>CM039729.1:20441502-21041502 GCA_022539455.1 Dendrobium nobile | reverse complement strand
TTAGTATATCCCTTCCGCTGATTACTAACGACCAAAACAATCAAATTGGCCATGCTAGAGTTAGTGTTTAAATTTTCACAACTCTATTCTTCCATACCACATAATTATTTCTGTGAAGGGAAATGGTATTTTTTTTGTACTTGAAAGAGATTAATTAGCAAAGCCCTACATGGGGTCTTGGTTGGGTACCCATGCTTTACTCGGACGGGCTTCGCCCACCCACGCTCATTCATGGTGACTTTTGGGATGCCGAACCCATCTATACCCATCCATTTTTCATGATTTTTGAACGTAGTATGCCATGGACTGGTGGCCTTGAGGCTTGTTTCCCTTTGCCCTGATTACAAACTTTCAAGCCGCATATAAGAATTTACTATAGTCGGAGCGTGGTTTAAGTGTTGCACACTGCGTAGTGAGGATTACAGTAATATAAGATATATTGTGACTAGAAATGTAAATCGATTTATCCCCCAATATTGAGTACCCACCAATATCCATCCACAAGGCCATGGACGTACCCGTAGCCATTGGGTATGGGTGGGTATATGGGTGGGTGTGGGTATAGGTATCTAATACAAGGCTCTATTAATTAGCTGCCCAATTCGATATGTACAAAAATATTTCAATCGTAGTTTTAAAATTATTTGCAAATTGCTCTCTAATAAAATTAATTTGAAGAAAAAAATAGTAAACAAATATTTTTGGGCAAATTTTCAAAGCAAGCATAATTAGCGAGTTAACTATAAGATTAAGCATGGTGCTGAAAGAATTTAAAAATAGGCAAAGTCGCTCGTTTGAAAGGCGACTTAGGTCTAATCTAACGAACGACGTGACAGATGATGTGGCAATTATGACTTGAAGTTAGTCGCCCGTTTAATGGGCGACTTAGGTCTAATCTGCTTAAAGAAGCAGTAAGAAAGCTGTTCCAAACGAAGCATAAAACAAGGGGCCTCATACTAACACAAAGTTGTTTCTTTCTCCTCACCAATCACTAGAACTCCAAATTTTGCCCCTACCAAAATTAATGAACTTTAATGATTGTTGCTAATTACAAAGATACAAAGAATTTTTTGGCAAGTAGGTGAGAAGGCAACTATGAAATTAAGAAGTAAAAAATGTATGCAACTCATCTTTGTCTGTTGGTTGAGAGCTTATACTACTAACTAAGACGTCTTAGGCTCGAGGTTTCTGTATGTGATGTATGTATGAATCTATCTTAATTAACTAAAATGTCCAAAAAAAAATTAAATCTTGGACGTCACTCAAAAGATGTAGCTATAAAAGCTTTGCCAAAAATCCTTGGCAACCACTGTGATGATTTCTTCCTACAATATTGGGATTATTTAGTTTGGGCTAATATCGCCTATAAATTTTGTTTAGCGCATTTTTTATTCCTAATGAGGTTCAATTACTGTAACATTTTTTTTAGAGCAATAAGAGAGATTAGAGAAGAAGATAAACTCATTTTGAGCCCATCCCCAATCTACTCTCTCCAACTTACTAATCTCTATTATTATTATTTTTATTTATCTCCTTATAACTTTGACTTTTATATTGAAATAAATTAGATTTGAATATTATAATCAAAGTTTTGTCATGATGAACAAAATAATTTTGAATTTATTTTAAAATCAATACATGTAATATAAGTTGCAAGAGCTTTACTGTGAAATAAAATTAAAGAGCGGTGAATGAATGATATTTTAATCACTTATATTAAGAGAGAAATATTTAATTGTATTGATAATAAAATAATTATTTAACTCTTTTAGAATATGAAGAGTATGTGTTATAAATTATAAATTTTTTATCCTCTTATTTTTAATCTTTTTGAAATCATAATTTTAAATAATTTTTTTAAAAGCTATCAAACACAAATAAAAAAAAATGAAGGAATATCTAAAATATTCAATTTATGCCCATACTAAGAAAATATCTATATATAAATAAAATATACAATGATAGTTAATTCATCAATAAAATTGTGTTAATATCCTCTCTAATGAGGGAATTTTGATCTCATGTACTTACATTCTAAAATAGTGAAACATATTCAATTGGATAATGCCTCTTGATTTTTCCATTTTAGTTATTCTAGCTAAAATATTCATTGCCCCACTATGTGCTCTTTTTACTTGATTGTCTTATATAGGAAAAATTATTGCGTCATCCCACCTGACGTAGAGATACGTCCTCTCAGAGCTAAAAAGCTCCGTTTTTGCTCGGTATTGCTAGGTATTATTTGGTAATAACAACGAATATCATCATGTGAAGACCAATACCGAGTTATACTGAGCAATATCGAGCAATACAAAAAATACATAGTTTTTCCTAGAAAAACTCGGTATGTGCTCGGTATTGCTCGGTATAGCTCGGTATAACTCGGTATTGCTCTTCACATGATGATATTCGTCGTTATTACCAAATAATACCTAGCAATACCGAGCAAAAACCGAGTTTTTTGGCGGTGGGAGGACGCATCTCTACGTCAGGTGGGAGGACGCAATAATTTTTCCTTATATAGAAGGAAGTAAAGGCGATCAAAATTTGTCCTTCACTTTCAGAAGAAATTATTCTGTGTGGAGTCCAAACGTATCACGTCATTCATTACATTATGCATTGGGTGATGAGGCGCGTCTGTATTGACCTCCTAATATATTCGGATGCTACATATAATAATTTTTTTCATTTTCAGGTACAATTTAGAAATTTTTGAAATAAATACACGTACTATAATAACATAGAACTTTATTAAACTATATTATATGAAATTTTATTTTAAATTATATTATATTATTTGTAAATTGATAAAATATTGATAGGGAATTGAAAAGGTCTCAGACTCTGAGATGGTCTCCCTATTCCCTAAGATGTTACACCTCTATTTGTAATTTCTTATGCTACATTTTAATTTTCTGCCCTTTTTCAATTTCTTGAAAATAAGTAGTTGAGAGCACAAAAGATAGAATCATCAAATAAGACAACTCGGTGGGACAGATCCAAGCAAGTGAGAGCACAAGACCCAATGCCCCTACCTTTGGACCAACCGTCCTCACTTCCATTCTTTGAGTTCTTAGTGATATCAACATTATTTTTCATACTCATCGGGCTTAGGGTGGTTAACCGTCATCCTAGGTTCGAATATTTTATTCTATGGCCTCGACTCTTCAGTGGGGCAATGCAAGTGTGGGCCCGATACTGATGGATGGCCTTGCTAGGTCCCGCCGGGGGATTAGCTACCCCGCCAAATGCTCCCTTTGGAGTGGTAGCGGGTAGATACCTCCGTTCTAAAAAAAACATTATTTTTCATTCAATGACAGAGAGGAGAGAATTTCTAACCAAATATCTATTTATCATAAACAACTGGTCCTTTCTTCCTCCCTACAGTTGAGGTTAGAACAGAAAGACCAGCATGATTGTTCCCTAACAAGTTACAAGTTCCAAAGAACTAAAACGACAAACAACACAACAACAAAGCTTGGGAATGCCTGTCTTTCACAGTTGCATCAACCCAGAGCTTCTTCCATTAGCTACCTAAACTGGAGTAAAAGAAAGAGCAATCACATGAAAAAGTTCAGCTGATTTGGTATCTTCTAATGCACAGGCAGTCATCTTATTTGCAGCAGTAATTAATACCAATTACCTGAGAGTTAATGTAAAAAAGCATCAAAGAGTTATAATGGATTTATCTAATACTAGTTAGGAATAATAAAATGAAATACTAAAGTTCTTTGATGAGATGCCAAACCTCTAAAATCATTATATGAGTTTTTGAAAACTAGCTTTAATTATCCAAGCAATTATTAAGAGAAAGATTAATTATTCTGTTCGGACGTCGAACGTCATATGGAGACCAACTAGAATGCTTCACGTCATCCCTTCGCTCGGTACAGCGGCTTGGCACCGCTGACGTGACGTATTCTAGTTGGTTTCTGTACGGCGTTCTGCGTCCGGTTCGGCCTCCGCACAAAATAATTTCTCTAGGAGAAATGATAGCAGTCAAGAGTATTTCAGAGTGTCATATCATGTAATTACAACCTTATCAATTTATGCAATAGATCTCTAAATTAAGCAAATTTTTTTGTGCCTTCTGTGGTCATCTGCATGATTTCTTTTTTCTATTTCATTCTAGTATGATTTGATACATAAATTCTTCGCAAACCTAAAAATTTCACACAGTTTGCAAAATTCATGGAACAGATAAACCAACATAGAATGTTCAATTGCCTCTTAACAAATCCTAAAAATACACAAACAGTTCTATACCTTCTTCTTCATTTTGTGGAGAAAGCCTGTGACCCTTCATTCGAAGATTTCAGTAGTAATAAGAACCTGGAGATTTCACGAGTTAGAAACAGTATTCAGAGAAAATATTCACTGTAGGAATTTCATAAATGTATGAGCTCCTTTTCTAGCTAATTTAAGTACAATACCTTGCCACCAGTCTCCTCTCGTGGCAACTTCTGAATTCCCTGAATCTTCCTCTTTATTCTGCTTCTTGTACTGAATATTTCAAACACGAAGACTTTTAAATTAGTAAACAATATCAAATCTCCTTCACCAAAAAAGTAAAACAAAATATATTGCTGGATTTTGAATATTTAGCTTACACTGTAATGTGCTCCAGAATTGTTAGTTGTTGAAGTCTGAGGAATGTAGTCATCTCGCCCACCATAATAAACAGAAGAGCTCATGAGACATGATTCTGGCAACTCACAGAAGTTGAGAGGCTTGCTGTTCTTCTTGGCTGTGCTCTGGTTTTGGCCTGTGCTACCCCAGGAATTACCAGCTGCAAATAAAATTTTGCAATCGTTGAGATTTATGTTTTATAGATTACCATATTCACTTTTTCCTCTAGGGGATTTGAACACTACAGGAAAATTGTCAATTACCGACGATTTTTTCCGGCGATTAGTATAAATTTTCTGGCGGTTTTGAAAACAACCGGTAGTTTTCCGGTGATTTGTTAACCGCCGGTATAAACCACATAGGAAACAAATTTTGGCAGTCTGTTTCTAGCGGCTTTCCGCAGCCATCACAGCCAATAAATTCCGGCGGTCATAGCGTGGCGATCGCCAGTTAATTACTAGCAGCGTACCGGCCATCTCAAACGCCAGTTTTGTAGGCGGCCAAGCTGCTAGTTGATCCCTGGTTTATCGCCGCTAGACCGCTGGTTTTACTGGCAGCTATATTAAAATTCCACTTGAAAAAAAAAAAAAAAAACTTAACACTGGCGGCTTGGCCGCCGGTAAATCCGACACAAAAACAGAAAACCGGCGGTCTACTAGGGGGTTATCTTACCGCCGGCATTTCCGACAGTTCATTATTAAACACCGCCGGATAAACTTCCTGTTAATACTGGCAACCGGTTAAACCACCGGTACTTCCGGAATTGGAAGCCATTTAAGTGCGTTTTATTGGTTTTAATGTAATTCACTTAAACAATTAGATTTATCTAAGAAGTGGTGGCAAATTAATTCTTTCTTTAATTAACAATTTGCTACCCAAAACCAGTGAAAAATCGGAAGATAAATTTATGAAGCCATAATTGTGACCAGCTTTGAGTAGATAAGAAAGAGAAAATTTGTATCCATTCAATATCACCTCAACAACCAAACCAGTCGGTGAAAGCAAATTTCAACTTATATTCCTTCGCCATTTCCATTTTCTTTCAGGTTTCTGTTCTTCAATTCCTTCAAATCAAACAGAGCTTTGTTTCTTTCCAAAATACACAGTTTAAAGGAAATTATATGTTCTTCTGAGGGAATTGTCAGTAAATATAAGTATAGCTAGCACAGTGGTAGCTATTACAACTGAAGGAAACTACCAGTTTTGTAATAATAAGCAACGATAGAGCAAAAACAACATAAGTAGAGCTCTCCATAGAGAGTCAACCATACCCTCAGTTTCAGTTTTTCTGCACGAAGCAGACCACTCTGAATCCTTTCCAGCTCCCTGAAACAAGAAAGCAAGTGAATGCTGTGTGAATTCAGAAAGGCAGCTCTATTAAAATAAAATCCCGTATAATCTGGATAGAGGACTGAGGATTTTATATAAGCAGGGAGAAACAGAGGAATTAAGTTACCGTTGAGAGTGGGGGAAATATAGAGTCCAAGCTGTCATACTTAGATGTCTTAGCTTTCTCATTATTTCTGGGGAAAAACTCATCCACAAATGATTTTCTCCCTTCCATCTCTTCTCTTTCTCCTTCTCTCTGTAAAACGCGACAGAAGAAGAAGCAGAAAGCAGTGAACTGAGAAGTGGAGGAGAAGAACGAGAAGGGTCTGCGAGGAAGAGAAGCTCCTGCCTTGCTTGTTCCTTCAAGCCTATGAGCTCTTATTTAAAGACGGCCAAATTTTATAAAGAAGCATAATAATAATCAAAATTAATAAAAGAAGCATAGATTATTAAAAATTTAAAAAGGAGCTAATACGCTATATTAAATCGCGCATTTTAAAATGCGCCAAAAGATTTGGCGAATAAAAAAATGCCATTTAGTTTGGCGTAGTCACTAGGAGAGAGAGATAGCTCACAGTTGAGATAGAAGGGGAGATGGCTGCGGAGAGAGAGAGAGAGAGAGAGGGACGGAGAGGATAATAAAATATTTTAATTTTTTACTATTTTTAAATATTTATATAGTTTAAAAAATACAATATTCAAAATTTATTATTAAAATACTTATATTTAATAATTTAAATTAAATATATATGAAACTTTATAAGTTTTAGTTAAATATAATAATATATTAAAATTTTTAATTAATTATTTAATTTATATTATATTATTTAAAACTTAATATGCTATATATTTAATAAATTAATAATTTATATTGAGTAATAAAAATAACAATAATTTAATTAGTAATTATCTTATTTAAAAAATATTAATTATTTTATTCAATGTTTTTAGTTTTCATCATATACTTAAAATATGCTTTTTAAAAAATTATGTTTAATTTGTTTATTCTTTGTAATTTTAAAAAATAAAAATAATTTTAAATTCTTATGAATATTTTTTTATAAATAACTTTCAATCTATTTTTAACATATTAATTGGATGACAAAATAATTTTTAAGTATAAATAATTATATTATATTTAAATATAAGATAGCATAATTATATTTAAATAATAAAATTTATGTAATATTATTAAATATCTAAAAATAAAATTAAAAAAATTAGTTGAATAAATAAATATTTAAGAATCAGTTAAAATAATAGTTAAGTATCATAAAATATGTTAAAATACTAATTTAAATATTTAATTATAATTTAATATATTATTTAAAATATTTAAAAATTATTTAACTCTCTCTTTTCCATCATTTCTCTTCCATCCACACTCTCTCTCCGCTGCCTCCTCCCTCTCTCTATCCGCTGTCAAATCTTATCTCTTTCTCTCACCTATCTCTCTCTTCCCCCTCTCTCTCTACAGATAAATACAATAGGCCAAAATATTTTTGGCATTTTTTTTATTACGCTTTAGAAAGCGCGTTTTAATAGAGCGTATTAACTCCTTTTTAAATTTTTAATCATCCATGCTTCTTTTAATAATTTTGATTATTATCATGCTTCTTTATAAAATTTGGCCTTTAAAGACTGGCTCCTTGTCTTTCTCTCGCCTTCTCTACTCTTTCTCTCTCCTACATTCCTCCTTTGCGACAATTTCCAAATTATAAATCAATTATTTCTCAAGATTATGTTTGCTTTTTAATGCTTTTGCGTCTATCAGTGTTGGGTAAACGTGTCCTGGGTCTATGCCCCCAAATAAGGATTTTTTTTTTTTAGATTTTTGAAGTAATTTATTGGCTATTCAGCTATACTCTTTAGGTAATTTGTCCCTTCTATTTATTTTTTTATTCTTTTTTATAAGGGTATTTATGCAATTGCCCCCCCTAAAAAGTTAAAATATTATGGTGTTTAGGCAATTGCACCCCTATCAGTATTAAACACATTGTGTAGAGACATTATTGTTAGGGAATGATGTACCAAACAAAAAGAGAAATAACAAATCACAATTTGCAAAACACAAATAAACACAAGATATTTGGTTTCACTACAGAGAAGAGGAGAATATAGTGAGAAGAGGAGAATATAAAATGGCTTACAAATCTTAAGCAATTGACAACATATTTATAGGAAAAAAAAATTACTCTTACAACAAAAATTTGCTTAGGACGAACCCCGCTGTATCTGCAAAGCGTACGATGATTAAGGACATAAACAAATAAGAGTTGAGCCAAATTTAAGACAACACTAACAGTTACTTACAAATTCCGCCCTTCACGTAAAGCCATCTCGACAAATATTGTTCTCCCCTTTGGATGGCCTTTCTCTTTCTAGGCAATAGGGGGAATGAAGTGGGAAGATAATCGTTGGATCGTTGGAAGAAGAGGGTGCAATAAGAAAATCCCAATCCATAGAACAAATGCAAGCACTAGGCTTCAAAATGCTAAAATATTCATCAATAATATTTCCTACTACAATACTTTGCCTATTTATAGGCTAATAAGAACATTATAGAAATCATACGTAACAAACTTATAACAAACTTATAACAAACTATAATAAACTATTACTAAGGAGCATTCTACTCAAGATGTTCCTACATCATACTCCCCTAGCATAAAAAAACTCAACTCCATCGAGGCATGTCAATGATAAGGATGTAGGTGTAGAAATCATGAGTAACCTTGCATTCTCTAGTTCATTTCCGCAAGCTTAGTGTTATAGTTGTGTTAAGATGCTTTTCTATTTTGTTCAGAATCAACCTTGCATTTTGGTTTGTTGAGCATATAGGTGCCACCATAAACTCATTGTTACATAATTCTTTAGGTAATTTGTAATCATCAATCTATTTTTTACTCTTTCTTACCTGGTCAATAGTTAGAAATCTGATTTTCTCTGCTATTTTGCCAGATCACCTCATCTTTTTATTATTTTGGAAGCTAAAATCCCTAATGCTTCTATAGCTGACTCTTGGTTCATTAATTCCCACAAGGTTTTTCTGAATGAAGCTAGCTGCGACAATTTCTCTTCCTCTTCTCCGGGCAAAATCTGGTTGAAATGGAACTCGACAGCCATCTCCTTTAACCCCTCTCTTATTGCCCCACAGATTATCCATGGGACTCTCTCCTATGGAGCGCTTCAATCACTCCCCCCCCCCCCCCCCCCCCCATTCTCCTTTCTGTCATTTATGCTACCAACACCACTCTCGAAAGAACCATACTCTGGCAACAGTTACTGAATTTAGCCCCTAATATTTCGGCCCCTTGGATTATTTTAGGGGATTTCAATTGATGTAGGTCTCCTGATGATAAGGCTGGGGGTAAGCCTCTTCTCAACAACTGTTTGGAGGAAATGAATAGTTGGATTTTTAATGCTGGTTTGCTTGAGCTCCCATCTTCTGGGTTGTATTTCACTTGCTTTAACCAAAGAGCTAATGATCCCATTCACATTAAGCTGGATAGATTGCTTGTTAACTCGGCTTGGCTCGAGCTATTTCCCACCTCGTTTTATAAAGTGGAAGCCCCTGGCTGTTCGGACCACTCACCCTTGGTGCTCCTTCAGGACATTCCTCATAGACCTTTTATAAGGTTTCGATTTAAAAATTATCTTCTTAATATGAATGGTTTTTGGGATGGCCTAATCTTTGTTTTTGCCTCTCAGTATAGTGAAAGCCCCATCTCCACTCTTTACTCAAAATTGCATAGTTTAAAGGATTTTATTAAGAGGAAGAAATGGTCTAATGCCTCTTTCCTTTCTAATAAGATTAAGGAGTTACATGATGCCCAAAGCCTTTGTTATGCTCAGATCCAGTAACCCCATGAACCATACCTTAAATGTGAGCTTGCAAAATATCAATTGCTCTCTTTCCTCTCTTCACCAGGTTTGGAGCTCTTGAGTGATCTAACATGCTAAGGCTAATTAGTTAGCAAGGGGAGAAGATGATTTGGGTTTCCTTTATGCAAGGATTAAATCCAGAAACTCTTATAGCCATATCAAGGAACTCCATACAAAAGAGGAGCTTTTCTCCATCCATGATGAGGTGGCTTTAGCTGCTATTCATTATTTCCACAAGCTTATAACTCGGCTAAACCTGACAATACTGGATTTCCTCCCATTCCTATCGGTTCTACTATTCCCCCCTCGCATATTGTACCCCTCACCGCACCGATTTATGATAAAGAAATTTATGATGTTGTTATGGATGGCTCCTCTTCTAAGGCTCCTAGACCTGATGGTTATACTTTTGAGTTTTACAAATCCACTTGGGATATTATTGGAGGGCAAGTCAATAAAGCCATTAAGTACTTCTTTGACACTAGGGTGCTCCCTAAAAATGTAAAAGCCACTGCCATTGCTCTAATTCCCAAGGGACCCCACGCTGTTAGCATCTCTGATTATCGTCCCATCTCTCTTTGCAATGTGTTTTATAAGATTATCGCCAAAATTATCTCTAGCAGGATGAAGGAGGTCATGCCGTTTATTTTTCATAAGAGCCAAGCTGGTTTTATTAAGCAAAGAATATCTACTGATAATATTGTTTTGGCTGGTGATATTCTTAGTGAATTTAACTCTATGGCAAGGAAAAAAATTTTCTGTGCAAAGTTGGATATTAGTAAAGCTTTTGATACTGTCTCCCATGATTTCCTCCTTTCACAGCTAATTCTTAAAGGTTTTCCTCCTTAATTTGTGAACTGGATCAAAGGGTGTATAGAAGATGTCCATTTCTCTGTTTGTATTAATGGAAAGCTTGAGGGGTTTTTTTAACTCTTTCTCTGGGCTTAGACAGGGCTGCCCTCTTTCCCCTTTACTTTTTGCTGTGGTGATGGATGCTTTCTCCTGTGAGATTGATGGCAGCAATTTTAACGGAATTTCCTGTGGGGATTGTTATGTAAATCACCTCCTCTATGCTGATGATATTTTGGTTTTTGGTGAGGCTTCTCTTTCAAATGCTGAGAGTCTTAAGAGTTCCCTTGACTCCTTTGTTGTTCACTCTGGCTTGAGGGTTAACAATGCCAAATGCTCTATTTTGTTTTCCCTTAATTCTCCTCTAGCTGCTGATATTACCTCCCTGCTGGGGTTTTCTCTTTCTGAGAATATCATAACCTATCTTGGCCTTCCCATTTCTACTAAAAAAACTTAAAAAAACTAACTTCCAATCACTCCTGAGTAAGCTTGCTACTCTACTTACTGGTTGGAAAGTAAAATTTTTGTCTTCTATAGGTAGGATTCAATTTCTTAAATTCACCATCTTCAACATTCTTGCTTAATGGATTCGAGGATCCATAATACCGAAATCGGTTTGTAAGCTTATTGAAAAGTTAAGTTCTAAGTTTCTTTTCTATGGTTCTACTATGGAAAAGAAACTACACCTTGTGGCTTGGAGGAACACTTGTCTTCCTAAGTGTTATGGTGGACTTGGTCTGCCTTCTATTGAGTCTTTACAATTTGCTGTTTGAGTTTCTTTTCTTTGGAGCTTTTTTAACTTTGACTCTCAGGTGGCTGACTGGTTTAGAGCCAAATATATTTCCCCCTGGAAACCTACACGTGCTAAAACCTCTAAATTGTAGAAGCATATCTCATTTACTGCTAGTGAGATTAAGGGGGCCATTACGTTCCACATCTCTTCCCACAATAGCCATCTCTCTATGTTTTGGGACCCCTGGTGTGCTGGTTCTGCGGTTTCTAATTTTACCCAGCATGTCACGACCCGACCCGAGACGGGACGGATCCCGCCCGCGCCGGATCGCGACGGAGAGATAGCTAACCAGGATCTGGCTTTGGATTAGGTTACTGAACTGATCTTCCAAATTCTTAACTCAACAGAAGCACACAGAACAACAGAGCTACTAAAAACATCAAATGCAGCGGAACAAAACATCTATCTTTTCATTTCCTCAAAATAATCATCTACAGAACAGTACATGGCTTTCAACAGAAAGAAAGACAGAACAGGAAAGCCATGACTGAACAAAAATCAAAAGTACAAAAGTACCTAATCTGATCAGACTCCGAAATCTAATCCTGGACTTCCTTGCCCTTCCCAGAACCTGAAAACCACCAGAAAGCAAGGGTGAGCTCAACAGCTCAGCAAAGCAACACACCACCAATCTAAATCCTCAGAAAACAAAACCAAACCTATCAGACAGAAATCAGATCAGAAGTCGGAACAGAATCGGAAGTCAAACCTTACGGACAGATATCAAATCACATCAGAGTCGTACAGATCGTACAGATCGTATCAGAACAGAACAAATCAACAGAGTCAGAAACAGAAATCAGAATCGTACGGATCGTATCATATCATAATCACAATTTCGTACAGAACAGAACAGATACAGAAAGTAATACAGATACATATAGCTAAATGCCCTGACACTGACGGAATCTCTACGGATTCCGGCCCCTTATGCCTCCCTTCCCAGACACTGACTGAATCTCATAGGATTCAGGCCCCTTATGTCTCCCTTTGTGCTCACGGCACCAAAACAGATGTGCTTATAGCACCAAAACAGAATTCATCGGATCCGGAACAGAACAGATATCAGATTTCAGATTGAGCTCATTTCAGATTTCCCGTTTCACTAACTGAATCTCATAGGATCCAGGCCCCTTATAACTCCCTTTTTATAGCTTATACACATAGCATTTCAATTCAGAAGAAATCCGGACAATTCAGAAATTACCCAAAAATCGGGCAGCACAACGGCAGTATACGGAATTTACACAAAAATTCCTGCAAAGAAAATTTACCGAATTCGCACAGAATACAGATATCAACATTTCAGAACTTTTATTCTACTGCACAGATAAATTCCAATTTCACAGAAAAATCCGGTCGACTAAAAACACAGTCGAAACAAAAATACCCGGACGAAAATCTTCAAAATATAGTCAAAACGTGCACACCCGGCACGGCAACGATATACAGAAAGTTACGCGGTAAAAACTGAACCGATCAAAAGATACGGACGAAAATCGCTAACGGAAACAAAACCCGGACAGAATATACCGCCAAACACGACGGAACTGAAAATTGAGAAAGGTAGAATGTGCCTTACCTCGAGCACAGCAAATTCCTCAACAGCCACTTCGGACGAAAACGGCTCCGCGTCGTCCGAAAATCCACTTTTCTCCAAAATCCCTCGACTTTCTCTCTCCTCAGATATTTATTTTTATTTTCTGATTTTTCTCTCTCTTCAAAACGACTGAAATCAGCCTTATAATACACAGATCGGCCTGGCCGATCGCAGCATCGTCCCGGGACGATCTGACCAAAAGGATCGGCCTGGTCTCCCTTCAGGGCTATTGCATGGACGATATTTTCTACAGTGCCGATCGGCCTGGCCGATGTCTCCAATCGGCCTGGACGATGCATGCAGAAAATCACCTGGAGCAAAACTGGGCAAAATCTGGAACTGAATTTCCCCTGATCGTCCCAGGACGATCCCAGATCGTCCTGGACGATACTGGAGCAGATCTTGATATTACAATCTCCCCAACTCAGAAAAATGTCGTCCTCGACATTATCCAGTCCAAACGCAGTCAAAACAAGTACGGGTACGACCGTCTCATATCCGACTCCTTCTCCCAAGTTGCTTCCCGTGCAGTCCGGTGCTTCCACTGGACTTTAACCATCGGAATCTCTTTATTTCTTAACTTTCGGACGTCGTACGCCAAAATAAGCTCTGGCTCTTCCTTGTACGCCAGATTCTCCTGAATCTCCACCTCATCAGCTGACAGCTTCTTCCCAGAGTCTGAAACCCACTTCCTCAGAGTGGATACGTGAAACACATTATGCACATCAGGCATAGATTCAGAAAGCAATAACTTGTAAGCAGCTTTTCCAATTCTTTCCAAAACTTCAAAAGGTCCAACATACCTTGGACTAAGCTTGCTTACCTGACCAAATCTGCTCACACCTTTCATCGGGCTGACTTTGACGTACACAAAGTCACCGACCTGAAATTCAACAAATCTGTGCTTCTGATTGTAATACTTCTGCTGACGATCTTGAGCGGCTTTCAATCTTTCTCTTATCAAATTGATCTTCTGAGCAGTTTCATCAGCAAAAGTAGCCCCCAAAGCCTGTCTATCTCCGAAGGAGGTCGGAGTCAAAGGAGTACGACACTTCCTGCCATACAAAGCCTCGTACGGTGCCATACCGATACTGGACTGAAAACTGTTGTTATAGGCAAACTCAATCAACGGAATATGATCTTCCCAGCTTCCGCTAAAGTCCAGAACACAAAGTCTCAACAGATCTTCCAGTACCTGAATCGTCCTCTCAGACTGTCCGTCGGTCTGAGGATGAAAGGCTGTACTGAAATGCAGTTTCGTACCCAAGCCTTGCTGAATGCCTTTCCAAAGTCTGGAAGTAAAACGTCCATCTCGATCAGATACGATCACACGAGGCACACCGTGCAATCTGACTATCTCCTTCACATAAATCTGTGCCAAGCGATCAACTGAATCCGTCTGTCTGATCGGAAGAAAATGGGCTGACTTGGTCAATCGATCTACAACCACCCAAATGGCATCATGTCCTTGTCTAGATCGAGGAAAACCCATCGCAAAATCCATCGTTACCTCCTCCCATTTCCACTCAGGGATAGGCAACGACTGCAACAGTCCACCTGGTCGCTGATGCTCTGCCTTCACCAACTGACAGGCTTCGCATCTCGACACAAACTCTGCTACATCCTTCTTCATCCCAGGCCACCAAAACAAAAGCTTCATATCAGCGTACATCTTACCACTGCCTGGATGAACAGTGTAGCCAAAATGATGAGATTCGTACAGAATCTCCCGCCTCAAGTCTCCAGACACAGGTACCCACAACCTGTTCTTACAGAAAATAACACCAGAATCAGAAATTCGAAGTTCAGGAGTCTTACCAGATCCAATCTGAGCTATCAACTTCGAATAGTCAGAATCTGACTTCTGGGCTTCTTGAATCCGTGCTTCCAAAGAAGACCGAATACTCATCTGAGCCAACTTCAAATCATTGGAGGAAACCACCTCCAACTGCAATCTCTCCAAATCACGAATCAGAAAGTCATCACAGGTAAGCTGAATACCTGAGAATCCAGAAGACTTCCTGCTCAGAGCGTCCGCTACCACATTCGCCTTCCCAGGCTGATACTGAATAGTCAAATCGTAGTCCTTGATCAACTCGAGCCACCTCCTCTGTCTCAGATTCAGATCTTTCTGAGTAAAAATGTACTTCAGGCTCTTATGATCAGTAAAGATCTCACATCTGACGCCATACAGGTAATGACGCCAAATCTTCAAAGCAAAAACTACTGCAGCTAACTCCAGATCATGCGTCGGGTAATTCTTCTCATGTGGTTTCAACTGTCTCGAAGCATAAGCAATTACCTGACCATGCTGCATCAGAACACAACCCAATCCTTTCAGTGAAGCATCACTGAACACCTGAAAACCCTCCGTACCTGACGGAAGTGCCAACACTGGAGCTGAAGTCAAACACTCCTTCAATCTCTGAAAACTAGCTTCACACTCCGGTGTCCAAACAAAAGGTACTGACTTCTGAGTCAGTCTCGTCAGAGGAGTCGAAATCTGTGAAAATCCTTTCACAAACTTCCTATAATACCCGGCCATGCCCAAGAAACTACGTACCTCAAATACCGTAGTCGGCCTTGGCCAATCAGCAACAGCCTGAATCTTCTGGGGATCTACAGAAATGCCTTCTCCGCTAACCACGTGCCCCAGAAATGAAATGCTCTTCAGCCAGAATTCACACTTGGAGAACTTGGCATACAGCTGATGCCTCCTCAAAGTCTCCAACACAATCCTCAAATGTCTGGCATGCTCATCCTCAGATGCAGAATATACCAGAATATCGTCAATGAAGACGATCACAAACTGATCCAAATATTCCCTGAACACTCGGTTCATCAGATCCATGAAAATCGCAGGCGCATTGGTTACCCCAAAAGGCATAACCAAAAACTCGTAGTGCCCGTACCGAGTACTGAAAGCAGTCTTCACCACATCAGCTTCCTTCACCTTCACCTGATAGTATCCGGATCTCAAATCAATCTTCGAAAATACCGAAGATCCGGAAAGCTGATCAAACAAGTCGTCAATCCGAGGCAAAGGGTACTTGTTCTTGATCGTGACCTTGTTCAAATCTCTGTAATCAATACACATACGGAGTGTACCGTCCTTCTTCTTCACAAATAAAACAGGTGCTCCCCAGGGCGAAACACTAGGACGTACAAACCCTCTGTCAACCAACTCCTGAAGCTGAACTTTCAACTCAGAAAGTTCTTTCGGTGCCATCCTGTACGGAGCTTTCGATATCGGAGCTGTACCCGGAAAAACATCGATAGAGAACTCCACATCTCTATCCGGAGGTAAACCAACCAACTCCTCAGGAAAAACATCAGCAAACTCCCGTACCACAGGGATCTCAGAAACAGAACCAACTTCTAGGTTCAGATCCCGCACCGAAGCTAAAAATACCGGACATCCTTTCTTCCACATCCTGCTCACCTCCAACGCAGAAACCAGACTGGAGAGAACACCTCGTAATCCCTGAAATACAACTCTCTCTCCAGCCACAAGCAAACTCACTTGCTTCTTCAGACAGTCTATCTGGGCCTCATACTGACTCAACCAATCCATGCCCAGAATCACATCATACGAAGAAATCGGCAATCGAATCAAACTCGATTTCCACTTCTTGCCAGAAATCTCGATCTCACACAAACAAAACTGTCGAGCAACCAATGGATTCCCAGCCGGTAAAATCACAGACAAAGAAACCGGTAAAACCATCGAATCCAAATGTAAAATCTCAAAACAATGCTCGGACAGAAAAGAATGACTCGCTCCAGAGTCAAACAAAACACGACAGGGCTGATCAGAAATATAAACCGTACCTGTCACAACATCCGGAGCATCACGAGCCTCCTGCTGACTCAGACTGTAAACTCGTGGCTGAACTGGAACAGGAGCTGAAGCGACAGAACTACTCTGCTCCCTCTGAATCGTAGGTGGTCTCCGTGGTGCAGAACTAGAACCACCACCTCTACCAGCAAATCCCTCAGGGCGTGGAGGAACAGTCCTCGGTCTTCCTGCTGCTGAACCAACAGGTCTGACAAAGCTCTCAGATCGCTGCTCATATCCCATCTGTGGACATTCTGCAATCCGATGTCCCGGCTGACCACATCTGAAACAAAGACCAGCTATCCTGTAGCACTGGCCATGGTGTCGCCGTCCACAACTCTGGCACACAGGTGCCGTACTGACAGATCCAGAACTAGTCGTACTGGTAGCAGTACCAGACGATCCTCCGCTCTTCCTGGAATCTCCAGATCCAGATCCAGGAACAAATCTCCTCTTCCCAGAGGAACCACTACCAGATGTCTCTCCTCCAAACCTCTTCCTACTCGCAGTCCACCGCTGCTGAGTAGCCGTCACGTCATTCTCAATCAGACGAGCTCGCTCCACAAGCTCAGAGAAATCGGTGATCCGGAACGGTATCAGAGGCTGCCTCAAAGTGTCTCGTAAGCCTCTCAGAAATCTGTAGCACCTCTCAGCAGATGTGCTAACCAGCTGCGGAGCGTACCTGGCTAATGCAGTAAACTCAGCCTCGTACTGCATCACCGTCTTGCTCCCCTGAACAAGTCTCAGAAAACTCTCCTGCATCTGCTGTCGTGCAGAAGGGGGAACAAACCAGTCTCTGAATACCTCAGTGAACTCTTCCCAAGTAATCAAAGAGTTCAGTCTGCCCTGAAATCTGGCTGCTTACTGGCCATCCCACCAGTGCTCAGCCTCTCCGTCCAACAGAAAAACAGCTAACGGAACTTTCCTGTCTGCAGGACACTGCATCCCGTCAAAAGTCTTCTCCAATCTCCTCAGCCACTCCTCGGCTGCTCTGGGCTCAACAGCGCCCTCAAACCTCGGAGGTTTCAACCTCAAAAATAACTGCAGGTGTCGATCAATGTCCTCAGATCTAACAGTCGAAGCTCTGCTCTGAGTCTCGCTCATCATCTGAGCAACAAGTGAAGCAAACTGTGAAAGCGTATCAGCACCGACCACTGGGGCTGTACTCCCCACTGGTGCTGCCTGATCGTCACTCTGACCGTCTGTCATGTCTGGGTCTGGCTGATCCATACAGAAAAATCCAGAAAATCCGGAAAACTATCACAAAACAACACAAAATAACACAATAAAAAGCCAAACGACCCAAAACTACCTCCCAGACAGACTCACTGATCACTTCCTAGAGCTCTGTTTTACAATCCAACCTGTTTCCAAAACCAGTGCTCTGATACCAAAAAGACTTGTCACGACCCGACCCGAGACGGGACGGATCCCGCCCGCGCCGGATCGCGACGGAGAGATAGCTAACCAGGATCTGGCTTTGGATTAGGTTACTGAACTGATCTTCCAAATTCTTAACTCAACAGAAGCACACAGAACAACAGAGCTACTAAAAACATCAAATGCAGCGGAACAAAACATCTATCTTTTCATTTCCTCAAAATAATCATCTACAGAACAGTACATGGCTTTCAACAGAAAGAAAGACAGAACAGGAAAGCCATGACTGAACAAAAATCAAAAGTACAAAAGTACCTAATCTGATCAGACTCCGAAATCTAATCCTGGACTTCCTTGCCCTTCCCAGAACCTGAAAACCACCAGAAAGCAAGGGTGAGCTCAACAGCTCAGCAAAGCAACACACCACCAATCTAAATCCTCAGAAAACAAAACCAAACTTATCAGACAGAAATCAGATCAGAAGTCGGAACAGAATCGGAAGTCAAACCTTACGGACAGATATCAAATCACATCAGAGTCGTACAGATCGTACAGATCGTATCAGAACAGAACAAATCAACAGAGTCAGAAACAGAAATCAGAATCGTACGGATCGTATCATATCATAATCACAATTTCGTACAGAACAGAACAGATACAGAAAGTAATACAGATACATATAGCTAAATGCCCTGACACTGACGGAATCTCTACGGATTCCGGCCCCTTATGCCTCCCTTCCCAGACACTGACTGAATCTCATAGGATTCAGGCCCCTTATGTCTCCCTTTGTGCTCACGGCACCAAAACAGATGTGCTTATAGCACCAAAACAGAATTCATCGGATCCGGAACAGAACAGATATCAGATTTCAGATTGAGCTCATTTCAGATTTCCCGTTTCACTAACTGAATCTCATAGGATCCAGGCCCCTTATAACTCCCTTTTTATAGCTTATACACATAGCATTTCAATTCAGAAGAAATCCGGACAATTCAGAAATTACCCAAAAATCGGGCAGCACAACGGCAGTATACGGAATTTACACAAAAATTCCTGCAAAGAAAATTTACCGAATTCGCACAGAATACAGATATCAACATTTCAGAACTTTTATTCTACTGCACAGATAAATTCCAATTT
Source organism: Dendrobium nobile (assembly GCA_022539455.1). Lineage (NCBI taxonomy): Eukaryota > Viridiplantae > Streptophyta > Magnoliopsida > Asparagales > Orchidaceae > Dendrobium > Dendrobium nobile. The sequence goes on along the minus strand of CM039729.1, from coordinate 21,022,056 downwards.
CACAGAAAAATCCGGTCGACTAAAAACACAGTCGAAACAAAAATACCCGGACGAAAATCTTCAAAATATAGTCAAAACGTGCACACCCGGCACGGCAACGATATACAGAAAGTTACGCGGTAAAAACTGAACCGATCAAAAGATACGGACGAAAATCGCTAACGGAAACAAAACCCGGACAGAATATACCGCCAAACACGACGGAACTGAAAATTGAGAAAGGTAGAATGTGCCTTACCTCGAGCACAGCAAATTCCTCAACAGCCACTTCGGACGAAAACGGCTCCGCGTCGTCCGAAAATCCACTTTTCTCCAAAATCCCTCGACTTTCTCTCTCCTCAGATATTTATTTTTATTTTCTGATTTTTCTCTCTCTTCAAAACGACTGAAATCAGCCTTATAATACACAGATCGGCCTGGCCGATCGCAGCATCGTCCCGGGACGATCTGACCAAAAGGATCGGCCTGGTCTCCCTTCAGGGCTATTGCATGGACGATATTTTCTACAGTGCCGATCGGCCTGGCCGATGTCTCCAATCGGCCTGGACGATGCATGCAGAAAATCACCTGGAGCAAAACTGGGCAAAATCTGGAACTGAATTTCCCCTGATCGTCCCAGGACGATCCCAGATCGTCCTGGACGATACTGGAGCAGATCTTGATATTACACAGCATGAACGTATTAATGACTCTAAGGTTCTAGAGTATATTTCTGGCGGGGCTTGGGATTTCCCTACACAGTGGGGTCCCTCTATTCAAAATCGTATCAATTCGGTTCAAATACTGCAACTCCCCATCCGGTTTTAACTTGGACTGGGACTAGCAAACCGTGCTTTAAGACTTTTTACATGCACTATTATGCTGGTTATGAAAAAGTATCTTGGTTCAAATTTGTGTGGCACCGTCATTTTGCTCTAAGATTTTCGACTTATGTGTGGTTGGCTCTTTTAGGTGGTTTAAAAACGGCTGATATTTTGGCTAAAAGGAACATTATCATTCAGCCGGTTTGTCCACTGTGTAGGGAGGAGGTTGAAAGCATCTCACATTGTTTTTTTCAATGTGTGTTTACATTTTCTGTTCTTACTCTTCTTCTTCCTCTCCTTCAAAACTTTTTTCTTCCACCTACTATGCTTCATGTTTTTGATTTTATTGAAGGGAGTATGCAGCTTCAGAAGTATGAGAAGAATTTTTGTTATTTTGTGGTTTGCTGCTCTGTTTATTATCTCTGGAGGGATCAGAATGTCATTCGATTTACTGGGTCCACTATTTCTGTAAATGCTTCGGCTAGGAAGATCACCCATGCCATTTCTGCTAAGGCTGGTAATTGGAAGAATTCTGATTTGCTACAGGCTACTTTTCCTTCTTGCTTCAAGAGCTGATGATTTTTTGTGGATCTTCATGTTTATCCTCTTGGCTCTTTTTTGTAGAGGGAGCTTCTCCTCTACCCCCGGACGATGATGTGTGGAACTAACAATACCAGGTTGCCTCGTTTGGTCTTTTCCTTTGGACGGCCAGCTTCGATCATTTGGGTTGCTCTAAGCTTGGTCACTTCTGCTGGTGAAATCTATTAGAATTTTGGTGGCAACCAGGTGCCTTCCTGTAATATCAGTTCTGCTCCAGGTTCGTCCGGGACGAAGTTGGATCGTCCGGGACGATCGGTACAGGTTGTGCAGAAAATCAGTTTTGGTTGTATGATTCGTCGGGACGAAATTTGGATCGTCTGGACGAAAATTCTCCCGAGGACCTGTCGCCGGGGACGATAATGAAAATTTCGTCTGGACGAGGATTTTCCAGAGCACATCGTCCGGGACGAAGTGCGATCGTCCAGGACGATCTGAGCATTTCTTAAGGGAAATGAGATATTTTGAAGAGAGAGAAAAAGAAAAATAAAATATCAGATTTTGATCCGAGGAGAGAGGAAGAAAAAGAGAAAAAGGAAAAGTTGATTTCGGGAAGCCGCGGGTCCGTTTTCGTTCGTCGAGACTGTTGAGGATTTTGCTGTACGCAAGGTAAGGCACATTCCGCCTTTCTCAATTTTCAGAACCGTCGAGTTTGGCGGTGTTTTCTGTCCGGATTTCGTTTCCGTTACCGATTTTCGTCCGTAACTTTTGATTAATTCAGTTTTTACCGCGTAACTTTCTGTATATTGTTGAAGTGCCGAGTGTGCGGTTTTTGGTTATTTTCCGAAGATTTTTGTCCGGGTATTTTTGATTCGGCAGCGTTTTCAGTTGATTACATTTTTCTGTGAATCCGTAAATTCTCTGTGCAGTAGAATAAATGTTCTGGAATATGATTATCTATGTTCTGTGCGAATTTGGTAAATTTTCTTTGCAGGAAATTTTGTGTAAATTCCGTCTACTGCCGTTGTGCTGCCCGATTTTTTGTCTGATTTCTGATTTGCCCGGATTTCTTCTGAATTGAAATGCTATCTATATGTGCTATAAAAAGGGAGTTATAAGGGGCCTGGATCCTATGAGATTCAGTAAGTGTCAGGGAAATCTGAAATGAGCTCAAATCTGAAAATCTGATATCTGTTCTGTTCCGGATCCGATGAAATCTGTTCTGGTGCTGTAAGCACATCTGTTCTGGTGCCGTGAGCACAAAGGGAGTTATAAGGGGCCTGAATCCAAAGAGATTCAGTCAGTGTCAGGGAATTTAGCTATTAAATATATATCTGATATCTGATATCTAATTTGATCTGACTCTGCTTTCTGTATCCGTTCTGTAAGCGATAATAAGTTCCGTACGATATGATTTGATCTGTCTGATATCTAATTTGATATGATTTCGAATTCAGTATCTGTTCGGTAAGCAATTCTGATTTCGGATTTTGTTAATGTGATATGTCTGATTCTGTCCTGTTTCTGATACGATTTCTGTTCCGTACAACTCTGTATAATTCTGACTCTGTTGATTTATTATGTTCTGTTTGTACTCTGAATCCGTACGACTCTGATTCTGATTTGATATCTGTCCGTATCTGTTCTGATTCTATTCTGTTTCGTTCTGATATGTCCGGTTTGACAATCTGTACGATTCTATTCCGATTTCTGATCTGATTTCTGTCTGATGAGTTTGGTTTTGAATTCTGAAAGTTTTGATTGGAGGTTTGTTGCTTTGCTGAGCTGTTGAGCTCACTCTTGTTTTCTGGTGGTTTTCAGGTTCTGGGAAAGGGAAGGAAGTCCAGGAGTAGATTTCTGAGTCTGATTTGTATAGGTATTTGTTGTACCTTTTGATTTTTGTACAGTCATGACTTTTCTGTTCTGTCTTTCTTTCTGTTCAAAAGCCATGCACTGTATTTGTAGATGATTGTATTTGAGGAAAAGACAAGATAGATGTTTTGTTCCGCTGTATTTGGTGATTTATAGTAGCTCTGTTGTTCTGTGTTTGTGTGGCCGTTTTGAGAATTATTTGGAAGATTCAGTTCCGAAACCAATTCCCAAACCAGATCCTGGTTAGTTTGTTTAGGTTGGTCGCGATCCGGTTTGGGCGGGATCCGTCCCCGTCGAATCGGGTCGTGACACTTCCACCTTGGATGGCCTAGTTTGGCTTCGAATTTTCTATAGAGTTTTTGGACCCTATCTGATCTTTCTGGCAACCAAGGAAGAGTGGATATGTGTCATTGCTGATCTCTTCAATGATCATTTTGCTTTTTGTTAATTCCTTTTTCTTGAGTCCGGTTGATTTTTGTCCCTTCCCAGGTTGATGTAATTTATGTTTTTGTTTTGTTTACTGTTTTACTCTTGCTTCTGCTCCTCCCAAGTTTTTGTCTGGGTAGGACCCCTGAAATTTTTTTGATGCAATATACGGGCTAAGCCCCAAAAATTCCCAAAAAAAATAAAAAAAAATTCACTGTAACTTTTATAACAGTTAATCCCTATCTATTCTAATTCTTTTATATTTTCTAGCATTGCTATTTTTTGCACCGCAATTCATATAGTTCCCTTTTACTTTTTTGAGTTATAATTAGGTTATTCCCTTTAATAACTAAACGAGCCTTGCCCTCATTAAACCCAAAAAAGTATTGTTGCTTATGTTCAAAATGCCGGACGTTCGAATCCTAAACTAGAACATGTAGAGCTGATTATAGAGATTTGGAAAAACTTAGTTTTGTTTGAAAAAAAATAAAAAAAAAATATTGATTATCAAATTTTTATTCGAAAAATATGGATTAGAAATATTTTTACAACGATCACGCTTCTAAAAAAAAAACTTATAATTAAAAAAACAATATTAATATATAGATTATATCCACAAAAAATGATACACTATTGCATGCTAGCAAACTATTTGACAATTTGGTGGGTTCCACAAGAAAGCAATCCTTAACTTTTGCCCACTAAAACAAACATTATTTATAGTTTTAGATTCTTATAAAAGTTCTTTAATAATTCTAGCAACTTTACATGAGATAAATGCAGTCCAATCAAAAATTAACTCGCATGCATTCAAATATGAAGTTCTATCTACAAGGAATGAATTTATAATAAGTTTTCCAATTAAAGCTTGAATATAGTTTGATTAAAGAAATAATTAATTTGGAGACCATTAAATATTTGCCTGAGAGGACTTTAGTTTTATTTGTGACAGTTTTCTAGGGGTGCCAAATTCAGATTTTGGGTCAGGTTTGGGTGGAATCAAGAACTGGCCCGCGTTCAAACGAGTTGGCTCGAGCCAGACCCGATTTTGCAAACGGGTTGAAAATACAAACCTTAACCCGACTTGTCAGGTTACCGTGTTAATCTGATCCTACACGGTTTTGTAAACCCAGGATGGCAAGGCGAGGCATTGTCGAGGATGACGAGTTAGCGAAAGAGGTGTTGGACGCGGGACAGCAAGGCGAGGCATGCCGGCGACTGAAAGTCGGCGACTACGACAATGTTTTAACTCGTCAACGACTCAGCGGCACACAGTCAAATTGATGTGGGCAGACGCAACACGCGGGCACACTCGGACAGCGGAGTCAGACGAGGGCACATGCTGGCATGCCGCAGTTAGATGCTGGCATATTCATTTCAGGGACTTTCTGAGTCAATTCCGGGTTTCCAGGTCAACCTGAACTTGACCCATTTCATAAACATGCTAACCTTAACCCGACCCATTTCATAAACAGGTTGACCTTAACCCGAAATTTTTGAGTCGGGTTCGTGTCATATTTTCCGGTTGTGTCAAATATTGCAACCCATAGTTTTCTTATTACTTTATGTAACAATTTTTTAGCACAAAATTTTCTTAAAAGCATAAAAAAAACTTGTGGCAAAGAACTATCTCAAACGAAACATTAGTCATAATGAAAGCTAAATTCGCTATAGTGATTCATTCAACCCCTTAAAAAATGTCTCTATATTGTAATTAGAAATGATAATTCTCTAAATCAACAGTGATATAGGCAATCCCTTATTGCTATGTTCTCTTGCAACGTTTAGGGCTTCCGCTCCTAGCTTCCTTCTAGGTTGGGTATCTTTCCTGCATTAATTCCTTTTTTTTCTTGCGATTTTCTTATGTATGGCTGCTGATCTTTTATGGGATCCTTGGTTTTACGATGAAAAGCCAAAATCTAGGTCGTTTAGAGATGCTTTGTCGGGTGGATCGCCTTCGCCTGATTTCCGACCGCTCAAAGTCTCATCCCAACCATGGTTTGCCTGCTTTAATGATTTTGGAGGAGGAAATGTTATCTCTTACTGCACCTTTTAAGTTTGTCTTAGTCGGGAAGTTCCCAGGCAGCCATCCGCCTCTTAATACTATTCGTAAATTTTTTTTTTCAACTTGAAGTTGTGGTGCTTTTTCGGTTACAATTTTGAACCCTAAAAATGTGTTGATTAAACTTGTGAATGATTTAGATTATTGTAGGACTTTTTTACGCCGATCCTATTTCGTTAACAATTGTTACATGAAGCTTTTTAAGTGGACTCCCCATTTTGATATTAATGTGGAGTCGCCTATTGTTCCCATTAGGATATCTTTTCCCAGTTTACGCCCGCATCTTTTTTCCCCACGCATACTTCATGAATTGGGGTCTCTGTTTGGAAGACATTTGCAAACGGATAATGCAACTATTAATGGCTCTAGACCATCTGTTGCTCGCTTACTTGTGGAATTAGATGTTACCAAAAGATACACTTCTCAAGTGTAGCTCAATTCTGAGTCTTTGGGATACATTCAATCGGTTGAAATGGATGAGTTTCCTTTGTATTACTTTCATTGTACAACCTGAGTCATTTGAATGATGGTTTTCCAATTTTATTTCCTAATTTGAATGCTGCTCCTCTTGTTAAGGAGGGGGTTGTGGCCGATGTTCCTACTTTGCATGACCTTGATGTTCCAGTCAATGATTCAGTTGGGTTGGCCCACGGTGAGTTGGTTTTGGTTCAAGGTGTGAATTGTGATCATGTTTATGATGTTGGTTCTCCTCTTCCTAATGTTGTGGGGCATGTGATTATGCTTATTTTTGCTAAAGAGCTGGGTGATGTTATTTTTTATACTTCTGATGGTTTTTTATCTCCTATTGTGATTAATCAGGAGGTCGTGGGTGGGACTTTAGTTGGGTCTGAGAATGTGGGGGATGGTGTAATATCAAAAATCTGCTCTAGGATCGTCCAGGACGATCTGGATCGTCCTGGGACGATCAGTGAAAATTCTGCTCCAGAATGTGCCCAGATTTGCTCCAGGTGATTTTCTGTACACATCGTCCAGGCCGATTGAGGACATCGTCCAGGCCGATTGGCACTGTAGAAAATATCGGCCTGAGACTAGTTCTGGGAACCGTCCAGGACGATCCAAATTGGTCTGATCGTCCTGGGACGATCTGGCGATCGGCCAGGCCGATCTGAAGATTATAAAGCTGATTTCAGTCGTTTTGAAGAGAGAGAAAATCAAAAAAATAAATATCTGATTTCTGAGGAGAGAGAAAGTCGTGAAATTTTGGAGAAAAGTTGATTTTCGGACAACGCGGAGCCGTTTTTGTCCGAGGAGACTGTTCGAGATATTGATGTACGCAAGGTAAGGCACATTCCGCCTTTCTCAATTTTCAGAACCGTCATGTTTGGCGGTATTTTCTGTCCGGATTTCGTTTCCGTTAATGATTTTCGTCCGTATTTTTTGATTGGTTCAGTTTTTACCTCGTAACTTTCTGTGTATTGTTGACGTGCCGGGTGTGCACATTTTGGTTATTTTCTGAAGATTTTTGTCCGGGTATTTTTGATTCGGCGGTGTTTTTAGTCGACTGCATTTTTCTGTGAAATTGAAAATTATCTGTGCAGTAGAATAAATGTTCTGAAATGTGATTATCTATACTCTGTGCGAATTTGGTGAATTTTTATTTTCAGGAAAATTGTGTAAATTCCGTATACTGCCGTTGTGCTGCCCGATTTTTGTCTGATTTCCGATTCGTCCGAATTTCTCTTCTGAATTGAAATGCTATTTGTATATGCTATAAAAAGGGAGTTATAAGGGGTCTGAATCCTAAGAGATTCAGTCAGTGTCTGGGAAATCTGAAATGAGCTCAATCTGAAATTCTGAAATCAATTCTGTTCCGGATCCGATGAAATCTGTTCTGGTGCTGTGAGCACATAAGCATATCTGTTCTGGTGCCGTGAGCACAAAGGGAGTTATAAGGGGCCTGAATCCAAAGAGATTCAGTCAGTGTCAGGGAATTTAGCTATGAAATATATATCTGATATCTGATATCTGATTTGATCTGATCCTGCTTTCTGTATCTGTTCTGTAAGCGATTATGATTTCTGTACGATATGATTTGATCTGATTTGATCTGATTTGTATGGTCTGATTCCGATACGATCCCGATACGAGTCTGTTTTGTTCCGATGTGATCTGAATTTCTGACTTCTGTACGATTCCGTTCTGAATTGATATGTCTGATCTGTTCTGTTCTGATTTGTATTCTGATTGATCTGATCTGTACGATTCTGATTCTGATTTGACATATGTCCGTATAAGTTCTGATTTGATTCTATTCTGATTTATTCCGTTTCGTTCTGATATGTCCGATTTGATATCTGTCCGATTCTATTCTGATTTCTGTACGGATTTCTGTCTGATGTGTTTGGTTTGGATTATGAGAGTTTTGATTGGAGGTTTGTTGCTTTGCTGAGCTGTTGAGCTCACTCTTGTTTTCTGGTGGTTTTCAGGTTCTGGGAAGGGGAAGGAAGTCCAGTATTAGATTCAGAGTCTGATCAGTATAGGTATTGTTTTGTACCTTTTGATTTTTGTACAGTCATGGCTTTTCTGTTCTGTCTTTCTTTCTGTTCAAAAGCCATATACTGTATCTGTAGATGATTGTTTTGAGGAAAAGAAACTATAGATGTTTTGTTCCGCTGTGTTTGGTGATTTATAGTAGCTCTGTGTTTCTGTGTTTGTGTGTTTGTTTGATTAAATAATTTGGAAGATTCAGTTCAGAACCAAATTCCATAACCAGATCCTGGTCAGTCCGTCCGTTTCGTTTCCGTGTCGCGGCCCGGTGCGAGCGGGATCCGTCCCGGATCGGGTCGGATCGTGACAGATGGTGCTTTGGCCTTGTCTCATGTTGTGTAGGTTGAAAATGAGGTGATATTGGCTGATGGTCAAGTCTGTGTTGTGTCGTCTGATGATGTGATTACTCCTGAACCTGTTGTTGAGTTGGTTTCTTCTAATCTTGTGGGGTGTGTGTCACGACCCGACCCGACCGGGACGGATCCCGCTCGCACCGGGTCGCGACCGGAACGAAACGAACTGACTGACCAGGATCTGGCTTTGGAATTTGTTTCAAAACTGAATCTTCCAAATATTTCAACTCAAACAGACACACAGACACAGAGCTACTATGAATCGTCAATTGCAGCGGAACAAAACATCTATATTTTCTTTTCCTCAAAACAATCATCTACAAATATAGTACATGGCTTTTAGACAGAAAGAAAGACAGAACAGAAAAGCCATGACTGTACAAAAATCAAAAGTACAAAACAATACCTATACTGATCAGACTCTGAATTCTATTCCTGGACCTCCTTCCCTTTCCCAGAACCTGAAAACCACCAAAAAACAAGAGTGAGCTCAACAGCTCAGCAAAGCAACAAACCTCCAATCAAAACTCTCAGAATCCAAAACCAAACACATCAGACAGAAATCCGTACAGAAATTAGAACAAAATCAGACAGATATCAAATCAAATAGAACTGAACTGAACAGATATCAAATCAAACAGAACTGTACGGACACAGAAGTCGTATCAAATCAGAAACAGAACAGATCAGACATATCACATTAACGGAATCAGAATCGTACAGAAATAAAAAATTCAGATCATATCGGAACAGAACAGAATCGCGTCATACAGATCAGATCAAATCGTATATATTAATTTAGCACATAACAGAAAACAGAACGGATTCCCTGACACTGACAGAATCTCAACGGATTCTGGCCCCTTATGCCTCCCTTCCCAGACACTGACAGAATCTCTCAGATTCTGGCCCCTTATGCCTCCCTTTGTGCTCACGGCACCATAACAGATGTGCTTATAGCACCAGAACAGAATTCATCGGATCCGGAACAGAATAGATATCAGATTTCAGATTGAGCTCATTTCAGATTTCCCAGACACTGACTGAATCGCTTAGGATTCAGGCCCCTTATAACTCCCTTTTTATAGCATATACAGATAGCATATCAATTCAGAAGAAATCCGAGCAAATCAGAAATCAGACAAAAATCGGGCAGCACAACGGCAGTATACGGAATTTACATAATTTTTTCCTGAAAATCACAAATTACCAAATGTGCACAGAATATAGATAACAACATTTCAGAACATTTATTCTACTGCTCAGCAATTTTTAGACTACACAGAAAAATCCAGTCGACGAAAAACACCGTCGAATCAAAAATACCCGGACAAAAATCTCCAGAAAATAACCAAAATGTGCACACTCGGCACGTCAACAACGTACAGAAAGTTACGCGGTAAAAACTGAACCAGACGAAAAATACGGACGAAAATGCCTCGCCAAAATCAAATCCGAACAGAAAACACCGCCAAACACGACGGTTCTGAAAATTGAGAAAGGCGGAATGTGCCTTACCTTGCGTACAGCAATATCTCGAACAGTCTCGTCGGACGAAAACGTCTCCGCGTCGCCCGAAAATCAACTTTTCCAAAAAATTTCTCGACTTTCTCTCTCCTCAGAAAAATTAGATATTTTATTTTGATTTTCTCTCTCTTCAAAACGACTGATTTCAGCTTTATCATACACAGATCGGCCCGGCCGATCGCAAGATCGTCCTGGGACGATCAGACCAAAATCCATCGGTCTGGACTGTTCCCAGGGCTGTTCTCAGGACGATATTTTGAACAGTACAGATCGGCCTGGACGATGTCCCTATCGGCCCGGCCGATACCTACAGGAAAATCACCTGAAGCAATCTGGGCAAATTCTAGAGCAAATCTTCCACTGATCGTCCCAGGACGATCCCAGATCGTCCTGGACGATCCTGGAGCAAAAACAGCACTTTACAGTGTGGTTGTGGTTCTATTTCTCATATAACTATTGGATCTTTGGGAACTGAGGCTCTTATTAAGGTGTCTATTGTTGTCATGTCCCCTAATGGTTTGAATGCTCGTTCTGTTTTTAATATAGGGGGTTACTTGTACTGGGCATTCGAGTTGGCTTGAAGGGTCTCCTTCATCGCGGGGTAAGGTGAGTGATGATGTTGGTGATGTGCAAGATGATTCTTGTCAGGACTTGTATGGTTTAGATGTTTGTCAAGTTATTGAGAAAGCTCCAGTGGCAGTAAACTTCGTCGAAGGAAATCAAGGAAGTAACTCTGTTGTTTTGTTGTGTGGGGTTTTCTTGGCTTTTTGGTATTTGTTGTTGGTTGCTTTTCGGTCGGTTATTTGTTGGGCTGGGTGTTGCTAGGGGAGTTGATTCTCCCATTCTCTATTTTGCTTTGCATGTTTTGTCAGTTTCCACTCCTTATCTGATGGTTCCAAGTCCTTGGATTGTTCCTGGTAGCCGTTTTTGGGGTGTTGTCATGGATGCTTACTAATGTTGGTAGCTCTTATTTTTGGATTCTGATGCTTTTCTTATGTGCTTTGCATTGCTTTTCTTTTCCTATAATAGATAGGATCTCGAGCTCTTAGGTTTTATTTTAAAATCTTGTTCTTTTGGTGAGCTTCTAGGATCAAAAACATGTAAGTTTTACCAGTATTAACGCGTAGGCCTCGCTGTGAAGTTTCCTAAAAAAAATGATAATTCACAATAAAAATAATCTTTGGCTTCATTTGAGCGGTTTTTTAGCATTTTTTTAAAGCACCTTTTTAATATAAAATTAAAAAAATATTTTAATTAAAAACTTTCTTTAAAAATCATTAAAAAAAAGTAGTCACAGATTAAGCCTTGATGGTTTATATAAATCTATTGAAAAAAGTGTAGCTACTTTACTTTTCAACTGTTCATTGTATATAGATGAGCTAGATTGGTTGAGTGGATAAGGCTGTGTTGACCTTTGGGGGCGGCAGATGCAGTCAAGGGCACAAAAAGATAACGATCCCAACTTGCTTGGAAGAATAATATTGCATTTAGATAGAAAAGGATTTTGCGAGAATCTAAGAATTTTCCACTTCAACTTATTTCAGCATCTAATGCCCCCATTGACTATGGAGATAGAGAACCTCAGAACCATCTGTGTCTTCACGTGCAGCATATCTTGAAACAAAAGCCCTACCAATGGAAAAAAAAAACATTAATGAGTTAGTCCACATGATCAAATAATGAAGATACAATTAGGGGTTTCAATATTTAACATGACACGAAAATCTGACCCGGACCCGACCTAGAAAATCCGGGTTGGACCCTACCCGATTTCAAAATGGGTCGGGTTCGGGTTCCCGGATTCGACCCGTTTCAAAAACAGGTCGAGTTTAGGTTGACCCGACGGGTTGGCGGGTCAACCCGGAAACCTGCTTAGAAAGAGCTGCCTGAGGCTGCTCCGGCTACTCGCGCCCTGCCCGACGCTGCCCGCGCCCCCTGCCCGATGTTGCCCGCTCGCGAGTAGCACCCCCGCTGCCTGCTTGAGCGTCGTGCCCGCTCGCAAGTCGCTCCCGCGCTGCCAGCGACCCCGCATGCGCCCGCCCTGCCCGCACGCGCGCACCAGCCCTCCGCGCACCCTCCCTGCCTGCGTCAGCCTTGCACCCACCCGTCGCTCGCCCGAGCCCCGCGTCCGTCCGCTTGTGCGTCTCGTGTCGGGTCGGGTCAACCCGACAACCCGACGGGTCGGGTCCGGTATGTGTTTTCGACCCGTTTGCTTACCCGGGTCGAGTTAGGGTCGACCCGATTGAACCCGATCAGTTCCGGGTTTGACCCAAACCCGACCCGTGACCCGAAATTAACACCCTTAGATACAATATTGATCCTTATTTTATTCCAGAGAACTCAACAATAGTGAAGCCCTAAATAAAAATTCAAATACTTTTAATATCTAGCGATAGTTGCGATTTTCTCTAGGTTGTAAGAAAAAAAGGGAAATTTACATACATGCCACTTTATAACATCTTATTTATATATTTAACACCCAATATTTTAATATTACATGCAAATCACCCTATATTTCTTTCATAATACGCATATATTTCATTTCTACCAGTCATATTTGATATGAAAATAAACTATGAATAGTATGTATGTATTATTAAAGTTTCAGGTATTAAATATGTAAACAGAATAGTATTATATGATATGTATGTAAATCTCCAAAAAAAAAATCATAATATTTTAATAAAAATATATTATCAAAAGAAATCATAAATTTTATTTTAGGATGAATATAATATAAATTTTAATTAATTTTTTCATATTTTATTACATCTCGAAATAAATTTATAATTTTATTTTAAGATGAATATAATATAATTTTTAATTAATTTTTTCATATATTATAACCATTTCAAAATAAATTTAACAAATTTGAAATATCACTCTTGATAAAAAATTGATCAGAATTTAATCTTTTTTTTTTCATTTTCTATTGGCTCTAAGAGCTTCTCCAGCCGAACTGCATTCAGGTGTATGGCGTGGCTTTTTGCTTCAATGGATCTCCAAAAAATACGCCAATGTCATGCGGGTAAACAGTCCGACGTCAATATTGGCGTCGGACTGTTCACCTACGCCAAAAAATCGCTCTATTTTTAGCTTCAAAGGAAAGACGCGAAACAAAATAGATGTTTTTAGCGCGGGAAAGAAGAGAAATGGAGTTCCATTGGAGATGAATTACGGCATTTTGAAGTTTTTCGTCATTTTAGAGTGAAAATTTGAGTTTTCTTCGGTTGGAGATGCCCTAAGCAATAATGAGCCCAAAGGAGACCGTGTGACCATGCCGTGATGGTAATGGGACCATGCCGTAATGGACCCATACACGAATAAACTATTAGAATTATAGTATGTAATTTATATTTTTATATTAGTTTAATTAAATAAATGCGAAATATGCTTTACCTTACACACGCACTAATTAAATAATTTCCAAAAAAAAAAAAAAACGTTGATTTAGAAGAGATAAACTCAGTGGTGGATTGGCCACAGGGAGTGGAAGGAGAAGGAGACAATGGAATTCTTTACTTTAGAATCGCATCATATCCAACGAGGCACGTACGAAAATCCTACAAATATATTTGCATGGTTCCCTTTCGGTCATATTATCTATAGCTTTAGGATCAATCTGTGTGGGGACTTGACGCTTTAGATAAGATGAGGATGATATTTGGGCTATTTCTTACTCTATATTGCTGCTGAGGCAGCCTTAAAAAAGTGGCAAAACTTTAGGTATTATTACTTTTTATTAGGGGTGTTAATTTCGGATCATGGGTTAAATTCGGGTCGAATTCGGAACTGTCCCGACCTAGCATTATTTATGTCAACCCGAACCTGACCTGCTTCAAGTTTGGGTCACCCGACACGGATTTCCAATTTGACTGGAAGGAACATCGTCGAGCTTCTGTCACTACTTCCAGTTCCGGCGAGCCGGTGAGCTGTCACGCCCGCCTTCCGATTTGATAGGAAGGAACATCGTCGGAGGTAGATGACGAGATCCCGTCGCCAAAGGAGGAAGATAACGGATTTCAAATTTGACAGGAGGGAACGTCGTCGAAGTCACAAAGAGATGTAGTAGCAGCGACTGGAGGGCACGCCGAGCAGCTGACGCAAAGAGCGGCGACGACCTCAAAGGAGGTGAACTGTCGAAGAGACTCTCATATGAGACATGCGAGTATGCGACTGACGAACTGAGCGACTCGACGTGTCGCAGAATCTGGTCATTTCGCAGGCAGGGCGGGCACGCTGGGCAGCATATGCGGGAATAACAGTTTCCGGGTCAATTTCGAGTCGAGTTCAAGTTTTCGCATCAACCCGAACCCAACCTGAAACTTAATTGGGTCAGATTTTTGAACCCGAACGTGACCTGAAACAGATATGATCAGATTTTCAAAATTTGACGCCCCTACTTTTTCTCTTCATGTGGATTATAATAAATAGTTTTAACCTTTTTTTTATTTGTTTGGCCTTAAGTTTTCTTGTTGATCAACATGCCAACCAGTATAAAACTAGTTGTACTCTTTATACTAGTTGTACTCTTCAATTTTTGTTATTCTCTTTTTTATTCTCCTCATACTTTTTTAAAATAAAAATTCCTTTTTTTATTCTTCTTGCCTTCATTTAAAAGCTTCTTGATTTGTTCTGAAGCTGACATTTATTTACCCAAGCTTTATGGTCAAACGTAAGTTATACATATCATTTTTCATGGTTAATGTGCGCCTTTCAATATAGAGCTAAAGAATTTCATATAAAGTTGGCCATCGTTTGATGATTTCCTCATATATCCCCTCCAAGTTAACTATGAAAATTATGTTTGTTGAATTGTTAGGGCTGTGAATGAAACGAGCAGAGTCGGGCATGTGGTTGTCTATGTTTGTGTTTGTTTATTATCAGCTTGTTTGTTCTCGTTCAAATTCGATTTGAGCTTTCTTGTTCGTGTTAAAATTTGGTTCGTTTAAGTTGATGGATGTTCATATTTGATTTGTGTTAGGTTCATGTTCAATTTATTTTGTACTTATTGAGCTTTAAACAAACAAACCTTATCAAGCTTTGTCGATCCTAAACGAACATGTTCACGAACATTTCTAGCTATGCCTACAAACATATATAGTGAGTGTTTTTTACTACCTAACAGGACTACTCGCGAACATATATATCTAGCAAGAGTTTTTAAATTATCAAACAAATACGTTCACGAATACATCTAGCTGAGTGTTTTCAAACTACCAAACAAGCTCGTTCACAAACAAACAAGTTATAATTCTTCTATAAGACCCTATTATATTCGACCTAAGCGGTGAGGAATTAAAACTAAATGTATAAAATATAAATATATAATTATATAATATCATAAAATAAAAATTATTTTAATTCAATTATACATAATAATATAATATAAATTAATAGATATTTATGATGTATTTTTATTAATATATATTATAATATTTAATTAATTTTACAATTGATTAAACAATCATTATTATATATTTTAATTAAAATAAACATAAAATATTTATATTAGATTCATTAAACTTTCGTATTAATCAAGAATCGAACTTTTTAATGAGCTTCTTATCGAAAATGTTCATAAGATTTGAACGACATTGTTCATGAACATAAATGAGTCAAACACATAGTTGTTCAAGCTTATTTATTAAACCATCGAGTATTTAAAAAAAATATTCAATTTTTATTACTTAATTAAACGACCAGAAACAATTTTTTTCAATCTGAACCTCTAGTAGCTTGTTGAACTCTCAATTCGCTTACAACCTTAAGAATTGTACATCTGCCATAGGCCCATAACTAGCGATGGTGCGTAAACACCTATTGTTGAAGATCACTCATTCAGTTAGACCCTTAGCAAAATCTCTACATGTGAAAAGCTTCTTTTGTCGATCCCCTCATATAAGTTTCTACCATCAAATATTATGCTAAATTTTAACTACAAGAACATTAAAACTTTGCACTTCTGCCAAACTCAAACAGGCTAACTAAAATCATGCTATGATTTCTTTAAGGTAGCCAAGAGAGGTTCTCTTAGAGATCTATCAACTTATTGGGTCAAGCCATAGGGCTGCAAGCGAACCAAACGTTCGACGAGCTACTTGTTGCTCGGTTCGATTAAAGCTCGTTTGTGATAGTTTAACTAACTAAACAAACAAATTTGAACAACATTTTTAATACTCGATCCTTAAATAATCAAGCTTGAACACTAATGTGTTTGGTTCATTTATGTTCACGAACAATTCCATTTGAACCTCGTGAACAAGCTCGACATTAAGCTCGATCGATAAGAAGCTTAATAAAAGTTTGATTCGTGATATTATAATTTGGTCATCCATTTGTGAACAAACTCATTAGATTTATTCATGAACGTGTTTGTTTGATAGTGTAAAACAATTCGCTAAATATGTTCACGAACATAGCTTGTTAAGTCTTGTTTGTTTAAAGTTCGATGAGCACTAAACGAACCAAACATAAACTGAACATGAACCAAACATGAACACCGTTAATTTAAACGAAACAAACATGAACACAAACAATAAAGCTCGAATCAAACATGAACGGAACTTGAACAAACGAATGATAAATGAACTCTAACATGAACACGAACATACTCTGCTCAGTTCGATTCATTTGCAGCCCTAGGTCAAGGAGAGCGTGCCCCTTAAGTCATTCTCCTTATGGTACCACCGACCATTACACCCACTAATCTTTATTATATTTGAGTCATTCAATCTTATCAAACTTATCCTATCTGAGGACATTTGGGACGCTTCTATGTCTAAGATGTCCCATTTCTTATAGGAATTCAAAGCTATGGCCTTTTTAGTTAGTCCATCAATGTTAAGTTGGATTCCATTATTCAACATAGAAATTGAACACTTCCTCGTTCATTGGCTATCCAAAAATCAATTTCTATAACTCAATAAGGAATTTACACATATCATACGGCTGAGATAAAATTCATTGGAATATAGACGAATTCTTCTCCAATTCCAAAGCTTACAAATTTATCGATTCTAAATTGGTCTCAATATGCGTGGTTCAAAGGATTTTCTGTTAAGCATTAATTCTTATATTGGATTGCATATATTTGTCTAATAATTTATTTTAAATATTATATGGAGTCCAAATGAGTCCAAATCAAGTGACTGAAGCATATTTGGAAGCTTCAAAATATTAATGGGAAGGCTAAAAGATTTCTAAATATGGCATGCTTATATTGAATCGAGCGGCTCGACGAGGTGAATCCAACGATTGGGCTAGGCGGGAGCTTGGAGTTTGGACCTTTGACTAGAAATTGGAGAGAGCTCTGTGACTTCAAGGATCTAAAGCTCCACCTAAGCACCACCGCCAGCAAACCACTGTTGATCACCATCGAACTTCTGTCCAATCGTCGCTGGACCACCTCCCAGCTGCTGGTTGTTGTCAGACTTCCACCCTGCCCCCAATTAAGGCCAAACCTCCACCCGTGGCCGACCATCGCCGGACCTCCGTCCAGCTTCCATAAGCATACAACTACGACTTCTGTTGTCCGCCAACTATGATCCTTTCGATCTTTGCCGTCTGGTGGCCACGGTCACTACGACCACCATCATCCACCCCACCTCCACTCCCATCTCTTTATATATTAAAAACTTTTATATTCTAAAAACTTTCAGCCTATTTTTATGTATTAAAAATTTTTATCTGTGCTATAAATTTATGTAGGATTTCTGACGAATTTTTCATGGAAAGATCGATGCAACAAAATTAGTAGCAGATTTTTCAGCCATAATTTTTGGCAAAATTTTCTGCCGGTAATCTGCCAGAACTTCCAACGAAAAATTCTGTTAACTTAAAAAAAAAAAACATTTTCCCGTTTAAATCGGTTGGAAATCCGATAGAATAATTTCCTGCATATATTCCATCAGATATTCGTTTCGGACGCTCATTTTATAGTCCAATTTTAGTTCGCCGGAAATCTGCCTATAACAATAATTACCGTCGGAATTTTTAATATTTTCCGGTGAATATATCCGCCGAAAATAACTACATTTCCTTGCAAGATCATAAACATTTATTCTTTGTTTGTTTAATTAGCACTTAGGATGTCAGCACATATTGATGGTCCAGATTTTGTGCTTTACTAATATAAATATTATTATTTTTTATTTGTGATTTTAAATTTTGGATTGATTTGATTTCTTAATTTAATAATTTGTAACAAAGTTTGCACTTCCCTAAAATATCATCCCTATTAGCTATTAAAATAAGGGGTTTTACATACATAACACATGAAACTTTCATATTTACGTATCTAACACTAAAACTTTCATATTTAAATTTTTTTTTTGTTAAAACCCGCGGTGGGGCCTACGCGTTAATATAAAAACAGGGTTACAGAGTCCTTAAGGGAAACCGTCAACTCACTACTGCTCATATGAGCTACAAAATAAAAGGAAAGAAAACCTACGAGCCAATAGTTTCCACTATTAAAAAATACAATGACCCGGCCCCTAATAACATGCTAATGATGCTAAAGACCAGCATCCAAAAAAGAAAGACCATTAAATAGACATGACGCACAGCCTTTTTGCCAAAATTGTTGAGGACCTATATCCTCTGCAAAAAGGAGATGACAAAAGGAGAAAGACTACATGCAAAAATAATATTAGTATCACAGATAATAAGGCAAAAGTAAGGGCATAAATAGAGAATAATAACAGCCTTAGAGAAAAAATTCTCAGAGGATAAAGGATTAGAGCTAAGTAAGGAACCAACGAACTCAGGCTCAATGAAACTGTCCACCATCCAGATGAAACCACTGGAAACTAAACAGAAGCAGTGATAAAATAGCCCACCAGAAAAGCAGGGGAAGGCAGCAGAATAAAGCATAACCTGTAAGACAAAACAATCAACTACAGGGTTAAAACTAAAAACGACCAAAGACATAGAGCCAAATAACCAGTCATAGGAGCCAGGACAGGCAGAGAACCACCAACCAGCAAATAAGCCACGATACCCAGAACACATGAAAGCAAACCAAACCCGAGAGTCGAGCAACCACACCAGCCAAATCCCATCAAACAAGAGAACCACCAAGACCCTCAGAAACCAGAGAGAAGAGGGAGTTCCCAACTAAAACTTTCATATTTAATGTTCAGCCAACCAAGACACTAATAGGGTACCTAAATTACCACTCCCGTTACCTCTGTCAACCCGACCATGTCTTTTGCGCGCAGGATCGAATCCAGCTTCTTTTTTTAGGGTGGGCAAAAAAAATTTTTTTTTGGGGATAGGCAAAGAAGCTTAATATTGATATAAGTAGTGCAAAAAAAAAAAAAAAAATTTAGAGGGGGCAAAATACCCAAAATATTTCAAAATTTCCCCTCTAAATATTAAAAAAAAAATTGAGGGTGGGCATATGTGGTGGATCCGCCCATGTTTGCACGGGAACGTCCTGATCGAGCAAGTTGACCTCGATTTCTCCACGCCACAGCTCGTCTTCTCCACACCGTTCAGCCTTCTCCACGCCGCAGTTCATTTTCTCCACTCCGCAGCTTGTCTTCTCCACACCACTCGTCATTTTCTGAGCCGGTTTGATTTGAATGATTTTCTGATGCTCTTGCACTCCTCACGCGACTCATATCTTCTTGTTCATCATTTTGTTCGTCAATCCACTTAAAAAATCTACAATAGTCTTCCGATTTGTTTTGGGGCATCGATAGAACTTTCTTCCTTGATTTTTAGCTTTGTAGCAAGTAAATATTTGGCATTGCAGATTGCAACGACTATATATTGGATTGTCCACACTTCTCGATGATGGCGTGGAGCGGCTCGAATTCATGTTGCAAATCCACAAAATATCTACAATTATAGAACAAAACCCAAATTGTAAAAACAGTCAATTAAATCATATGAGAAATAGAAGGAATTCTTCATCAAAACATATACAAAGAGTACTCATATATATACTTGCAGGTTCCATATATAGTACTCAACTGCTTAAAATTTAAATTAATTTGAAATATCAACTTGCTGGTTCTCCTATGCCTAATGGATATTTTGTTCATTAAACATTACAGAGTCTGATGGTAAGCTTATATAGGAATTCAAGGTACATGTTGTTAGGCAGCACATGCTACCATGAGTGTTTGCCTGCTATTCATAACATAGTACATGAGTGGTAACCGCCTGAGGTGAAGAGTGGATTCTCTTGAGCATGTCGAGCTGAGTAATGTTAACATATCTTCTAATATGAAATCGAAAAGAAAACAGTCAATTGCTACCTCCTCCGTTGGCGGAAAACAGAGCAGAGTCACAATACCCAAAATTATTCTTTTTATTCCATCGGTAAAGGAAGACGAGAGAGAGAATATGGAGGAAATGGAGAAATGACTTGGATGGCATGGTGCTCGTGGTGATAAGAGAGACAGATAGAGCAGAGAGCGCCGTTGATACAGTCAATAGCAACTTGCTAGTTCTCCTATGCCTAATGGATTTATCAGAAAACTTAGGAGACTTGCAGTTTCTCCTGCTCGAACTCATGTCACTGTGGAAACTCAAGATTCTTGTTTCTTAAGTTGGCAGAGAAGAGAGGAAAGGATGTACCGTAAAACTGAGAATGTAATAAGGAGAAGAAACTTGAAATATTATTCCTTGACCTTCACATACAGACATACTGATCTATTTATACAATTTACAACCCTTTATGCTATACCTACGGCAACAGGAGAAATCTAATTTTTATTTAATCTTGTTGCTCTAATATGCCCCCGTAAACTGATGATTTGTCGACGACTGTCAGTTTGTTCCTAAGTGTGTGGAAGCGAGGAGTAGACATGGATTTGGTCAAGATGTTCGCCGTTTGATCTATGATACTGATAGGCAATAGGCGGATAGTGCTTTGATGAATATGGCCCCTGATAAATCTATGGTCGATCTCAATATGTTTTGTGCATGCGTGAAATACTGGGTTGTTGGCTATAGCTATTGCAGATGTATTGTCACAGTAGATGTGTGAGAGCTCGTTCCTTTGATTTTCCTTGCTGAATCTGATTTTTTCTCCCAGGATCGTCCGGGACGATATTGAGATCGTCCAGGACGATCTGTGCAGTGAAACAGCTGATTTCTGGAGTGGATCGTCCGGGCCGATTTGGGATCGTCCTGGGACGATCAGATAAGACAAAAATCCCGAGAGTAAGGGCTTTTATCGTCTGAGAAAAATTTATTATCGTCCTGAGATATCGTCCTGGACGATTGGATTTTGTTCATATCGTCCTGGACGATGTGGCGATCGGCCGAGCCGATCAGGTTTGTATTAAACGCAAATCAGCTCGTTTTGAAGAGAGAGAAAGATATTTTATAAAATCAAAATATCTGAGGAGAGAGAAGGAGAAGAAAAAGCAAAGAAAAAAGCTGGATTTCGGGGCCCGCGGAGCGATTTTCGTCAGTCGTCGCTGTTCAGAGATTTGTTTGTCTCGCGGTAAGGACTCCGAATCCTATTTCTGTTTTCGAAGATGTTGAGTTTTGGTCGTTTTGTGCTCAGAATTGTGTTTTTGTTACCGAAAAACGTGCCGTATTTTGTATTGACGAAGATTTCACCGCACAACTTTTGGTATGTCATTGATATGATATTTCTGCACATTTTGATTGTTTTCCGGAGAATTTCGACCGGTTAGTTTTGATTCAGCGGGGTTTTCTTTTGACTGCAAATTTCTGTGATGTCAGAATTGATTTGAGCAGTAGAATAATAGTCTTATAATGTTGTTGTGCACGTTCTGTATTAATTTGATAAATTGTGATTTTTAGGAATTTTTGTATAAATTCCGTGTTCTGCCGTTATGCCGCTGGATTTTCGTATGATTTCCGATTTTCTGAAATTGATGATTTGAATGCATACGAATGTGACTATCTGATTATCATTACTGAAAGACAAGTGGAGCCTGGTTGAACCATTGGTTGGAGATCGACTTGACCTGTACAGGATGGTGGGCCGACGGGCTTTCCTTTAAACTATTGATCATTGATATAACGATTGGGAGTCATAAGGAGTTTAATATGCCGACGGGCACAGAGTGACGACTCTTATGGAATCAATGTATGGATATCTACAACAGCACTATGGATTATCGAATAGCCAGTGATCGTACTTGTTCAGTAAGACTATTGTATTGAAATGCATGTGTACGACATTGACTCGTGATGGATTTATTGCTTTATTGATTTGGATTTACTGACAGATTTACGGACTTACTGTTATCGTATGATTTCATTAATATTTATATTCTGTCACTGCGCATTTCTACTGTTATAGATACTGTATGAATATGGATATTGTAATTGATTCATTGATACTTTTGCTTCTACACTGTATGGAAATGCTGCATGGGATTCATTGCTAGTATAGACTGGGCTTTATTGTATTGATTTTATGATTTCATACCGATCGATTTAATTGACCAGATAGTATTGTTTTTATTGATTCGATTTGATACGATTGATTTGACTGATCGACTGATTTCCTAATGTTTATTGATTCTTCTACCGCTGCATTGACTACTGATTTGATTTCCGTATTTGCATAGATTCATTGATCATGTGAAATAGATTGTTATGGATTTGATTGACTGACATGCATATTGATTCCAGTACCGTGCTTTGATTTCAGTCATAGGTATTAGGTGACCTGCTGGGCTTTTTGAAGCTCATTATATGTGGTTAATATTTTCAGGTCAGGGCAAGGGAGCAGGAGATTGAGGTTGATCAGGAATCTCCAGGTTTTTGTCCTTTTTGGTTGATGATTCTTTTGTACTCAGGACAGGATAGATTTTAGTTCATGTGGTTGTTTTCATAGAGTAGCTCCTGAGTATTGTATATGATCTTTTGAGGTATGATTGGAACTGTACATTGATGTTTTCATTATAGATGTTTGATAGACTGTTATTGAAGACTATAGATAGCTCTGGTGAATGGTTTTAATGAATCGCTTGAAATTCTTTCCAAGTTAGATCTTGGGGCGTCATAAACTTTTTGGTATCAGAGCAGTGTTATTGGAAGAATGGATTGTTACCAGAGTTATAGGATTGGATTGAGAGTTGAACAGAATAGGTAGCTGTAAGTGCATCATTTTGCATACATAATTGCATGTGTGTATCATTTATTCTGGATTGTGCAGGTAAAAAAGATAAATGGATAATCCGGAATCAAGTGTACCAAACGAGCAACACAGTGCAGCTCCAGTACCTTCAGAAAGTATAATGCAGTTGGATACTGCTATAGCACAGGTGATGGGGGATGCACAGAGTAAGATGAGTGGAAGTAAAGAAGAAGAAGCAGATAAGCATTTGCAGATGTTTCATAAGTTGAAGCCTCCGTTGTTCAAAGGAGCTGTAGGACCCCAGGCTGCTGAAGATTGGATAATGAGAGTAGAAAAGATCTTTGACAGCATGCAGTATCCGGGAAATCGAAAGGTACCTTTGGCTGTGTTTCTGTTTGAAGGAGAAGCAGAGAGATGGTGGATTGGACAGCAGAGAGAGAAATTCCAGGGAAAGACAAATGCGGAGATCACCTGGGATGAGTTCACTACAGTGTTTCGGATGTGGTTTGTACCTCCATCAGCTCAACGACAAATGCAGGAAGCTTTTATGAGATTGGAACAAGGACGCATGACAGTGATGCAGTATGAGATCGAGTTTACTGCACTTGCGAGGTATGCTTCTCATTTGATCCCTACTGCTGAAGAAAAATGCTATAGATTTCTGCACAGATTGAATAGAGAGCTGAGACATCTGCTAGTACCCTTCCGGATTCATGAGTTTTCTGAGTTGGTAGAACGGGCCAGACTGATAGAGATTGATTTGACAACGCCAGTATCGAGATATGAAGACACCAGGAGGAGGAGAGATGAAACAAGTAGTAGAAGAGATGAACCGAGTAGAGAAAGGGATAGAGATAAGAGAAGCAAGTATGGTGAGTCGAAAGGATCTGCATCAGTAGTATCTTCTGGTAGTTCCAGCGAGTGCATTCATTGTGGTCGACGACATGCAGGTCGGTGTTACTTATTGACGGGGCAGTGCTTTCACTGTGGACAGCAAGGGCATAAAGCAGCAAATTGCCCTCAGAAAGGATTGGGCGTAAGGACTGATTCAGATACAGGACAGCAGAGGACAATTGGCTCGAGAGCCTACAGTGAGAGATCAGGGAATCGGATGAATGATAGAGCTGATAGAACTGATGTCAGAGATAGTCAGAGGGAGACCGTTGCGCCACGACCTCCTGCACTTCCTCCAGTGGTGTCACGTGTCTACAGTTTACAGCATCATGCAGATCAACAACGACCAGAAAGTTCTACTGGTAAGACGATTTGACTAATTGATTGATTGACATATGACTATGCATAGTGACATGTGATTGCATGAATTGTGTGATTTGTATGATTTTCACCGAGTTTGATTTTGATTTGAATTTGGATAGATTTGTTTGTCCCGTTTTGCTCCGGACACTTAAGGGAAATGTCGGGACGACATTTTTCTAAGGTGGGGAGATTATGAGAGCTCGTTCCTTTGATTTTCCTTGTTGAATCTGATTTTTTCTCCCAGGATCGTCCGGGACGATATTGAGATCGTCCAGGACGATCTGTGCAGTGAAACAGCTGATTTCTAGAGTGGATCGTCCGGGCCGATTTGGGATCGTCCTGGGACGATCAGATAAGACAAAAATCCCGAGAGTAAGGGTTTTTATCGTCTGAGAAAAATTTATTATCGTCCTGAGATATCGTCCTGGACGATTGGATTTTGTTCATATCGTCCTAGACGATGTGGCGATCTGCCGGGCCGATCAGGTTTGTATTAAATGCAAATCAGCTCGTTTTGAAGAGAGAGAAAGATATTTTATAAAATCAAAATATCTGAGGAGAGAGAAGGAGAAGAAAAAGAAAAGGAAAAAGCTGGATTTCGGGGCCCGCAGAGTAATTTTCGTCAGTCGTCGCTGTTCAGAGATTTGTTTGTCTCGTGGTAAGGACTCCGAATCCTATTTATATTTTCGAAGATGTTGAGTTTTGGTCGTTTTGTGCTCAGAATTGTGTTTTCGTTATCGAAAAACGCGCCGTATTTTATATTGACGAAGATTTCACCGCACAACTTTTGGTATGTCATTGATATGATATTTCTGCACATTTTGATTGTTTTTCGGAGAATTTCGACCGGATTGTTTTGATTCAGTGGGGTTTTCTTTTGATTGTAAATTTCTATGATGTCGGAATTGATTTGAGCAGTAGAATAATAGTCTTATAATGTTGTTGTGCACGTTCTGTATTAATTTGGTAAATTATGATTTTTAGGAATTTTTGTGTAAATTCCGTGTTCTGCCGTTATGCCACTGGATTTTCGTATGATTTCCGATTTTCTGAAATTAATGATTTGAATGCATACGAATGTGACTATCTGATTATCATTACTGAAAGACAAGTGGAGCCTGGTTGAACCATTGGTTGGAGATCGACTTGACCTGTACAGGATGGTGGGCCGACGGGCTTTCCTTTAAACTATTGATCATTGATATAACGATTGGAAGTCATAAGGAGTTTAATATGCCGACGGGCACAGAGTGACGACTCTTATGGAATCAATGTATGGATATCTACAACAGCACTATGGATTATCGAATAGCCAGTGATCGTACTTGTTCAGTAAGACTATTGTATTGAAATGCATGTGTACGGCATTGACTCGTAATGGATTTATTGCTTTATTGATTTGGATTTACTTACAGATTACGGACTTACTGTTATCGTACGATTTCATTAATATTTATATTTTGTCACTGCGTATTTCTACTGTTATAGATATTGTATGAATATAGATATTGTAATTGATTCATTGATACTTTTGCTTCTACACTGTATGGAAATGCTGCATGGGATTCATTGCTAGTATAGACTGGGCTTTATTGTATTGATTTTATGATTTTATACCGATCGATTTAATTGACGAGATAGTATTGTTTTTATTGATTCGATTTGATACGATTGATTTGACTGATCGACTGATTTCCTACTATTTATTGATTCTTCTACCGCTGCATTGACTACTGATTTGATTTCCGTATTTGCATAGATTCATTGATCATGTGAAATAGATTGTTATGGATTTGATTGACTAACATGCATATTGATTCCAGTATCGTGCTTTGATTTCAGTCATAGGTATTAGGTGACCTGCTGGGCTTTTTGAAGCTCATTATATGTGGTTAATATTTTCAGGTCAGGGCAAGGGAGCAGGAGATTGAGGTTGATCAGGAATCTCCAGGTTTTTATCCTTTTTGGTTGATGATTCTTTTGTACTCAGGACAGGATAGATTTTAGTTCATGTGGTTGTTTTCATAGAGTAGCTCCTGAGTATTGTATATGATCTTTTGAGGTATGATTGGAACTGTACATTGATGTTTTCATTATAGATGTTTTCATTATAGATGTTTGATAGACTGTTATTGAAGACTATAGATAGCTCTGGTGAATGGTTTTAATGAATCGCTTGAAATTCTTTCCAAGTTAGATCTTGGGGCGTCACAAGATGTATGTGGGAGAATTTTGATGAATGCCGAAGTCTGTTAGAATTCTCCGAAGCCGTATGATGTCAGCCGTGAGAGCGGCTAACGCCTGGTATTCGGATTCCGTAGAGGAGCGTGCTACGGTGGTTTGCTTCTTGACTGTCCAAGAAATGATCGTGTTCCCGAGAAACGAGCAGTATCCTGAAGTTGAATTCCTTGAAACTAGATCACCCGCCCAGTCAGCATCTGAAAATAAAGTAAGACGCATATTAGACTTTGTAATAGGAATGCTAAACTCGATCGTACCTTGGAGGTATCGGAGCAGTCGTTTGAGCATGTAGATGTGTTGTAGCAATGGTTCGTGCATATGTTGAGATAGAAGATTCACACTGAACGCTATGTCCAGTCGAGTGAGAATCAAGTATTATAGAGATCCCTTGATTCGTCGGTATGTATGGGGATCCGAGAGTACTTGATCGGGAGCGAAATCTTGAGGTAGTTTCGTGCACGTCGGATTGGCCAACGGTTTGCATTCACTGAGTTTTGCTAATTGAAGGATGGACTTCATATAACTGGGCTGTGAAAGAAAATAAGCATTGTTGGTGTGAGAAATTTGTATACCAAGAAACGAATGTACCTCACCGAGATGCTTCATTATGAATTTACGATGTAGAAGTTGAACCACTTGATTGAGAGCTTCAGAATCGTTACCCGTTAGTAGTATATCGTCAACGTAAATTAACAAAAATAATTGAATGTGGTTCTTGCGAAATATAAAGAACGAAGGATCAGATGTACTTTTAATGAAACCGATAGATTCAAGATGCGAGGTGAACGTGTTATACCATTGGCGGGGTGCTTGTTTGAGACCGTAGATGGCTTTGTGAAGCAGGCAAACATGATCCGGAAGTGTGGTATCTACGAACCCGAACGATTGATTCATGTATACCGTTTTCGTGAGCTGTCCATGCAAGAATGCGTTAGTAACATCGAGTTGATGCACCTTCCAGTCATTATTGAGAGCTACAGTGAGAAGAATCCTTATTGTGGGTAGCTTTGCCACTGGACTGAACGTCTCGGTGTAGTCGAGCCCGAATTCTTGATTATTGCCTTGAGCAACCAGTCTTACTTTGTATCGAGCAATAGATCCGTTTGCGTGAAGTTTAGTCTAATATGTCCACTTGCATCCTAGTATCGTCTTGTCAGTCAGTCGTGGAACAAGACTCCATGTACCTTGAGTTTGTAGTGCGAAGAATTCTGATGACATGGCTTCACGTCATTCTTTTTGTTTGTTGGCTTCATGAAAAGATGACGGGGCTTGATCCGGTGATGAAGCCACGGTTTGATGCAACAGATTGAGTCGAATCCTTGGTTTGAGAGATCCAGTTTTCTTCCTTGTTTGCATATGATGGCCTTCGAATGGTTGGCTAGGAATGGTCTGCTCAGTGCTTGTTAGCATAGGAAATGTAATCGAGATGGGCTCAGATATGTTCGTTGGTTGAAGGTGCTGAGTGTTCTGCATCGAGTTGCTTGCTGATTTGTTCTGTATATGTCTAGTGGTCGGAATTGTAGCAATGGGAGTTAGGAATAGGGGTGAGATGTCCTGATGAGAGTGGTTGTTGGACGGTTCGGCCATGACAAAGGGGAAATAGTTTTCATCAAATCTAACATTTCTAGATATTGTAATTTTGTTTGTGTTTAGATCTAAACACTTGTACCCCTTCGACTTAAGCGAGTACCCCAAAAAGACGCATAGAGTTGCTTTGGGTTGAAGTTTATTTCGAAATTGAGCCGGAATGTAAGGAAAACAAGCACAACCAAATACCCATAGCGCTTTGTAATCAGGTGTCCTGTTATAGAATAGTTCAATTGGAGAAATATTGTTAGTGTTAGGAGAAGGCATACAGTTAATAAGATAGGTAGCAGTGATCATTGTATCCGTCCAGTATGTGTGCATAACATGGGCCGTGGTCATCATCACACGAGTAGTTTCAACGAGGTGTCTGTGTTTTCTTTTAGCGACGCCATTTTGTTCAAGCGTATATGGGCATGATGTCTGATGAGATATGACATGTTGATTAAGAAATTGCAAGAAGGCCGAGCTCGAATATTCGCCTCCGCCGTCCGTATGAATACATTTGATTCTTTGAGAGTTGCATTCTCAATATGCATTTTGAATTCTGTAAAAATAGTCATGAATTCCGATTTACGTTGCATAGGATAAAACCACGTAAATCGAGAGTAGTCGTCCACAAATATAACGTAATACAAGTAACCAGTATTAGATGCAACAGGAACCGGACCCCATACATCCGTATGAATTAACACAAGAGTAGATGTTTGTCTAATAGAAGAATGTTCAAAGCCAAGCTTATGAGTCTTGGATGTATTACAGGGATGACAAGTATTAACGGTATTGTCTATTTTCAAATGTTTATTACATGAAGCAATAGAGGCCAGCGTGCGTTGATTGGGATGACCCAATCTTTGATGCCGCTAGATCGAGTTCTTGATTGAGGTCCGGAGTGTCGTAGGTTTTGTAGAGCCAGCCGGAGCCCGTAACAGATAGAGTCTGTCACGGCATGGTCCCTGAAGAAGTTCTTGACGTGTATGCATATCCTTAAACACAAAACCGCTTGGATCAAATGTAATAGAAATATTGTTGTCTTTAGTTAATTGAGAAATAGACAATAAATTGTATTGAATAGCCGGTGTGTGAAAAATATGAGATAGATTGAGCTTACGAGAGGGAGTCGGTAGCAAACCACGACCGAAATTTTCAATGCTAACTGGGCTCCCGTCGCCGATCACAATGCCGTTAGATCCCTGGTAAGGTGTTGAGATGGAAAGATTGTTTAGTGATCTGGTCATGTGCGAAGATGCACCGGAGTCCAGGTACCAGTCTGTATGGGATTGATTTGTATCCGCAAGAAATGCTCTGGTTTGCGGTTTGGCCGATCGTGGTATATATTGAAGGTTTGATCGGTGCCAACAGTCCATCGCCATGTGTCCTTTCTTGAGACAGATCTGGCACTTCATCGTGGCTGTGGAGGAAATTTCTGACTGTGGATTGGAGTTGACGGGTGGACGTGTTCTTGGTCGACGACTACGTCCTCTGTTAACAAACAGTGCATGAGACTGTTCCGCCGAGGAGACAAGTCTTGCATAGTCAGCTGCGATGTGAATTTTCTCGCTGATTAGAAGCGAGTATATTTGATCGAGGCTGAGCGGGGTGACCATCGTGCGGATGGATGTTTTGAACGTTTGGTACACCGGTGGAAGCCCATTAAGAATATGAAGAATTATTTCTTCAGGATCAATTTGGGATCCAGCGGCCGCAATGTGATCTACCAGAATGTTTACCTCGTTCAAATATTGCACCATGGTAGAATTCTTGAGTGAAATATGATAGAGCTCGTTCTTGAGCTGGATCACTTTAGAGCGGTTGGTTGCTTGAAACTGAGTTTCAAGAGTCTGTCATATTTCAGAGGTTGAATCAAGATGCAATACGTAAGGTAAAATTGACGCGGATATCGTTGAGCATATGGCCGCCGATAAATTTTGGTCGGTTAGAAGCCATTGCGCATACTCCGGATTCGATAGTGCCATCTGGAGAGGCTAAGGACTCTTCCAGAATCGGTGTGGAGCTATCAAGAAAGGATAAAAATCCATTAGCTCGGCAGATCTTCAGAATCTGAGAACGCCATAGGTGATAATTGTCCAGAGAAAGAGGACTTTGGATGACGTTTTTGAGATTGGATAGAACGAATTTTAAGGAAGAAGATATTGCCGGAGTTGAAGATGACGATGTCGTCGTATTTCCTTCCGTCTGGAATGTAGAAGAAGACGCCATTGTTGCCCGGGATCAGGTAGCCTTGTCTGATACCATGTGGAAACTCAAGATTCTTGTTTATTGAGTTGGCAGAGAAGAGAGGAAAGGATGTACCGTAAAACTGAGAATGTAATAAGAAGAAGAAACTTGAAATATTATTCCTTGACCTTCACATACAGACATACTGATCTATTTATACAATTTACAACCCTTTATGCTATACCTACGACAACGGGAAAAATCTAATATTTATTTAATCCTGTTGCTCTAATAGTCACAAGGTACTGCTCTTAATGGTCTGGAATTTCCTCATGGTCAGGATCTAAATGTAAAAGAAAAACATCTAACATAGATAATGAAATGGAGATTCAACGGCAAACCTAGCTGATCTATCGGAGAGTAGAGGCTGAAAACATTTCCCATCGATATGGAGAAGAGCATACCAGCAAGGTTCGAGCGCGCGCGCGAGGAAGAGCTGTTCGAGCGCATGAGGAAGCTTCGTCTGAGCGCTCGAGGAAGAGCCGACCGAGATAGGAAGAGGCGACCAAGCAAGCGAAGCAGTCAGTCGAGGTTTGTAGTTAACGGAGAGTTAGTTTTGAAGAGGGACAGTGTTTTTGATGGCTGAACAATAAATATGAAAGTTTTAGTGTTAGATAAGTAAATATAAAAGTTTCAAGTGTTATGTATGTAAAAACTCCTTAAAATAAAAAAGTTATTTTATTTATTATATTTAATAAAAATATAAATATTTCATTCAAAAAATTTTGAACCTCCAATTATTCGTGTATAACGAATTTAGTTCCAAACCATCATATTTCCCCAATTCCAAACCATCAAGTTTTCCCAATTTAGTTCATGGAGCATACAAAATTAATCCAAAATAATCTCTCATATTGTAATTGTGATAAAAAATTGATCACAATTTAGACTTTGTGTGAGACGACATTCTCACTGCTTCTTAAAGCAACTTTTTAGCACAAAAATTAGGGTTCATTTGGTTCAACTTTATTACTACTCTTAAAGCAGTTTTTTAATACAAAATTTAAAAAAATTGTACTAAAAAGCTGCTTTAAGAAGCAGTAAGAAAGTCGTCCCAAACAAAGCCTGTATTAAAAAGCTGCTTTAAGAAATAGTAAGAAAATCATCCCAAATGAAACATTATTTTATAAAATTAATCAAAATTTAGTCCTATATGAATTATTTTAAATTAATTTTGTATGGACTAAATTAAAGTAATGTTATACTCTAGCAAAATGATCCTATATGAGTAATCTGAAATCTATTATTTATTATAATTTAATATTTAATTTCAATTTAAATTGAAATTAAAATGAGAATCTCACACAAAATCAGATAGATTAGGTTCATAACTGATTTCTATCCAATTTTTATGGAAGTCGAAATGGTATCGTCCGCAGCTCTGGCTTCCATGGGCTTGGTGTTCGCTGCTAGTCCTCGATGCTTTATAATGGGCCTCTAGCCCGAGAAACCAGAGGACCGTCGCATCGAGGAGGGCAGAAGGGTAGAGAAGTGTAGATAAAGGAGATGAAGAAGGAGGACACGGTGAAGCTCGTCAGCGCCGAGGGCTTCGAGTTCGTTGTCGATAAGAAGGCTGCCATGGTCTCCCACACGATCCGCAACATGCTCACTTCTCCAGGTTCTATCTTCCTTTCCAAGGAAAATGATTTCGGGGTTAGGGTTTTTATTTCCTGATCGCGGCTTTTCTCGATTTCGTGTGATAGGTAGCTTCGCAGAGACGCAGCATGGTGAGGTTACTTTTCCAGAAATCAGCACTCCAATTCTGGAGAAGATCTGCCAATATTTCTATTGGTCGCTTCAATTTGCCAGGTATCTATCTGTCATTTCCTTCTTTTTCATGTTTTTTTTTTTCTAAACGGCAATTGCACTTGCCTTAAAATTAACTGGACTTTGAGAATGATTTAAACGGGCTGATTTTTCTTATATTCTCATTAAGTTGAGAAGTTGAAGTTTCTCGTCGTTTTATAGATGCCAAATATGATTAAGATTCCTATCATATACATTCTCAGCAGGAAATTTTGGTTTCTGAAATACACAATTCCCAACTTTGATTTTTTTGTTTGCCTAATGAGTTTCTCGGGTAGATTGAAGAGGTGATTATTGAAAATGACTTTTATGATTATGTTCTTGCGTTTTCACTCGAAATTTTAGGTTATAAATGGATGTCATGGAGGCTTAAAATTAAATTTAATAAAACTATAATTATGACACTGACATATTTTGGATTCATATATTGGCATATAAAAGAATCATTGATATCTAAGTTGAGCGTAGTAGATATAATAATGCTAAGATGGCTGCATGATAGAAAAATGATAAATTATGCAAGAATTTTATTAAATAAAAGGTTGGAGTGATATATATTGAAAATGACTCAGTTAGAAATAACTTAGGTTTTTAAGACATGTACAATGAGATGTAGAAGTGCGACTATTACAATGAGACGTAGAAATGTGACTATTAGGCGAGTTGATAAAATTACTTTCAATGAATTAGGATTGAAAAGTGGGAGACCTTAGATAACATGGATATAAGTTGTTCAAAATGATTTGTGAAGGTTTTATATTTCCAACATTACTTAACAGTGATGAAAGAAAAATGATGATTTATAATATCGACCCAAAATAGTTTGTTATGGGATCATGATGGTGATATGACAATCTTTTTCAAATAATTTACCAGAGGTAGAGTATGTCAATCTTCTAGGTTTATGCATGGTTTAAAATTGCGCAATGTGAGGCTCGCCTTGAGGCCCGCCTTTGCGCAATTCCAATAAAAAACGCCTCGATGCTTATGCCTCAAGTTTTTTTATGAGGCTTGCGCCTCACCTTGGTTGAGGCCCGCCTCGCCTCACTGGCATGAGGCTTACGCCTCACGCTATATATATTAAAACTTACATAAATCTTGAAGTAAATGCCCGACATTGGACTCTATATGAGAGGAGGAAGGAGAGAGAGCAGTTCATCATAATGATGATTCAAATGAAGAACCCCTTAGTGATGACAGTGCTAATGACTTATGAGTTCTTAATTTTTATGTGATATGTCATTACTATTTATTTTTGGAAATTTGAATTATATGTTAATGAAAAGAATATTGGGATTTGGGAAAGATAGAATTTTGAGTTGAACTATATTTCATGTTGTCTTATTATTGGGATATTTTGATTTCACTTCATATCTTATGCTTTTTTATATTTTATATTATTCACTCATTAGTATATAAAAAATTTATCTTTTTATGTTTACGCAATCTTTTAATTTTGAGGCTTACGCCTCAAAACGCCTTGAGGCTTACGCCTCGCCTCACGAATGAAAAACGCCTCAATACCCGAACACGCAATTTTAAACATTGGGTTTATGAGATAATCAAGTTATGAACACTTGCTTGATGTGTCATTGAGTATTATTTTTTATATTAGAATAAGGTGTTAAAATCATTTGATGTTTCGAAGTTAAGGGTCAAAATTAAGATGCTAGTTTATAATTTAAGCATGGTAAGGAATGCAGAACCCGATGTTTTCATTAGTTTTTTTTATTCTTTTTGTCACATGGTTTAGTGTTTCACTCTTCTATCAATAGTTTCTCACTTATATTTATTTAGATATTTAAAATATTTTTTGAATGACAATTCGAGGCTTGGTCCAAATGTACTTCAAAAACTGGTATGGTTTAATGCCCCCAGGCTTTACAATACCCTTGTAATAATTCGATCCCTCTCCTAAATGTAATGGTACCATCAACCTACTACTCCATCAGGTATACCTTGATCAGCTAATCACCTTTTTTTTCTTAAGAGGATCTTTAGTAAAAAATGATATGTGCTATTTCTAATTTATTCTTCCTTTCATTTATGGATGGTCTTCCCACATCAACTATTCATACTGTCCTCTCCGAACCTCTTTGTTCTTGTCCACTTCCGCTTCCTATATCAGGTTCTTGATATTCTAAAGTGTTTCATAAATGCCTTTGGACTTTACAATGACATTTCTTAGGGTTTATGGTTTGCTAATGCAGATCTACAATGAGGTACAATAAAAGTATGCATTCACATGAATTTGTAGATCATAAAATTTTAATTTTGATAACTTTTGTTAATTATGTCTTAGAGTTTAAGATCTGATAAACATGCATTGACATAAACAAAATGTGTAAGCACATGGAATTGTGTATCATAAATTTTTAATTTTGACAATTTTGTTACTTTTGATGAAACAACAAATCCTTAGAAATCTATACATATAATAATTTACAGCATTCTACTAGAAATAAAGTTTAGAAATCCAGAAACATCAAATTCATTTAATCAATTGAAAATCACAACACTAGAGGTATTCAAGTTTTATCAAATTCAACAAGAATTAAACATGCAAGCCAAATTAGACCATAGAAATCCAGAAGGGAAAAAAGATCACCAAATGAACCGCTTATTTGTACTAGGAGATAGCCTGCTCTAAAAATCCTCATGTCTGCACCTATTCAAGAGGAGAACTGGATGGAATTGCATATCTAATTAGAAATTTTTTTCAACTATAATTGATTCTGATTTTACATGTCTCGGATCCCTTTAATTATGAGAGTCTGTATATTTCTCAATAAAAGAAAAAATAAGTGTCAATGTAGAATACTATAAAACCTATTGAAAAAATGTCAACAAAAGACATTATTCCTTTAGGTGATTTGACTGTTCTCATGGTCAACATATCAAGTTTACATAAATAAACCAAAAATCTATTGTAAACTTGTTGAGAGCCATTTAAATACTTGCATGCAAGCTTGTTGTTGATTTTTCATTCTACTACCAATGCTAGGAAATAAATAAATAAATAAATTTGCTGGAGCATGATAAGTGGCGTATCACAATTCCTCCTACACCATCTAACATCAAACTTGGAAGTTCCAAACTCCATGGACCAAAACAAAATAATGCTGGAGCCATCAAAATATAGAAGATCACCGACAGCATTCTATCAATTGGAAAAAGTTCAAATATGACATGTTTTATATGCGATGCTAATAATTTTCTTTTAGAGATTTAAAGCATACATGAATAGTCCTAATAAGTTAAAATAGATCATTATGAGTATCCATTTTATCTTGGATAATATAAACTGATTTGCATACATAAAAGAGTTATTAAATAAGTTAATAAATAAGCATTAAATTAGTATCTTATTGAATTCTTATTGAGTTCTTAATTTCTTATTGTTTAACAAATGAGTACGTTTATATACATTAGTGTATAAGTAGGGTGATGTTTAAGATTATTTATTTATGTCAAGTTTTTTAGATATTTTCAAATTTCTTCAATTGATTAAGTAAACTAATATGAATGAGCCTTGCCTAAAATAATATTGATCCTTTCTTTGAGCATATTAGCTTGCTTGCATCTTGTGCAATATGTTATAACATCAATTGTAATATGTTTTAATCTTTTTTCTTCTATGATACTGTTTTGATTATCTATATTTACAATGTCACTTGACGCGTAATTATCCATTTATATTATATAATCATACCTTTGCAAGATGCTTTTGAAAATTTGTGAAAGATTCGCAAGAGTAACCATTGTTTTTTTGCCTTTTTTTCTTCTGTAATGTATTGCATTAACAGAGTTTTCTGGCATGTCTAATAAGCACTTTACATGGCTGAATAGTCATCCCAGCTGATAACCTTTTTATTTTTGGTATCCCTGCCTTAAAGAAAATTGCTATGGAAAGGCCAGCAGTCGGAAAATCATCCTTAAAAATGCATTTGAAATAGTTCATGCGATACAAATTGAGAAATAGCCAGCAGTCGGAAAATCATCATTAAAAATGCATTTGAAAACAATTCATGCGAAACAAAATGAGAAATATTTGTAAGCAGAGCAATATTACGTCCACACTTATCAGAGAGTGCGGTTAAACTATAAGCTCAAGTTATGAAGCTTTAAAGCTGTATGGGCTGCGTAAAATTGTGTTTAATTTATGTTAAGCATATTATATCTATGAGACATTTCTAGGTTTACATTGTTATGTTATACCATGATCATAAAAAACATCCCTAATATGTTGGTTCTGAACCTAGATGATTCTAGAAAAACTAGGCCTAAACTATATTTTTTATTTTAGTTGAGCCTTGTATATATGAAGTTTTTCTAAGCTTACATTGTTATCTGTCATATCATGAGCAGAATAGCAATATTATGCTAGATCTGAAACTAGATGATTCTTATCTCAATTCTAAACGGCCCTACATTAAAATGAAAAAGAAAGAAAATAGGAGAAAATAACTAAAAAAATGTAAACAGTCTTTACAAAAAGTTTTTTTTTTATCAATATTCTCCATAATCTCGATCAGCCTTCTACAAAGGTAATTAAATAAAAGGAATTTATGGAAAATTTTCATCATGAATCCACTCTTGATACTGAATCTCTTTTTCATGGATAATCCATTACTATGAGCCAGATGTCCAACCGCAAGGAAGTTTGTCTTCTTTGTTACGCAATATAAATATTCCCAAAAAGAAATTTTATTCATCCATCATTCTATAATAGCTATCATAAGACTGCATATCAAGATATTTGAGGGTAATTCCAATGGGTGACCAACCATGGGTAAACGAGTTATGCATTAAATGTGGGAGGGTCTTGAGGATTCATTTATGGCCTTTCAATACAAAAAATGATTGTGTCCAAGAAGGGGGAGTGACATGGATTAAGTTCATGATGATAGGAAATACTTGAAGATTTCAAATTAACCCTAACAAGATTGATAAAATCAGCGGGAAAAACTCAACAATTCCAATGAAAGAACAATCAAATCAATAGTTATTATTGTAGAAATCAAATCAACGGAAAGAAACAATGCAAAGATACAATTGATCCTCAATTCGAGAGGAGGATCATTTTCTCCCAATCTCTAAATGAATCTAGAGCCCAAGAAACTAAAAAGAAACTCCAAGAGAACACAATAATCAAGCATAACCCTAACCCTAATCTCCCCCTCATACTTAAGGCATATAGTTAAAACAAAAAGACCTAAAAGCCTTTGCCACCTCTCCTTTGGCTCTCAAATTTGAATTTTTGAACTCTAGTGGACCTCACCCAATCTCTCTCTCTCTCTTGCCGCCGCCCCTTCTCTTGTATACATGAACCGGCCCCTTAGAAGAGGCCGGCTGGACCGGCCCACTAGGGACCAGTCTAACAAAAGAGACATTCAAGGAGGGGAGCTGAAAGGTTTGGATTATGGATGGCATGTTTTTATTTTTGTTTTTGTTTCGTTTTTGTTTTTGTTTTTTTTTTGGTATGTCTTGTTGACAAAATGTGAGAAAATTTTCATATGAAAAGCTGTAAATCTCATTGACCTCATGAAAATCGTCTACTTATATGTAAAAATTTGATGCATAATGATAAAATTATATTCATAGTATGAAAACTTGATTATGTAGGGAATTAGTTTGGTTTTGACGTTAAGGAGATTTGCTTAAGATTTGAGTGATCATGAAATTTGATGAAATTTGAGAGAATTTGCAAGCTCGTGATATTATTATTATGCCTCATGCCTCAATTCACGCGATTGATTCTCATATAATGATATTTTCTTTAGTTGCATGTACACTGAGTCTCTGGTGAAGTAGCCTTAAAAAATGCTCCTGCATCAATCATTCTTCTACCAAGAGATATACTAGGTACCAAAAAAATCACCATTATTATTAGCTCTGTCCCAAGAGATTGGGTTAAGCGATACGAATTACCATTCTCAATTTGTCCTTGTTGAATGTTGCATTGGTTATTAAGTCCCATTTCATATAAATCTTTTTTTACAAGTTCTATTCAATTCCATTTAATCCACCTCTTTTTCTTCCTAATACTTCAAAATTAAAATTATCCATCCATCTTATTGGTCCATAATTAATGACCCAAACCACTTAAATCCGTTTCCTACTATCTTGTCATCAATAGATGTCATTATAACCAATCTTTTTAATATTAAAAAAAAAACTTTTTAATCTGTTATTTCTAATTTAATTATCTACAAAAGGGTGACTATAGAGTGTGGAAAATGAAATGTCTTATGTTCGAGAAATTATTCTGTGCGGAGACCAGACGGCGAGAATTGTTCAGATTTGTTGCCCTTTTGAATATTCAACAAAAGGGCAGCAAATATGCAATGATGATTGCCTTTTTGTTGTCCTTTTGCTGAGTATTTGTAAAAATGCAGCAAAATGACAGCAAATTTTCAGTTAGTAGGATATTTACTGCGCTTTAGCTGTCATTTTGCTGCGCTTTTTCAAATATTCAGCAAAAAGACAGCAAATATACAAGTATGAATGCATATTTGCTGCCCTTTTGTTGAGTATTTACAAAAGTGCAGTAAAAGGCAGCTAAAGCGCGGCAAATCCGGACGGTTCTTGCTGTCTCGTCTCCACACAGAATAATTTATCTCCTTATGTTCTGCCTAAGTTTTAGAACTTTGTATGCGCTATTTTTTGTTGTCACTGTCCTCTTGACAAGTAATCACCAATAATCTTTTCAAGTCAAATCATATGTTATTCTAGGTATTTTAAAACATCTTATAATGTATCTTTTTTATTTATATTTTTTAATTATTGTTGTTTTCTCTACATTTATATGCTAATTCATTGCCTGTTTTGTAAATTTATACGGCAGTGGCAAGGAGACCGAGTTTCATATAGAGCCTGAGATAACTTTGGAGTTGATGATGGCAGCAAATTATCTTCACACTTGAGGAATTCTGTCTTCCTGTGTGCTTACGATCTTGTGAGATTATCTGCTTGTATGTATGCCTTTATAAAAGCTTATCTAACTTTGATAAATTTCTTCTGCATAGTTGAGAAATATTTGCCTTACAATGATTATAGGGCTGCTTTACATGCTTAACTTTGGCATTTATTTTCCAAAGAGGCCTTATCTTGTACAAAGAAAACATAGGGCCAACTGCAACATAAATCTTTGGTTTTGGCTTCTTTTTTCTTGCTTCTGTTAATAAAAAGTTGGTTGGTGATCTCTCTGCTTATAATTTTTTTAAGAGGAATTTTTACGAATATTTCTATAATTATAATTAGAAATATTCATATTTATTTAATAAATATTTATTTTTATATCATTATAATTATTTCTATGTATTAGCAAGCATGCATCTCAATGACGGGCTATTTATCACTCCATAAGCAATCAAATATAATTATTTCTATTTATTAGGAACTTAATCTTCCTGCAGTTCAACAATTATTGAATAATCACATGAAGGCATGTCGCAAATGAACATTTCCTCATTTTTTTTTTCCACTTGTTATGTAATCATATATCATTCCAAGTCTGACTCTCCCTCTATGCTTGGATGTTGCTCTACCCATATGCCGGCAATCTTGTTGAATATCATCTAAATGCTATGTTAGGCAATTAAATGACGAGCTATCTTTGCATTTCTCTTATGTAGGACATTTAAACTATCTAGTAATAAATTAACCATTTAAATCATTCTTTGTGAGTAAGGCCTCTGCATGGAACCTGATAGGAAATATTTGCAAAAATTGAAAGAATTTTGGTCGAAATTTGGATTTTTAAGCAAGATAAAACAAAAATCGAGAGAAATTTGGTGGAAAAATACTAGGGAAATTTGATAATTGATGAAAGAGGGAAGAAAAGTAATAAGATACAATGGATCTTCAAGTTGAGAGAAGATCCGGCTCTTCTATTTCTTAGCTGGGGATCAAACCTCCCTCTTTTTTAAATTTGTATTCAAATCATGGGCCCCATGAGGGGGTTGCCGCCTTGCTTGGTCCTCCTGAAATACACCAAGGGCCAACCTTGGTGTTGGGCTGGTTGGATGAACACTGAAAGGACATCGACTTTGAAGTGCCGGACTTATACCAATTTGATAGGAAATACTTGCAAAAATTAAAAAAAAAATCTATTGAAATTTGGAGTTTAAGCAAGATAAAACAAAAATTGAAATTTGGTGGCAAAACACTAGCGAAATTTGATAATTTATGAAAGAGGGGAAAAAACAAACAAGATGCAATGGATCTTTAATTTGAGAGGAAGATTCGGCTCTTCTATTCCCTAGCCGGCAGCTAAAGCCCAAGCAAACCCTAAGAGAAATACAAATTTAGCCAAATATAACATAACCTAAGAATATCCCTTTCCCCTCTTTTTAGATAATACAAATATAATGATAATTACTAAACAGTCCCTCCCAAAATTAATTCCCTCTAAGCCTCCCCTTCTTTCTTAAATTTGCATTCAAATCATGAGCCCCACAATGGGGCCGACAGCTTGGTTGGTCTGCCTGTAATATACTAAGGGCTAAACTTGGTGTTAGGCCGGCTGGATCGGTCCATCTTTGACCCATCTAACAATAACCCCCTCCCAGAGAGTCACATTGTCCTTAAGGTGAAAGGATTAAAACTGATGCTTCACCATCTCATATGGTTCCCAGCTGGCATCATGGTTCGGTAAGTTCTTCCATTTTATCAAAACCTCTTTGGTCCTTTGGTCTCCCTGTCAAATCCCTCTCAACTCCAGTAGTTCTAATAACATCTCTAATTCCTCTATTCGTGTCAAATGTAACTCTGAGCTAGCTGCATGATCCCGAATAGCTCTCTTCAGTAGATCAGTACTTTGAGGAAATAGATAGGGTATTGGAGGAATTGAAGAGGCACGTGTTGATGGCACAACAAGTTATGAAGTAGGTGGATGGACACCGGAAGGACAACCACTTTGAAGTGGGGGGCATATATCAATTTGATAGGAAATACTTGCATAAATTAAAAGAATCTTGGCTGAAATTTCAAACTTCAGCTAGAAAAAACAAAAATTGAGAGACTTTTGATGGAAAAACATTAGGAAAATTTTATAATTGATGAAAGAGGGAAGAAAACAAATATGATACAATGGATCTTCAATTCGAGAGAAAGATCCGGCTCTCTTATTCCCTAGCCGGCGGGTAAAGCCCCATCAAACCCTAAGAGAAATACAAATTTAGTCAAAAATAACATAACCCTACCCCTAACATTTTTCTCCCTATTTAGAGAATACAAATATAATGATAATTACTAAACAACTCCTCCCAAATTTCATTCCCTCCTAAACCGCCCCCTTCTTTTCAAAATTTGCATTCAAATCATGGGCCCCTCAAGCCGCCGGCGGAATTAAGAGATAATCATAACATAAACTCCAATGTTAGATCACATACCCGTAAATTACCTACCAATTTATTTTGATTACACACCCAGCTCAATATCTGATATTAGCAATGTAAAGCCTCTCTACATGTATGATTTTAATAGACATCTACATACATAATAAAATGCAAATGCACATTATTTGAATCCTAATTGATTTTGATTGAACCTTATTCATGTATTTATCAAAACAAGCTCAAAGCTTATTTGAATAGGGTTCCAACCTTGTTCTAACCTTAATCCAATATTATTTGAACATCGATTGAACAATATTTCAGTTTTGATAAAAAAAATTATTTGAATCTACTAAAAATTTATGAAAAAGTGACTAATGAGATTTGATAAATGTTTAATTAACATTGAATCTCTTTTTTAATAACATTAAAGCTTGTTTAAATCAACATTTAAAGCAAGTAATGTGCTTCCTAATTTCATTCTTGATTTAGGGTTTACAATATGAATGACATTTTAAACATAAATCATATCATTAACCTTGAACAACTAGCTAGAAACAGGGACAAAAAATTTGTCGATAACCCATCACATGCTAACAAATTCCGAAAGAAATCGAAATGGCACTTGAAAGGGAAGGGCATTGGGGAAAGGAAGGTGGTGAAGGTGCTAAGGGCATCTTCAACCGAAACTCTCATTTTTCACTGCAAAATGCAGTAAAATCAAAAGTGCCGTGATTCATCTTCAGTGGAACGCCATTTTGCCCCAAAATCATCGTCGTTTCTTTCGCGCCTTTCTCAGACGGAGTTCGGTCGAGAGAAAGAAATGGAGAAAGTGAACAGTGCGACGTCGCACTGTTCATCAGCGACTGAATGCCGGAAAAAATGGAGTTCAGTTGGGACGTCTTAGGCTCTCCATTCGCTTGTTTGCCGAACGGCTGGAGAAGGCCTAAGGAAAAGAAGAGTCGAACAATTTTTTGCTCAAAAGCCTGAGAAACAATTTGGTTGAGGGCCTCATTGAATTTTATTTATATGAAGTAGTGGTATTTTGATTTGAAAAAACTTTCGGACATATTTTCTCAGAAATCAAATGAGAATATTTCTCTAATTTTCACTATTATGACGCATAAAAGTCAAATTACCCCATTGCAATAACTCACATTTGATTTATGTTTATTGAGAAGAGTTCACAATTATTGTTGAGAAGAATAAAAAATTTTCATTTTCTATCAATAATTTAAAGGAATTTGATGATATGTCATCAAAGTAATTTGTTATATAATATATGAAAAAAAATTTCAATTTTTGTTTGAGTTTGTTAGGTCCCTTATGACAAATATGTGAAGCAGACTTAAACATTATGTAAGGTATAAAAAGTCATATTTTAAAATGCAATTTATTGTAATATAAGGGCATCAAAATCTTCAAATTTGAGAAAGTTATGTCAAATAGGAAGATGATACTAAGATTTTAAAATAAAAAAATTAAATAATACTAAGATTTATAGTGTTCAGCTTCAATCATGTTTACCTCTTGGAGAGATAATCAAAAGATGCTTTTGACACACTGAGGCTTCGCTTGGGACGGCTTTCTTTCTGCTTCTTAAAACGACTTTTTAAAATAAAAATAAAAATTTTTGTACTAGAATGCTGATTTAAGAAGAAAAAAGAAAGTCGTCTTGTTTGGTACAACTTTTTACTGTTTTTTAAAACAGTTTATTAGTATAATTTTTTTCAACTTGCGGCTTTCTTTCTGCTTCTTAAAATGGCTTTTTAAAATAAAAATTAAAATTTTTGTACTAGAATGTTGATTTAAGAAGAAAAAAGAAAGTCAGTCTTGTTTGGTACAACTTTTTACTGTTTTTTAAAACAGTTTATTAGTATATTTTTTTTCAACTTGAAATTTTTTGACTAAAAAATTGCTTTAGAAAAGAATAAGAAAACTATTTCAAATGATGCCTAAATAAAATAGAAAATTCAAAAACATGACATATCAATTGAAAGAGCCTCTACAATCTTAAAGTTATAGTATAAAAACAAACAAAGAAGAAACCTAAAAATTATCTCACGATCGAGCATGATAGCCTCATATGAAGTCTTCCTCTTCTAGAGCATTGATGAAATCTCTTTGTTCTGAACAATTATTACGTCCTCTGACCGGACGTAGAGGAACGTCCGGTCGGAGGCCAAATCGCGCCAAAAAATAAGAAATACCGAGCAATACCAAACAATAACGAGGAATACAATCACGTGAAGACCAAATACCGAGCTATACCGAGCAATACCGAGTTATACAAAAGTTGTACCGAGTTTTTCCTAGAAAAAACTCGGTACAACTCGGTATAGCTCGGTATAATTCGGTATTGGTCTTCACAGAGCGGTATTCTTCGTTATTATCAAATAATACCTAACAATACAGAGCAAATACCGAGTTTTTTGGCAGGATTTTACTTCGACCGGACGTTCCTCTACGCCTTTACACCAGACCTAATAAAAGTTCCTTTGTTCTTCCAAGAACTCAAGCAAAATAGCAGTGAGAGGGTAATGTGGAACGAAAGAGATCTCCTTTTGTTTGTCCACATACACGAAACCCTAGTCTTTGATCTCCTAGCATTGCTATTTTCCATCATGTCAATTTTTTTTTAGTGATGGAGACATATTAGTTTCTCATTCTTTTTCTAGGTATATATTGACTTAATATATTCTTTGATGTTGTAGCGGTTTTCCCTATTAGTCTAATTTAAAAAAAAAACATTAAATTAATAAATAAAGTTCAGTTTTTTTTTTTTTTTTTTTTGGGGAATAATATGGGCATAGCCCTTTC
Source organism: Dendrobium nobile (assembly GCA_022539455.1). Taxonomy (NCBI): domain Eukaryota; kingdom Viridiplantae; phylum Streptophyta; class Magnoliopsida; order Asparagales; family Orchidaceae; genus Dendrobium; species Dendrobium nobile. The sequence goes on along the minus strand of CM039729.1, from coordinate 20,977,603 downwards.
ATTAATCAAACAAAAAGTTACATGTATAGAATCAGAAAATCAGAAAACTGATTACTGAAAACTGAAAATAGTAAGGGAAAAAGAAGAAGACTAAAAGCTGAAGCTAAAACAAAAAGAAAGGGCTCAGTAAAGTGAATTGCAAGGAGAAAATTCCCCTGGTTGCACTGAAAGTCGTTAAGCATAGCAATCGGGTCAAAAAATGCCGTCCAAGGGGATGAGCAATTCTGACATCATTGCCCCAAAAGATACCCCACCACCTTTTAGCATAAGATCAAAATGTCCATCTGTTCCAGCGAAGAGCAAGTTAGCCATCAGTTCAAGGATAGCTGGGAAGGAGAGAATCCAATAGGGAGTTACAGCAGACGTAAGAGAAGGTCTGAATTTTTCCATTTAGCTATCTTCAAACACACAGCCATACGGATCTTATGAGAAATAGTAAGAATAGAGGAATGAGAATTATCAAACCTCCTAGCATTTCTTTCTTTCCAAATCATGTAAACAGAGCAACAGATTAACAGTAGATAGCAATTTTTCATCTTCCCATCAGTCAAAAGTATAGTATCCAAAACCTGGCTTAAATTCGGTCTAAGGAGATGACTGTTCAGCAAAGGAATAAGCTTAGTAATGACAGCAAAAGAAAAGTCACACTCAAAAAACAAGTGTCTAGCATTTTCAGAGCAACCGTGACAGAGCACACAAACATCAGAAACAGAAAGACCTCTCAAACTAAGATTATCAGCTGTTTTCAACCCATTCAGCATAGCCATCCAACAGTAAGAGGAATAACGCAAGGCATATCTTTTATGCCAAACCATGTGATGCCAACTCACAGTAGGCAACTGCCTATAAAAAAAATAAATATATTTGCTTAAGCCTTTAGACGAATCATCCTTCCAGAATAAGCAAGTATCATTGTCAATAGGAAGGAGATTAAGACAGCCCACAGAAACAGGACTAAGAGTTGTTGGAAGAGTCCAACTAGTACCATTAAAAATAACATCAAGGTTGGAGTTGATAGGGAAGATACCATGCAGCAGGGCAAAGTCAGGGACGTTCATAATCGAATGACCATTACACCAATGGTCCCAGAACAAAGAAATGGGAGAGGGATAACAAATATTAAACTGTAATTGATCCCTAGCAATAACAGCAACCTTACACAGATTTTTCCAAAAAGAGGAAGCTTTGGTAGAGGGTGGTTTCCAGGGAGAGGTATATTTAGCCAAGAGCCATTTAGCTAAAAAGTTATTGCAATTATAAATCCTCAGAATAAGAGCACAATGATAGCTAAATTGTAAGGCTTGAAAGGTAGGTAAACCAATGCCCCCATGCTGTCTTGGCTTGCAAGTATTTTTCCAAGAAATCATATGCATTTTTCTCCCCATAATGTCCCCATGGTAAAGAAACTTAGCACAGATTTTATCAAGTTGCTTTAAAATTGACTTAGGTATAATCGAGCCCCTAATCCAGTAGGCAATGGTACTCCAAATCGTATAACGAAGATATTGCAGCCTCCCGGCAAAGGAGAGACATTTAGCCTTCCAACCAGATAATTTAAAAGTCACTACCGCCATTAAATTCATGAAATCTGAGACCTTCAGGTTCCTGCACGAGATGGGAATGCCAAGATATTTGATAATATTAGAGGAAGCAGGGATATTAAGAATGTTACATATCTCATTGGCATGAGGACAGTCAGGTGGAAGGATGATAGAACTTTTGTTGTAATTAATGTAGAGCCCAGTAGCAGCACTGAAAGTATCCAAAATCCTAACCAAATTTTTACAGTTTTCAGCCTCAGCCTTACCGAAAATAAGCACATCATCAGCATAGAGAAGATGAGAAATCCGAACCTCACCAACTTGAGGGGCAATAAAAGAAAGATCATCATCCAACAGACAAGAAAAGGCATCCATGACCACAGCAAAAAGAAGGGGGCTGAGGGGGCAACCTTGCCGAAGACCCACAGAAGAAGGAAAGTAACCTTCTAAAGCACCATCAATACAGAGGGAAAAGTTAACATCATTAATACAAGCCTCTATCCACCTTATGAATTGAGTGGGAAAACCCTTTTGCATAAGCCTAGCAGTGATGAATTCCCTTGAAACACAGTCAAAGGCCTTTTTAATGTCAAGCTTAGCACACATAGTTTTCAGTTTGGTATCAATCCTAGAGTGATAAAGCAATTCCTTGGCTAGAATGATACAGTCAGTGGATACCCTCTTATGAATGAACCCCATTTGATTTTCACTGATAATATATGGCATAATGTGCTTGAGACGAAGAGCCATGATTTTAGCAATGATTTTGTATATTGTGTTACACAGAGAAATAGGTCTGAAATCCGATAATGAAGAAGCATTGCTATTCTTAGGAATAAGCGTGATGGCAGTGTTTTTGACAACCCGTGGCATGTAAGCATCATGGAAGAAGGCTTTAATTGCTTTACAAACAGTGGGTCCAGTAACAATCCAAGTACTTTTGAAAAACTCAAAGTTATAACCATCAGGTCCAGGGGAGATAGAAGAAGCTCCAGCAAAAATGACCTTTTTAATTTCCACATCAGATATAGGGAGAGTAAGGCTGCTAATGTGCTCAGGTTCAAGACATTTCCCTAAAGGAAAAAGGTGAATGTTAACCAATTGAGGAGGTTGGGCATTATATATATTTTGAAAGTGATTGGTGACCTTCTTAACAGCATCAGGATAGGACAATGAATCAGTAGACATAAGAAGGGAGAGGGCAATATTCTTGTAATTGCCTCTAATGTGGATTTTGGAGAAAAGGAACTTAAGGTCATCTTCACCATGGGTTAACCATTTAGCTTTGGCCCGTTGCATCACCCAAGAGGACCAATTGGAAGTGACTTCTGCTAAGAGAATGTTAGTATCCTTGAGAGCCTTGGAAACCTCCAGTAAGTTACAATCCTTACTAAGCACATTTAGTAAAACCTCTTGCTTTTTATGAAGAAACTTAAGATGATTCTCAAGGAAATTTGCATTTGCCCAACTAAAACCTTTAATAGAAAGCTTCAACAACTTAAGTTTGTGACAAAGATCAACCAAGGGATGACCAGCACACTTGGAAGAGAATATTGACAGCAAAGACATCCAGAATTGATCCACTTTAGCCCAATAATTTTTGTAAAGAAATCTGTGAGGAGAAGAAGACCTAGCCCCCTCATGAAGCACAATTGGACAGTGATCAGAGCAAAGAGGATTTTTGATAAGATAGTACGAGCTGGGGAAATCAGTTAACCAGCCATCATTAACCAACATACGATCAAGTTTTATATGAATAGGAGAGTCTTGCCTTTGATTGAACCAAGTGTAAGAAGGACCCACAGATGCCAGGTCTTTAAGCTTCATATTAAAAATAGTAGCATTGAAATCATGAAGTTGATTTTGAAGTAAAGCATTCCCCCCAAGTTTTTCAGTTGGGAACCTACAACAGTTGAAGTCCCCCATAAGAATCCAAGGGCAATCCCCAATAGGCTCAATTGACCTGATATCCTCCCATAAAACCTTCCTTTCCTCCGCATTATTGGAGGCATAGATCACAGACAGCAGAAATGGTTTTGAATTCCCAAAGAAAGCCATGCCAGCAATCATCTGAGAAGAGAAAAAAGATGGAGAAAAGGAAATCCTATCCTTAGCCCACTTGATCCAAATTCTACCAGAGATTGCACAATGAAAGTTATTGCAACTATCCTCCTGATCAAAAACCAAATGATTATTGAAAAACAAAGAGTCAGAAAGTGCCGATAAGTGAATCCTATTTTCCAGGATACAAAATAAATCTAGTCTCAGAGATTGAACTAGTTTCCTGCAGCAGCCGACTTTATCAGAGGAGGAGAAGCCTCTAACATTCCAGGCGGCAATGGAGGGGCTGATCATTTGGATTTGGAGTTAGCGGGCTTTTTCGCCCTCCCTCTAGTTGATTTATTCTGCACTGAGTTGTTGGTATTACTGGTAGAGGTGTCTGGTTTGCCTCCATTAGAGAAGGATGAGGTATCGGAAGACATCTGGTCAAGTTCAGGATTAATGAGTTAAAGAGCACTAAATTTGTTATTAGACTGTTTAGGACTAGAAGGCAGTTTTCCTTTAATATCCTCTGAAGGAACAGAGGAAGATTCTGTAGGAGAATTCAAATTAGGAATGTCTAAGTTGAAGGAGGGAGGATGAACCAAGGGGTCAGTGGACACTTTAGAGATGATTCCAGGGGCAGGGGAGGATGAAAGTTGTTCAACATGGGAAGGTAGGGAGGACTCCAAAACAACTTGAGGAGGAATAAGAGAAGTTGAAGGTTTAGAAGGAGAAGGGACAGTGATCTGAGAGGAAGACGCAGGGATGACAGAAGAGGAGTTTGGAATTTTCTGAGAAGCAGCCTGTAAGAGATGGGAGGTTGGAGCTGTGAGAGGAGCTGTTCCATTAAGAGCTGGTGGACGGGAGTGCTGCCTGTTCCGGGGAGGTTTTGAAGTGCTACGTCCACGAAGGTTAGGGATAGTTTTGGGTTTTGGATTAGGATTAGAGGGACAGTCAGCCACAGCATGAACCAAAGAATTACATAAAGAACACAGTTCCGGTTTCCACTCATAAAGCACCTTTAGATGAATGACTTTATCCTCTAACGAAATCGGAATGAAATCGGGAAGCTTAGAGGAGGCAGAGACTTGAATGCAAATACGAGCATAAGTAAGTCTAGTTTTTGCGGCCGTGAGTGCGTCAATCGCTATGGGAATACCAATTTTTGAAGCAATACGTGAAATACCTTCAGAATTCCAGCAAACCAGAGGAAGATCAACAATCTTGACCCAGATCGGAACTGAAGTGAAATTTTCCCTAGTAGGTTGGAAAAGAGGAGACCATTTTTGAAAAACAAAAGGTTTTCCAAGAAAATACCAAGCACCTTTAGACCAGACCATGTCTAAATCTTCCGCCACAGAGAATTTAAACAGAAAAAAACCATCGCTGAGTGCTATGAGCTGAAAATTACCTTTAAGCTTCCAAATACGATTAGCAGCTGAAAGAAGGGATTCATAATAAGGTCTCTTACCAAGAGAGTAACCAACCAGACAACGATCCCATTCAGGCGCAGCAGCTGCAATTTTCTCCTTGTTGAAAGGAATGATCTCTTCCGGAGTATCCAGAAAAGAGATCGGCAGTGAAGAGATGGGAGTTTCCGGAGCAGCTGCGATGTTAGACCACAAGCGATCGAGAGCCGCAGAAACGGGAACATGGGAAACTGTTGAAGGTAGAGGGGGGAAGTCGCTCAGTGAAATGGAAGGATCCATTAAAGAGCGAGAGCAAGCCTGGCCTCCGGCAAGGAGCCGGAGCCAGCCCCGAAAAAAGGAGGAAGGAGAGCGGCGCAAAAAGACGCTAGGGTAAAGCAAACCCTCACCGCCAAAATATATTAGTAATAACTCTAAGGTAAGGAAATTTTGACTATTAGTTTTTTTTTTTTTTTTTTTTTTTCCTATAAGGCTGGTAATTACTTTTCTGTAAAGCTGTTGTAAAGAAAAAAATAACTTTTTTAAAATAGTTACGAAAAAAAACTTTATAGTTCAATAATATTTTGAAAGTAGCAAAAAATAATGACGAAAAAAAATTATGATCGCCTTCTAAAAAGCAAAGCAAGAAGGAAACTGCCACAAAGGAAGCCTAAGGGTCCATTTGGGACGGCGAGAATTTTTTATAAAGGTGGTTGTAAAGCTATTGTGAAAAATAGTTGTTTTTTTTTTAAAAGTAGCTTCCTAGTATAAAATTTTATTGAGAGCGGTTAAAAAATATTTGCCAAACAAAAATAATGGTTACAACCGGAAAAACAAAGATGTCCCAAATGAAGCCCGCTTTTCAAATGAGTTTTTAGTACCAAAATTTTTTGCGCTAAGAACTTTTGTTTTAGAAAGCTGTTTTGAGAAATAGTGCTTCTTAAAGTAACTTTTTAGTTCAAAAATTAAAATTTTGTACTAAAACATTATTTTAAGCGACTGTAAAAAAGATGTCTCAAACGGAACATAAGCCTACAATCCTTCACTATGAATTGTTAAACATAATTTTTTAATCACCACATTATGTGTTTAAATTTAATAATGTAGGAGTATTTATGTATTAGAGCTCCTCTTTTTGTTTCTTTCCATTCATAAATTCTTTGAAGTATAATAGTCTTAGATTTTATTTGAGACTGTTTTCTTATTACTTCTTAAAATAATTTTTTAGTGCAAAATTAAAATTTTTGTACTATAAAGTTTTTTTAGGAAACTGTAAGAAAGTCGTATCAAAAATAAGTCTAAGGCTTCATTTGAGACTGCTTTTTATTGATTCTTGAGCAATTTTCTATTACAAAAATTTTAATGCAGTCCCAAACGAAGCCTAAATTTAATGCAGATTCATGCAACACTTAGGTTTCGTTTGAGACGGCTTCTTAAAGCAGTTTTTTAATAAAAAATTAATTTTTTTGTATTTAAAAGTGGCTTTAAGAAGCAGTAAGAAAGCCGTCCCAACGAATCCTTAATGAAGATTATCTCACATAGGTGTAGGAAGAAAGACGATGCCACGTGTCTAATGGAATTAACCCATCCAATTGTCCCCACTCAAAAGTACCATACTGCATCAAAGAAGAATGAAGAATTATTATCTTTTATTAATTATTCTCTATCAAATAAAACCTATGAAAATCGATTTAACATTTTCAATTACTGTACTAACTATCGTTCTTTATTTCTTATTAAATATATATATTTTTTCTTATATATAATCATAAAACAAGGAGTATATGCATCAAAAATGTCTCCATGGCTGACAGACAAGCTTGTAGCAGGTCGAGTCCCACGAGCTCCGGCAATCTCCACCGTCCAAATCGCACCAACGGCACATCAAGCCCAGTGATTGAAGAACTTTGCCATACTCTAATCAATATCAAAACCATATAATCCATAAGCTAAATAATAAAATTATTCAAATATTAAAATTTAGTTAGGACTATCTATATCTTTACTAATCAGAGAAGATTAATCGACTATTAACTTACTCTCTTGCTTAGCAAAGGAGATTTTCTTGGCCTCTCCCTCTATTTTGATCTGACAGGCGTGGAAGATAATCAGAAGCAGAAGAAAACAGAAGGAAATTTTCTTGAATTCCATTTTTTTTTAAATTTATAGTATTTTTCCTTAATTTGTTTATGAGATGTAAAGTTAGGGAGATATATATAGAAGCACAGCCTGCAATATCTGCAAGGAAAAAAAATTCGGTCAGAAGTTCTGGAGAATTTCAGTCAGGGGGGGGGGCTGCAATTTTTTTTTTTTTTTTGGGACATTTAGGCCATTTAAGGCAAACTCACACACACAACGCATACACAGAGGCTCGAACCCTGGACCTCTTAATTGGAAGCCTAAGCTCTCAACCAATAGACCAAGGAGAGTTGTGTGGGGGGCTGCAATGAATGCCAAGTGTTCTTCTTCTTATTTTTATTATTTTTATTTTTTAATAAAATATATAAGAGAAGAATCAACTTCTTTTTTTGAATTTTTAACTAAATAATAATAATAATAATAATATTTTTAAAAAATTAGCTTGCACGAATAGTAACATCAAATTAGTAAGAGATTTTTTTTTTTAATAATTTTTTTTTTCATTATAATACTGACGTTAGTAATATAAGTTGGAGTATAACTATATAAGTTATGATATCATTAGAGATCGTAAAAGTTTAATATTAGGACATGCAATCCAGTCCCTAATTCATCTGATTATAGAAAGCAAAAATCTAAAAATTGTTTGCGTTTTGCTCTCTTCTTCTTGGTTGGTTGTTCTGGTTTAGTGCTTTCTGGGTTGATGTGAGTGCTTGGGAGGGGCTTTGGTGGCTGATGGTTTTTTGAGCTGTTGTGTGGTGGTTTCGTTGTGTTGGCTTACTGGTTTGGTGGGTGTTAGCTTTTCTTTTTTGTGTTGTTTCTTTTCTTTTTTCATTTGCAGGAATTGCTTCTGTGGTTACTGATTATGGAGTTGTGGCTACTGCTTTTTGATGTCTGATTGGTTGATTCATTGGTTGTTTCTATTGGTTTCTTTTGTATTGCATTAGCTTAATCATTAGCTTGTAGATTTTACTTCAAATGTTATATTTTAGAGAGCTTTTGGTTCTTTAAGGACTTCTAATTTTATTTGTTATGAAACGCGTAAGCCCCCTTTGTGAGTTTTATCCAAAAAAAAACTCCTCTTATTTAATTCCACATTGTTTGAAAATTAAAAATACTTTTGTTTATAAACAATTTAGAGCAATTATATTTTGATAAGGTTTGCTCTCTTTTTGCTAATTTTGTAATCTAAATTACATTAGATTTTGCAAGTCTATTTCAACTATTTTGGGCGTGTCAAATATACAAACCACATTATGTATTTAAAAACTTTAATAAGATTAAACTATGCTTTAATAACTAGCTAAATGAGAAAAGAATCAAGATCCCTTAATTTTTTTTATGAATGATCAAAATGGTCCACAACTATATTAAATAATCATTTTGATCTCTCAAATTTTTAAAAATGAATCAGAATAATTCTACGACGGGACTATTTTGGTTCCTCTTTAATTAATATAGTTAAAAACTATTTTGAACCTTTCTCCTAAATAAAATAAATTCTCATTTTAGTTTATATTAAAGAAAAAATTCCTGCTTTGATTGGTCAAATATTTTTATATAGGATGGACAATTTTATTAAAATAGACATATTAATGTAATTCCATCTATGAATATGTATAAGACATTCAATCTTTAAGGACAGTAATTTTAAATAAAAATCATGTGATTATGTAAAATAAATAATAGTCTATCTGACTGACAATAAACTGATAGCTCCTGACCGAATTTTTTCCACCAGCAAAAGAGATTTCTGTATCAGGCCAAGAGCTGAGTATTATCGAGAAGTCTCACCTAGCTTCTTCGACGGTTTGAAGCTAATATTTGAACCTGAGAAGTCTTTTTTTTTTCCTTGGACGAGCTTCTCGATCTTTAGCACCGTGCAAATTTTCAATGAAAGGAGAGAAGTATGTATAATTTTCATCATTTTTTTAATCATCTTCAACCGAACTTCATACCACCGTGTGTTGTCCGCCATTTGTTGCATTCATGTCAAAATTCTGTAGATGAATAGTGCGACGTCAATATTGACGTCGGACTGTTCACCTTCACCAAAATACCCTTGCTTGTGAATTTGCTGCAGAACAGCGGGAAAGAGGAGAAAAGTGCGCGAAAGAGGTGAGAGATGGTTACCTTCGCAAGAAGCGCGAGAAAGATGAGAGAAATGAAGTTCGATTGGAGATGAATTACACCATTTTGAAGTTTTACTGCATTTTAGAATGTAAAATGGGTTTTTCGGTTGAAGATGCCCTTAGGGGAAGGTGAAATAGAAAATATGAAAATATTCTCTTGTAGGTTCAAAATTTTATGCTAGTTGAGAGATAATTTATTTTCTTTGTGTAGTTGAATGAAAATCTCTTCTATACAAATGAATAAACACTAAATCTAAATATTTTTTATGTGACAAAATATTAAACTTACTTGAAATAAATCAATTATATTCATTCAAGTAATAATATCCATCTTTCTCCAATGCATGAACCAGAGTAGTTACCTCTTGTGATAATGACTGATAGTTTTAGAGGGTAATAACATTGATGACAATGGTGGATGGCAATGCGGATCGGGATTGGTTGATGATATTTGTTAGAGGACAGTGGCGATGACAATTAACATCAATCGATGGAAGATAGTTATCAACTAGAAGGAAAATTGTCTTTTAGACATGCATTATTGAGATCGGCATAATCAACGTACATTCTCCCAGCCTTCTCCACCTTGATAATGTTTACCAAGTAAGATTGATAATGTACTACATTGATGAATTTAGCCTCCAAAAGTTTATTGATCACTTGATTCATAACTTTCAAATAATCCTAAGCAAAATTTCTCTTTTTCTAAACAATCAGATTGAGTGTTGAATCTACATTGAGGGGGTGCATGATTATATGGGCCAATTTCAAGCATATATGCCAAACTCCAAGCAAATGTCTTGATTCATGCACATATAAAGTAAACATACTCTTTTATATAACTACAATGATTCTAATGGAATTTCAGAATGTCACCTTAAAGTGGGAGGTGAAAGCAAAAATCTCGAAAAAAATTGATTAAAGGGTCTTCCAATGATGACATTATAATTCTACACTAATTTGATTCATAAACTGGATCGTGTGAGTCCTCGGTCAAGAAAACTCTCTAAGTGTATATGGAGCATGATATTCCCTTCAAACCCTACTAGATGATTATTGAAGTTGTAAAGCACTAGTATAATTGGTTGGATTTTTTCTCTAACTCTTCCTAGACTGATGAAGCCAATGTAGTTTAGAACATCTAGGAAGCTCCCATTAGTAGTCATGTTCATCTTGAAATTTTAGAAGGGTTGCTCATCAATGGTTATAAAAAGTAGGTTCACATGTGGAATTTAAACTCCTCAAATGTCATAGTTATCAAATATAATGAAGTGAAAACATGGGATTTTTTAGTACCATCCTCTCAAGGAGCTATTATTCTGTGCAGGGACACTGGACGGTTCTCCCGTCCGGTTAAGCACGGGGTATCCAGCGGTACCGAGCAATGGGGTGACGTGACGCATTTTTATTGGTTTCCGAAAGCCCTCCGAACTTCGCACAGAATAATAAATGACTTTCTCATTGGGGCACTTACTTTATGAATGTTTTATAGAAAATTGGATCACTTAGGTTTCATTTGGGGCGGCTTTCTTACCGTTTCTTAAAGCATTTTTTTAGTATTAAATTTAATTTTTAAACTAAAAAGCTGTTTTAAGAAGCAGTAAAAATGCTGTCCCAAACTGAGCCTTAATTGATCTTTAAAAAAAGTTTCAATCATACTAATGAGTGATAGATTTGAACCCATTTGCATTCATATCAAGTTATTCATTCTGCCATTAAATTTATGTCACAAAACAAAATTATACTACTCATAAATTTATTAAAAATAAAATTTAAATATATTAGATTCAATTACCAAAGTTATAAATTTAAGCTTAGTCAAAGGGTTTTTTTTTTTTTTTTGCTGCATGTCACAAAATACAAATAAAGCCTATTATCTCAGCTTAGCGTGCCTGTCTAGAAGAATCCTTATCCATTCATCAGCTTCATTCCCTCAGTTCAAATCCTAAATAAGGTCGTGGAAGTTTATTCTCAGATCAAAGCAAGGAACGAGGACTTTTGAATATTAGAAAACCTTCAATCTTATTAAACTAAGATTTCATTTCCGACAACTTTTTATTGCTTTTCAAAATAATTTTTTCAACCAAAAAATTTTAGTTCAAAAAAATTAGTACTAAAAAGCTGCTTTAGAAGATAGTAAAAAAACTTTCACAAACGAAACTTAAATGTTAAAGTTAAATGTGAAATCTCTGGTTTTTTTCACTCTGTGTTTTCAAATTTCAAAATTTGATAGTCATGCCTTCTCTATTGTATGGATCTTTATATTTAGGATAAATCAAGAATGCATACTTTATGCATAGCATATAAAATATTCTTGTTAAATTTAAGTACACAACTAATTATTAAAATTCTTGCCTTTTAAAAAAGCTCCTTTAATATGTTTGATACCGATATTTGTCTTTTTGGTGATAGGGGATACTACTATTTTTGTTAGTGACAGACAATAAAATTTTTGACGATTGTGGGTATCGAGGTTGCTAATGACATTGAGTGTCATCTTTGATGCTAATGGTGGCTATGGTAGTTGATGACGATAGTGGATGTCAATGTTGACAATGGATACTAGGTGCTGGTAGAAAAACCTATAGATTATTTCCTTATGAATTCTTCTTGGGGCCTCCTTCCAAAAGCATAAATGGAAACTTTATAAAACAATTTGAGCTATCAAATGCGCTCCAAATCTTATATACTTATAGATGAAAATAGCATCTCCAAGAGATGAATATTGTAAACCTAATATCACTTAATTTTTAATAATATTAAGTATTAAGATAAGTAAAAAAATAATAGTTTGTCATGGGGGATCAACACAGTCCATTTGATCCGATACTTCAATTTTTTGTTGAAATGATAAGAATGTCAGTATCTATAAATCTATAAATAGATCCATTTTTTATACATTGAAGGTGGCCAAAAAATGGTCCAAAAAAAGATTCTAGATAACATAATCTAAAACTTTATTTTTCGAGGCCTGATGTCCATCATCACAAATAAAGTTGAAATCGTTGTTATCAAGAACATAAATGCACATTATCACAAATGATACCGACATCCATCATTGCCAAGTTGTTTGATGCATATCATTAACACTAACATCGATGCCCATCTTTGACACCAACTTTGATGCCAATCATTGACACTAATATTGATGCTCATGATCGACACAAATGTTGAAGCTAATCTTAATGCCAGCATCATTGATTGCCGTCACTAACAAGGTCAAAGCACTTCATCTCCAATAAAGCCAACACCAACTCCTACGCCTATTATCTTCAACAACTCTTTCATCAAAACTAATTCTAACAAATACCATAATATTAAGGATTACACTTCTTATCATTCACAACAATGAAGATTCCCATCATCACCAATAAAGCTTATACTTATCATCAACACTAATAGACATCCTTGTCACCACGAATGCTTACACCCTTTATTATCAATACTCCAACGATCATTATCGCTAAGAAAATTGATGCTTTTTTATCAACACCAATAATGATACCCATTATTGCCACTAGGGCTAATATCCATCATCATTGATAAGCTCAATGCTTATAATCTCTAATAAAGTTAATACATATCATCGATGTCATTGATGACACCTTCCATCGCAAAGAAGTCATAGGCCAACCATCAAAACAAATACTAACACCCATAATTACTACCAAAACTGAGACCCATCATCATTAACAACTTCGACAAATATTGTTGACACAAGGCTAATGATCATTATTGATATCAATGTCAATATCTGTCATGGCCAGAAGGTTGATGCATGTTGTAGACACTAGCAATAACACTCTTCATCGCCACCAAGTTTATCATTCATCATTTTAAAAACCTTAACACTTGCCAATGCAAAAATATACAACTCACCCTGATAATTTTTTATAGATTAATTGAACTGGACTCATGATTTTTACACATCATAGGCTTTTCTTGTAAAATTTCTTTTGCTTATAAGCTACTCCTACCTCATCTATAAATATGTGTGTAAAATTTTCATTCAATGCTAAGAAGATAAATTCCTCTGTCTCTACTATTGAGAATGTTACTCAATAATTTTAAATTAAAATAATAAACTTTTAAGAAAGTTTTGAAACCAAAGAATTTAAAAACTAGTACAAATAAATAATGGATGCAACAAACCCCTTAATTAAAAAAAAAAAAAAAAAAATGATACTTCAAGTAACCACTTAAACCAAAGGACTATCTAATCTAAAGATTGATAATTAAGTTGAATCGGTTCCTTCTGTATTACTCAAATGCTTAGTTGGTTTTGCTAATTATTAATTAAGCAGTAATATTCAAAACTCTTCATAGTGACTCGATCCTCATTGGCCGAAATTATATTTATGTGGACGGAAACAAATTCATGAAGAGGGTGGAATAATCAAATCATCTTTTCTGAAATTTAATAAACTATAAATTTAAAAATAAATATGATTAAATATGAGATATAGGTAAAGTACTATCCATTTATATTTTTTGGAGGTTGAAATGAAGAGAGAAATTTTCATTATGGCTAAGATTATATTTAACGAAGTGAATATGATGAATAATGAGCAAGAGGAAATATGAGTCACAAGCTAAGGGCAAGATTGAGAAGAAAGAAAAAAAAATGATGATGATGATAATGAGGAGCATAATGAGCAAGAGGAATATGACTTTATTTAAAATATTTATAAATCATATATTTCTAATAATAATGATGATGATGAATATGAGTAAATAACTTATTTTTTTAATTATATTTATAATTTAATTAGTGTTTCATATATGCATATCATTTTGTCATGGTATATTATGATTGTTCTAGTAGGATCTCCTAATGGATCCCTCTAGAGTTTCTTAAAACTCTTTGATTGAGGAGAAATTATTATGTGTGGACACCGGACGACCCGGAGACTAATCAGAACACGTCATGTCACCCGATATATAGCAGTACCTTGCACTGGTACTGAGTAAGAAAAAGTGACGTGATGCATTCTGGTTGGTCTTCGGACGCCGTCCGAGGTCTGTACATAATATTTTTTCTTAATTGAGACTATAATAATTATTGCATCCAAGAATGTTTGTGGAGGCAAATAGTGATATAGTTTAGCATCTTAGCATTGTACGAAGATCAAGCACACAAATAGATTAGAGAGTATGATTAGAGAATTTATCGTGAACACCATAATTTTTACGTGGAAACTCACTGAAAAGGAGAAAAATCACGAGGCCTAACCCAATTTGAATGAATCCACTAGTGTTTGCAATTGATTACAAATGATGCCCTTCCTTGGGAGGAAGATCTTAACTCAATGTCACAAATATACATCATATATAGTAATATAGTGCATTATATAATGGGAGTTAGAATAATCAGTGTTGATATGTTCATTTGGGCAACAAGACCATAGTCGCCAAGCAATGTAGGTTAGAAGTATTGTAATCAGATGACGGTGGTCAGAAGAATCATAGTCGGGTGACGTTGGTCAGAAGGACCGTAGTTGGGCTATGGAGGTTGAAAATATCGTAATCAGAAGATGGTGACCGTAATTGACCGATGATAGAGGTTGGGAGAATCATAATCGGCGGACAACATGGATCAGAAAGATCGTAGTTGGTGATGGTGGTTGGAAGAACCGTACTTGGGCGATGTGGTCGAAAGGGTCATAGTCTGGTGGCGATGGTGGTCGGAAGGACCATATTTAACGATGCTGGTAGGAACGACTGTAGTCGGCGGACAACGAGGGTCAGAAAGACTATAGCTAGTGATGGTGGTTGGAATAACCGTAGTTGGCGAGTAACGGGGTCGGGAGTACCATAGTCAGCAGACAACTAGGGAATATATTTCGACAGCGATCAGAAAGAACTCTAGCGATGGTCGATGAACGTCCGGAAGTTCAACAATGGATGATGAAGAGGTATAAATCTGGCAGCAGTCGACAATGGTCGACGAACAGGTAGAAGTCCGGTAGTGGTCGACGAAGAGGTGGAAGTCTGGTGGCGATTGGGAAGAACTGTGGTGGTGGTCAACAAATATACGGAAGTCGCTAGTGGTCGGCGAACTCGAGGAAGTCCGGTGGTGATCATCGGATTGCGGCAATTTGGCGGTAGTCGATGGACGGGTGGAATTTCGACAATGGTCGGCGGACTGGTGAAACTCCGTCGGTGGTTGGGAAAAACTCTGGCGGTGGTCGGCGGATGGGCGGAAGTCCGGCGGTGTTTGGGAGGAACTATGGTGGTGGTCAACAAACAGGCGAAAGTCCGGCGGTAGTCGGCGGACGGGCGAAAGTTCGACAATGGTCGACGAACATGCAGAAGTCTGGCAGCAGTGGACGAATAGGTGGAAGTTTGGCAATGGTCGACGAACAGGCAGAAGTCCGGCTGCGATCGACGAAGAGGTGGAAGTCTGACGGTGGTCGGAAAGAACTCTGGTGGTGGTCGGCAAAAAGGCGGAAGTCCGGTAGTGGTCAGGAAGAACTCTGGTAGTGGTCGACGAACGGGAGGAAGTTCGGCAATGGTCGGCAGACTGGCCGAAGTATGGCGGTGATCGGGAAGAACTGCGGCGGTGGTCGGCAGCAAGCAAGCTCACAAATTCTTCCCTTCTCCTCCTCCTTTTCTCCTCTCTTCATGTGAAGAATGTGGCTTATTTATAGTTTTTTTATAGTGGCATGGCTTGTAAATATGGGGAGGATCAAGATACATATGGGCGTGGTTTGAATGGATGGCGAATATTGATCCCTTTGATCATGGACTGTTTATTGGGCATTTGGATGTCTTAATGATACCAGAATTTGGTGATCTTGGGCTTGCTGGATTCGTTTCATCGACTTGCTCTATTTGTCTATAAGCATGTCACATTTAGAATTCGTTTGGTAATCCAAATTATGCTTTAAACATTCCAAATATGCTTTGGACCCTTGATTTGGGTTCAGATTGGACTGATTTTGGTGTCGTTGAGTTCATCTTTTCGAAACGTTCAGTTCGACTATAAGTTTACTGAAATCAGAGTTTGCTGGTCCTAGATTTAAATTCAGAAGCTTTCAACTCAATTTTGCCTCAAGATTCGTGTCCGATCAAGATAATTTTTTGATGATATATCAATAATGATCACATTGTTGCAAATAGGTTTTAATTAGCAACATGAAATATGTCATTTTATAATAGGTTGACCAATAAAAGTAGAGTTCCGTTCCTATTAAGGAACCTTTCCACCTTGCCATTTCTTTCTCATCAGATACATGGCTCTTAGTCCTAATGCATGGTTTTAATGATTATTTTAGTAAAGATATTTAGGATCAAAATATTCTCTAGAGCACAACTTTTTACACAAGTTCACATCTTAAGCATTCCAATAATTGAATTGATGACCAATTTAACTTATCTCTGACAAAGAAACCAAATAGGCTGAAATTGATGTGTTAGCCCCCCCACCCAGAAAAATAAATATGTGAAATCACATCAAATTTGTGGATGCATAAACTGTTTGAATTGAGACCTGAATGGTCCTATAACAATAATAATCTAAAGCATTCACATCTATATTCTATGCATCGACTCTCATTGTTAAGGAGTTAATTATGTGATAATGGTCTTAGCACTTTCGCTAACAATGATGCTCGATGAGCCATCAAATTACATTAGCATAAATATGAGCGACATACTATATATATTCATTCATGTTGCATAAGATCATTGATAGATAGTTCGTCCAAAGATATCTTTGCTTTTTCAAACTATCACTCTGTTGATATTCCATTTCACTTGTCATTCTTCTTAAATTAACTCCTCTCAACACTATAGGAAGAACGTCATTTTCTAACGGCCATTTTCGCCAAAAAATGAATGAAATTCATTGGTAATTTATATTTTCGATAGATTTCTGATGGAAATTTTTCCGACGGTAAATCACGCGTCGAAAATCAAATCTTGTTGAAAAAATTCCGCCTGAAATTTCTTAGAAAAAAATAAACAAAAATATTATTTAGCCCAAGCGCGTGAACCAAGCCCGACTGCTAACTTTGCAGGCCCATGAACTAGGCCCTCCTTGTACTTCACCCCCGCCCACTTCAAAAACTTCAAAGCACCTCTATCTAATGAGCTGCTCTACACATTATGTTATCTATGTTGTATTTTTTTATTTAAATTATACTTTCTTAATAATTATTTTTATAGCATAATATGTTTATATTATTTATTATATTTAACAATATGTATTAGATTACTTAATTAATTATATAATAATTATTATTATTATTAAAACTTTTTTATTATTTTAGTTTAACAATATTTAGTTTAATTAATTAAATTTAACAAAATAAATAATTTTAAAAAATAGTAATAGATAGTTTACAAAAAATTCAAAATTACATCGGAAATCCACCAAAATCTGTTGAAAAATCAGTCGGAAATATTCCATTGGGAATCCATTGAAATTTCTGCCGAATTTATTTTCGTCAAAAAAATCGTTAACATTTTCCCTGTAGTTCAAGAAGAATAGTTTACTTTGTAAAATAAGTATGTCACATGCAATATCTTTGACACTATCACTAATCAATTAGAGATCATCCATTATCATCATAAACTCTAATAAATACATTACAACTTTTGTCAATGGTACCATATCTTACTACTCACTCTATTCAATGATGCAGTTGTCATTGCAATCATTTACTACCACTCCTTTTTACAACTGATGCAATGGAGGAATTTCATCATTTTTTTTAATTAACTTTAAGATAAGTAAAATTAGATGACTAAACATTAAAATTTTGAATTTAATTAATCTCAATCTAATTCAATGATTTTTTATCTATCTAACTTGATATCTTTTCAATAATTTTTTTATAATATTTTAATCATAAAATAAATTATAATTTAATACATTTTTATCTAGTATTTTTTAATATTTATTATCAAATATTGACAAAAAATTAGAAGTTTAATCACCAGCTCGTTATTGGCCCCATATGTTTATTATAATTATATTTCTATTAATAAAATAAATTTTCAAGTGTATAAAATATAAGAAAATTAATATAATAATATAAAATAAGTTGTAATAAATAATTTATTTTGAAATGGATATTTTTTTAAAATTTTAATTTTTATTCGAATTTTTCAAATCATCCAAATATAATAAATACGCTGAATCTTCTGAAATGGGAATCCAACTGTTTATTCGTTGGCTTACAGCAGGAGCCCTCACGATCGTCCGAAACCGAAACCGAATCCGCTATGTTAGAATTCTTAATTCGGAGCGGCGTCTCTCCTATTGTCCATCTTTCTTTATATTCTCATATTGACTCCAGCTCGGAAGGTGTTTCTGTGCACATCGTGCCGGCTCTCCTTCTCCCTATCCATCTCCGCCCCTCGCTACACCCGTCTGAACTTTTCTAGGGTTCATTTGATACGATCTTTCGATTTGGTGGTGGGGATGTATGGCGCTATTGCTGATTTCGCTTTTCCGTTCGTTATTGATTTCTTTGATCATTGATTAGATTTTATTTGGGCATGATGCAGATTGGGCAAGCAGTGGAGCAATAGCTGGAACTGGAATGGCACACAAAATAGATCATGAATATGATTATCTCTTTAAGATCGTGCTTATAGGTGACTCCGGTGTTGGAAAATCCAACATACTGTCGAGGTTTACCCGGAACGAGTTCTCCTTGGATTCCAAATCCACGATCGGTGTGGAATTCGCCACGAAAACGCTTCAGGTGAGATTTTCTGCCCTTGGATCTCCGTTCGTGGAAATGTTCGGAGCAGCTGGGATTTACTTCTTCAGAGCTTAGGTTTGGTTTAGTTGTTTCATTACGTAATGATTTATTATGGTACACGAATTATTAATAGGAGATAAAAAGCGGCCTTTGTAAACATGTACAGACGATTGTTTTACTTCCGTCATTCTGCGCCGTAAGAATGTCATCTGATTTGACTTTTATTGCCTCTTCGTTCCACAAAGCCGTGAGTCTGAGCCTCTTGATTTCTGATGCAGGACATTTGAAAAACACCCTCTTGTTTGTTAACGAAGTTATTGTTAATACCTGAGCTCGTTATTAGCATAGAGTTTTAGTTTCGTGACTTTAGTGATTGAATCTCATCAAATATTACTCCGGGATTTTGCTTGTTGGATTATTTTCATGGTCTCTTTGATATTTTAATTAGCATCTATGACGCCATTAAAATTTTTAATTTCATCTGTGATACTGCAATAATAAAAGTTATGGTCATTTAAACGAGATAATGATGGAATGTTGAAGGTTTGAACTTTGAACCTTTTTATGGTTTGAGCCATAATTGCGCAAGAACGGTGATAACAGGCTTATTTGAAATGTCTTGTTGATGTTCAATAAAATTGCTTGCAATAAATTTGGTGTAACAAAAATTATAATATTATGATGGATGGATGTTGGAAAGAGATGCTCGTTGAACACATATTGTAAATAATATGAAAAGTATACTTTTTGGTTTAGGCATGTAGAATGGAGGTAAAAGGCTTATCAAAGATGAATACATAGAATTAATGTTGGGGTTGTTTTGTTAAAAGCATTAGGAGAATATTGTATTACAATGACCTGTATTTTAACTTTTGGTATTTGGTTTAAAACAAAACAAAGTAAAAGTAAAAGTTTGAAGTATTAGAAATAATGACCCCATTTCATTATTTGCTTATCGGTCAAATCAATCGATTTTCAAACCATACTTCTTCCTCTTCTAAGCTCTACCATCGCTTGTCTCAATATCTATTGTTGGCAGTTTCGCTCGAGTTGCTCCTATCATTAGCAACCTTCCACAAGTTCCTCCCGCCTTCGCCAATATCCTCCGAAAACCTCATGTCGCCCTCGACCTCCCTCGAATCCCTTCATGTCACGACAACCTCTCCTCTTTCCGATGTATCCCTCACTCGTCCTTATTTTTCCATTGAAAGCAATCTCCTCTGGGGCCCTCTCATTACCTTCAACCACCTCCACCTCCATCTCGCACCCAGCCCAACCCATTCCCACCACCTTCTTGCCTAGAATGCTTTTATCACCAA
The DNA here is from genome assembly GCA_022539455.1 of Dendrobium nobile. NCBI lineage: Eukaryota > Viridiplantae > Streptophyta > Magnoliopsida > Asparagales > Orchidaceae > Dendrobium > Dendrobium nobile. The sequence goes on along the minus strand of CM039729.1, from coordinate 20,957,307 downwards.
TAACCTCCTTCGATCCCTCTCTCATCATCGACAACCTTAGCTAAGCCCATCTTGTGGATAATAGAGATAAGGAGAAATTTTAATGTATTTGAAATTTATCCTAAAAATAATTAAAATTTATTTCAATGCATTTGATTTGCATCCAATTAAACATCTTTTGTAGCTTTAAGATGCATGCATTTTTGTTAATTTTCATGTCTAAGAGGCATGCTTTTTGCAAACATCCAAACAAACAATCATTAAATGAATTCTGAAGAAGAAGGGTTAAACCACTTTAGCAAGGTAAGTAGTTGTGCAGGATGATATGTGAAAAAGAAAATTGCATCTGATGTTGCTGAACAGGAATCAAGATTGAGGATGCCTAATACCAACGAAATGTTGGTATAAGATCAATTATGATCATGATGTATTGATGTTAGCAATTACAAAATTTACATGACCATGTATAGAAATGATGAATCTCTGTGGTCAACGTGATTGACATAGTTAAATGGCAGGGGCATTGTTTTAGAAAACTGCAGCGATTGTATTTTTCTAATGTTTTTTCTTCCTCCCAACCAATCAATATTTTCTTTGTTAGATTTTATTTGTTGAGGGCTTTTTTTAGTATGATGTTGCTATTTCTTATAATATATAGAGATCTGTGCATCAAAGATTTTTCAAGATTATATTTATTAGCAGGATGATATTCTTTTAAGTACTTAATTCTGCCGTAAGTGTCTCAACATGGGCTAAAAATATGCACTTTGCTCTTTTTAGATTTGTTTCTGCCATAATTGTTCTTTGAATGATGGCAAGAATTATATTTCATAGGCTTTGACTGTCCTAGCTAATTTTTTGCTTGTCTTGTCGGTTCACTTACATACAGAAAACCCGCTGAAATGGGTTTTCTGCCTGTAGTTCAACCATTTCAAATAGATTATGTTATCTTGATAGTTTTTAAGAGTAGAAATTGTGATTAATTTATGTTATGTACTAGATAACTCCTATGGTCTTATTTGAAGCTGCAACAGAATTTATTTGATTTCTTGTTTAAGATATGCGTGATATGTACACCTAGGAAAATTGAATTTTTTACATAGATTAGAGATTCGTTCCAGCTATCAGGTAAATCACTGAATAACAGTAAACTGCTATATCTAAGCAGCTCAGGAATAATATGGGTGAGCATAACATGGTTCTGAGAAAATGCCATAAACTCTATTCGAGATGCAACTAGTATTTGAAAAAAATACCATAGTTCATTTCTGTTTGCTTACTGCGTGTGCTATTTTTTGCAACAATCATGTCCCCGGTTTGATGCTGATTGTATCTTGTCAAGTAAAGAAAAAAATGAAATTTAATTGAATTTTATGTAACTTTTGTGACCAAAGATAACTTCTTCAAACATCATAGATTTTGATCCATATGTTTTAACAGCATTTTTTGGAAAAAGAAAGGATGAAACTGGAGATACTGTTCCTTCAACCCATTTTATCTATGATATTTATTTGATCTGATTCTTTGGTAACTGCTCTTAGGAAGCTGTGTACATGATTGTGATTGGAAATACTTGAGTTCGCAAGTAATCCGACTGGATCTACTTGAGTTCGCAAGCAAACCTATCAAGAAACGGTAAAAACAGCGAGAAAACACAAGAAAACGTCGTTTCGAGAATAATCAACGGAAGAAATTATTATAACAATCAAATAGAACAAACAAGAAGCAAAGATACAAGAGATCCTCAATTCGAGAGGAGGATCGTCTCTCCCAAATCTCTAGACAAGATCGTCTAGAGCCCAAGCCTCCAAGAAACCCTAATTCCAATCAATCAAAAACATGACCCACTCCCTAATTCCCTCATGCACTTTAATACAAATTATTTCCTAATTAATTTTCCCTCCCAATGCTTGAGCCGCCCCACCCTTTTCCCTTTTGAAAAATATTTGCTGGATGGGGCCCACCTAATAGGTGGAAAAGGGAGGAAGGAGGCGGGCTACTTCCGCCTCCTGTAGATCGCTGAACCGGCTCAGCCAGCACAGGCGTAACAGATTGTGCGACATTTCTCCACAAACACTAGCTTTTATGGTTACAATAGTAATTGCATGACACTTGTAATGTAAACCCTAGCAGGAACATCACAATCAGGAAAATAGAGGTTCTTACTGATGTTGGTTGTTATCTAGGTAACCATAAAAATGATATCTTAGATAACTATTTAGTTCTTTCAAAATTCCATTTTATTTATGGCATTCTTGTTGCGTGCTAGAATATACGCGGCAGTAGAGTTAGGAAATATTCGTCTTAGCGTTACACGAGTATTCCGCACACAAACAGAAAAGAGAAAATGAACACCAGGGTTTTTACGTGGAAAACCCAAAAGAGGGAAAAAATCACGGGGCCTCGCCCAGTTGCAAAGTTCCACTAGTATTTGTTTGAAGTACAAGGGTTGATCCGCCTTACAAATCAAGACGATCAATTTACAATCAACTTCTCACAAAGTTACAAAGTTCTGCAAATTTCCGGCGTTTCCCGAAAATCCAGCAGAGTTCCGGCGTCTTCAGGCGGCAGGAAGAGCTCCGGCGGTGGTCGAGGAGGTGAGGAATCTCCTTTTCCCCTTTCTCCTCTTCTTCTTCTCTCTCTTCACTTGAGTCCCTTTGGTGTAGAATGAGGGCTCTATTTATAGTTTTTCTGGAGTGGCATAGCCCGTAAATAGGTGTGAGATCAAGGGCGAATTGGGAGTGGTTTGAATGGACGGCCGATATCGAATCCTTTGATCATGCACCGTTCGTTGGACATTTGAAGGCCTTAATGATGTCGGAATTCGATGATCTTGGGCTCGTTGGATTCGTCTCGTCGAGCTGTTCGATTCGAGTATAAGCTCGTCAAAATCGGAGACCGTTTGGTAACTCAAATTGCGGTTTGAACCTTCCAACAGCTCTTTGAACCCTTGATTCGGACTCATTTGGGCTCGGATTGGGTTGATCTTGGTGTCGTTGGGTTCGTATTTCCGAGATGCTCAGTTTGACTGTAAGCTCGCCGAAATCGGAGTTCATATGCTCCCGAAATTAATTTTTGAAGTTTCCAACTAGCTTTTGCCTCGAGATTCGTGCCCGATCAAGATAATTTTGAGATGACGTATCAATTCTAAATTGCTTCTGCCTTTCTTTTGCAACTTTGCTGGTCAACCTTTGAAAAAAAAAATAATAATTCAAATGTATCTTCCCAGGAAGGGAGTTGTGCAATACGAGCTTTTTATAAAAGTACCAAAAACCCTTACTCCTGAGGCACTAAATGCCACCACGGTGCTCACCTAAGTGAAGTAAGATGTTAGAAAAGAAAAAGCTTTATAACTTATAATTTTTTATTATTTTTAGGAATAGTTTTGTGGAATATAAAATTATAATCAACACATGAAATTACGTTGGAAAAATACTCTTCAAATTTCATTGCATTCCAAGTTTGAAAATCTTGTTAAATAGTTAATCTTAAATATATGCAATCAAACAACTTAAAGTTTGTAGTCTAGGGATAATATAGTCTTCATTATTATCTATTCCATCTATCTGAACAGTCATGTTATATTCTATATCACTGATTTTTCAGTCCTCCATTTATTCCATCATCTCATCTTCAAAAACATCCATGCTCTCTTCTCCATCACTATTTTTTTTAGTCCTCTATTTATTCCTTTGTCTGATGGTATTTATCCTCTTTATCATCAAGATTTACAAATCTAAATCATGGAGCTCTTACTATATATTTGATTCAACTTGTTTTCAAATGAACATTCTTATTCTAGATTAAGGTTTAAAATTGTGTAATTTGGTATTGAGGCATTTTTTGTTTGTGAGGCGAGGCATAAGCCTCAAGCGTTTTGAGGGTTCAAACGTTGCGTTAAGTCAAAATAAATGTTAAAAGTGATTTTTTATATAATGTCAAAATAATATGTTAAAGGATGACATGTTATCTTTCTTTATTGAATTATGAAGTAAGAAATTGACATACTTAGGAAATAAAAAATTGCACAAGACATAAAGTGTCAAGTGATAAATTACATGAAAAAGAATTGAAATTCAAATATTATAAAAGCAAAATAATATTAAATATATGAATGACATATAAGTATAATATAATATCAAGTTCAACTCCAAATTCCTTCTCTCTTAGTTCCCTACTCATCCACATTAAATTCACATTAAATTCCTCAAGAAAACTGAAATAGTTGACAAAAACTTAGATTTCATCTGTACTGTCATCACTAAGGAGGTTTTTATTTGAGTTGTCATCATAACAACAAATTGGTCTCGTCATTCTCTCATCCTATGGAGTCCAATGTCTCCCAATTTGCTTCTTCTTTGTTTATTTCAATCATCTTTCTCTTTCATAAATATTTTTCATTAATATAAAGATGAGATTAATACTCTTAAAATCTTAAAGGAAGTGGTGGTGGTATGCAAATTTCAAGTGATACCTAGCGGCTACGACGATGTTGACTATGGAGAAAACAGAGGGCTGGAGGTCAAGGAATTCGAGAGGAAGTTGCTGCAGCTTGGGGGTGCATTAAAGCGTGATTTTTTCGAGGCTTTAATTTACGATTTAGGTAAATTTTAATAAAAATATTATAAATAGGGTGAGGCGTAAGCCTAACGTTAGCGAGGCATGGTGTACCTCAAAGCGGGCCTCAACCAAGCTAAAGCGCAAGCCTCATAAAAAAAGTTTGAGAGCTAAGTCTCGATGCGTTTTTCATTGGAATTGCTCTAAGGCGAGTCTCATATTGCGCAATTTTAAACAATGTTCTTGATGCTAATTTATCTTCATCCCTTATTATCATTCTCAAAAACTCAAGTCATCTCTAGCATTGATGTATTAGCACGATCTCTCAAGTAAGGCAAGGTGCTTGCCTATACATGTCTTAATAATGGTGCATGTGTTATTGCTTTGCCTCACCTGAGCACCTAGTGGAGCATTTAGCTTGCCTTTGACACCAACTATAGCATGCCTATACATCAAATGAACCATATAATCTAGTGTCATTTTAACTTGCAATTTATAAAGTTGAAAGAAAGGAGAAACTTTGCTTTTAATACAAACTAAAGCCTATTTGAACTTTGGATATTCTTCTTGCCAGGAAGAACTCCAAGCATGAAGGATATAAATCACCGCAATTTTACCTTTTTTATTATTATTACTAATTTACTATCATTTTTTTACTATTTCGGTTAGAAAAACTAACTTATCAATGAATTCAGGATTCAGTCTCTTCTCTATCAATGAGATAAGAATAGGGGTCTTTCTACAAATCTAAAATCTAATTTATTGAAAGAGATACTAATCCTTAACCGGGGGTATGGATCAAATAAGTCCTATTGATTTCTTTTTTCAATGTAAGGGCAAGGACAATGGTGAGTAAAACAAATCTCCATTCACAGTTCGACTGCTTAATAATATTATTTTGATAGGTTTCTTTCTCATCACATATATGACATATACTGCCAAAATATGCAAATAACATAGTAAAATGGCAACAGAGAAGTTTATACGAGTTTGGAAGCATTTCCAGATGCATTTTTGTGATTTGCCATTTTAGCTTGCATTGTTTATACCGATTGTCAAGTGATATGCATTTTCCTTGCCTAGCTTTGGAGTTGCATGGTGACTGTCTCTCCCTCCAGAGAATCTCATAGCTATTGCAAAACCATTCCATAATCTGTCACAGTATATCACATTTAATCCTAGTCAACCATTAAGTGTTTTAAAAGCTCTGAATATAATTTGATAAACCAAATGAAAATATTAGCGATCTGTTTTAGTAAACGAAGCTGCAACTGATCTCTATTTCCAGAAAAAAAAATTATGGTCATGCTGGTTAAACAAACATTGTAGACGTGTTATGCTGCCAACCCAGGAGGGGCCGGCTGAACCGGTCCAACATGGACCGGTTCAATGCTATAGCTGCCGGCCCAAGCATGGGGCGGAACCAAGGAGGGGGGCGGAAGCCCTAGTGGGGCCCTCTACTTAATTAAATTATGTTTAGTAGGGAAAATCTGAATTAGGAGCTGTTTAGGGATTTTGTAAGCTTCCTTTGGCTTTATTTAGTCCTATGGGGGCTAGGGTTGGAGGGATATGGAGATTTACTGAATTTTGAGATCTAGGGTTTGTTTGTGTGGGCTCTAGGTTTTGCTAGAGATTTGGAGTTGTTTCTTCCTCTCGACTTGAAAAAACTTGCATCTTTTTTTATTTTTCTTATTCGTGGATTGAATCAAAGTATTTCTTATGTGTTTCCTCTCCAACATACTAAATTTTCTGCATGTTCTTTGCTGATTTCTCTCTGAAATCAGCCCTTTTCCTCGCTGTTTTTGCCAATCCTTGCTAGGTTTGCTTGCGAACTCAAGTATTACCCTTAGGGTTACTTGCGAACTCAAGTACTTCCTATCAACATGATAATATGCTTAGCCATCACAGCTTCTCAATCTGCTACCCTAACAGATAGAAGGGAAGATGGTTAAGGCTCAGATATGGGACACTGCTGGCCAAGAAAGATACAGAGCCATCACCAGTGCCTACTACCGAGGTGCAGTTGGAGCCTTTCTCGTTTATGACATCACTAAGAGGCAAACTTTTGAAAATATCCAGAGGTGGCTACGTGAACTTAGAGACCATGCAGACTCCAACATTGTTATTATGATGGCTGGTAACAAGTCCGATCTGCAACATTTAAGAGCTATTTCAACAGAAGATGCACAGTTTATGGCTGAGAAAGAAGGGCTTTCGTTTCTGGAGACTTCAGCATTGGAAGCAATCAATATAGACAAAGCTTTTGAGACTATACTAAAGGAAATTTTCCGCATTGTGAGCAAGAAGGCACTTGCTGCACAAGAGGCGGCGGCTTTGGCCGGACCTCGTATTCAGGGAACAACCATCAATGTATCTGATTCCAGTGGGAGTACTAAAAGCTTCTGCTGCTCCACTTAGTTGGATTGATTGTTTTGTAGGAAATACGGTGATATTTGATGAGCATTTGAGATTTCTATTTGGGAGGAAGCAATTCTGTACTCGGTGGTTGGTACTGCGAGGTAGATTTCTTTTCACAGTGAGAAGCAAAAAAAATTGAAAGTTTTCAGCAGCAATTGATACATGACATATGAAGCGTAGATGTATTTTTTTTGTTTCAAGAAGTGTAATGCACACTTTTTCATGCACCGTGAACTTTAATAGTGTGACTGTCATCGTTTGGCCCAACTGGAAATCAGCTATGTAATAAAGTTTGTGATTTTGCTTCCTATATCTTGGCTTAGGTTTTGTTTGAGAGGGATTTCTTACTGCTTCTTAAAACAATTTTTAGTACAAAAATTATATTTTTTTGTACAAAAATTATATTTTTTTATATAAAAAGCAGCTTTAATAAGCTGTAAAAAAACTGTCTCAAACGGAGCCTTACTTGTATTTGAATGTACAACATTTAAGTTTGTGGTCACTATTTTGAATATCATTTTTTTTTAGCAATCATACATTCATTGAAAGCCCACTTTTAGAAATTTACATTGAATGAACTATCTTCCTCTCTAATGTTGCGCACAAATGTGATGATTTTGAGGCACTTGTGGGGGAGGAAAGGAGCATTCATGAGATGTTAAATTTCTCCAAACATCCACCGAGAAGCTTATTGACATCGCCAGCTTATGTTAAAACTGACGATGCATTGTGAGATATGTCAAATCATTTTGTTTTTTATGTCCTAAGTTTCATGAACAAAAGGTTAAAAGTATTTCTTCTGATTCATTGTAGTTATGAAGTTTAAATTATTTAGATTTTTATTATGAAGTCACTACTAATTTGATGGTTTATGAAGTCACTTTCTGATGATCGGTTAGAAGTCACTACTAATTTTAACATTTAATAGTGGTTTAAATAGCTGCTAATGAGTAAAATTGTTGCAGCGATTATAATTATTTGTATTATGAGTGATTAAAACTAGAAGCTAGCGTGTATATGATAACTGCTCGAATCGGCACCATCTTCATCATTAAAAATCTAAGGTTTCGTTTGGGATGATTTTTTAATTGTTTCTTAAAATATAATTTTAGTATAAAATTTTATTTTTTGCACTTTAATTCTATTTTAAGAAGCAATAAAAAGGTCATTCCAAATGAAGCCTAAATCTGACCCTATACCTAGAAATTGTTACTCAAGCTCTCATCCAATCCCTAGTCCTTGTATGATAGATGCTTGAATCGGCACCTTCGTCATTGTCCAAAATCTCCATCTAACTCTTTATTTAGCTGTCGAGTCATGACCCAACTTAGCATAACCCAGATATCCTGACGAGTCATGCTAGGCCGAATGCGTGATAGTGGATTTATCCAAGATCTTGTATTTGAGAGAATTTATTTATTTCATATATATATATATAACATACAAATCCACTAATTCATCCATAAATAACATAAACAAAAGCTATCATCCAATATGTAAACATATAGATCTCATAACTATTCATATCAAAATGATTTATATAATAATACACTTAAAGCATGTTACAAAAAAAATTCATCTAAAATAACATATTCCTAAAAATATGTAAACTTGCATAAAATGAGCAAACAGCTTAATAGATTATATGAAACCTACAATTATATTCAATGCAAAAAATTTAAATAATATGCATTCTATCAATATAAATATTAATTATGTGTTAAATCTATAAATCTTTATATCATTTATATATAGGTGTCATATACAATATCATATGAATAACCATTATAATATTACATAAAAGTGGTAATTAGGGGTGTTAATATTTGACACGACACGAAAACCCGACCCGAAATTTTTGGGTTAGACCCGACCCGTTTACAGAACGGGTCGGGTTCGGGTTCCCGGATTCGACCCGTTTGAAAAAATACGGGTCGGGTTCGAGTTGACCCGACGGGTTAACGGGTTAACCTGGAAACCCGTTTGAACCCCTGCCCGCGGACCTGCCCGCCCCGCTGCCCGCTGCCCGCCCTCTGCCAGCACGCCCGCGCTGCTGCCTGCTCGCTCCCGCGGCTGCCCGCGACCCCGCCCCTTCCGACCGCACCCACCCAGCCCGACCGCACCCGCCTCGCCCGACTGCACCCGCGCGACCCCACCTCGCGCGATCGCACCCCGCCCCGAGCACTCACCGTGCCCCCGCACAACCGTACCCCGCACCCGTGTGACCCCGGCCGCCCTACGCACTTCGCCCCGCGCGACCAGCTTTCCAGAGTCGGGTTGGGTCAACCCGGTAACCCGTCGGGTCGGGTCCGGGTTTGCATTTCCGACCCGTTAACCTAACTGGGTCGGGTTAAGGTCAACCCGTTTGAACCCGGGTAAGTTCCGACCCGACCCGAACCCGACCCGTGCCCGAAATTGACACCCCTAGTGGTAATTACTACTAGCCTATAGAAGAAGTTTTAACTACTACTACCTTACAAGTTACAACAGTTAAAATCGATGCTATAGAATAGCAATGGCTAAAACTATTGCAAAAATCACCATAGTAAAGCCTCTTTCTCAGTAGTTTCAAAATCACTATCAGAGGGTTTTGCATCGGCTTGTAATCATAGCGCACTCAATATTACTATTATAAGGCTATTTTAAGCAGTTAAAAGTGCCAGAAAAGACGTAAAAATTTTTCATAAATGTCTTTTTTTTTGGGGGGGGGTTATGAACCAGCTATTCATCATTCAGCATGAATAGATAAAAGTAGTAAGACAATAAATTTTTTACATGAAAAATTTGGAAAGAGAAAAAATCATAGGACTGACCCAATTGAAATATCCACTATACAATAAGAGATACAAGAATTCTTCTTTCTTTACCATTGAAGAAGAGAGGGGTTTAAATAAATGCTTGATTTTCTCTGAGAGAGATTACAAAAATCAAGTGCTCACAGAGGGACAATTAACACCGAATAATATGGCTTGATTTTATTAATAGGAATTATAGAAAACATATATCCACAGGAGGACAGATATATCTAACAACAGGGTTGAATCTTGTTATTATTGTGGAGATGGTGGTGATTTTTTATGCCAATCATCAGTGGCAGTGATGGTTGTTAGCGGCAATAACTGGTAGTGGCCAACTGCAACGATGGCTGAAAAATACAATAGAGCTCTTTAGTTCTCTCTCTATTATTCTCCCCTCATGTGGCTAATGAGCTATATTTATAAATTTTTTTGGAAGGGTATTTTGATAATTTGAATTGGAATCCAAAACACTTCCAATATTGATTCCCTTGATATTTAAGTGTCTTAATGATATCATAATTGAGTGAGCTCGTTAGATTCATCTCATTGAGTTGCTTGATTCGACTATAAGCGTGTCTGATCTGAAAAATATTTGATCATCCAATTAATGCTCTTAAGCTTTCAAATATACTTTAAGCCCTTGATTTGAGCCAGTTGGAGCTCAGATTGGACCGATTTTGGTGATGTTGGGTTCGTCTTATCTAGACGTTTAGTTTGACTATAAGTTTGCTGATATTGGATTTCGAATGGTCCCAAAATTTTTATTTGAAAGTTTTCAATCCAATTATGCGTCGAAATTTATGACTGATTGTGGTGATTTTTGGTGACATATCAATTGCCCCATAATTTCATATGTCAAAGCTCGTGAAGTCCAAAAAATTGTGCCTATGCTTTCAAAAATGTTGCGACGTAAAATTATAATTTTTGGATAATTAAAATGCACGATCGCTCCCTCAATGTCAACGTGGACCTCCAATCGAGGTCGTTAACCAAGTAAAATATTATTAACTATAATTGAAGTATTCATGAAGTCGATGAGTAGAGTGGAACAAAAAAATGTCAAAGAATTTTGCTCCAAAATATTTTAAATTCTTCCAAAAAAAAGTCTGTAAAGGCTTTGTTGGAATCCGAGAGTGCTAAAATTAAGTTCAGAGCGTCGAAAAATGGTCAGAAGACCCTAAAAATGTTGGAATAGGCATATTCGGACCCAATAGACCATCTATTTGGGCCCGTCGGGCAAGTTGGCCACATGTGCCACCCTGGACACGTATTACCCAGTGTTGTTTGGCACCTTAAATGGGCGTCATTTTGGCTCCTCAATATGGCATCATTTGGTGCGCGTTGTTTGCCCCCCCCCCCCCCCCCCCAAAACAAACTTTTTTTTTTAACTTTTTCTTTGTAATTTTTGAAAGATTTTTTTTGTGGTTTATATATATATATAAAGGGGTGTGTAGCTTCCCTTCTTTGATAGCTTATCTAAAAAAAAGTTAAAGCTAAGTTGGGTACTTCCCTTCCTCTATTAACGTAGCCTAAAATAATTTGTTTAAGATGAGTTAGGCACTTGATATTGTCATAAAAGCTAGTGAGTGAAAGTGATAGGCAATCAAGAATTCTTCCACAAAATGAAAAATTAAAGTTAACTTGTAACCATCCCATTGCTTCTATGGATATTGCTGTGTGGGCTTTAGGAGACCCTTCATGAGGGCAATGATGTACCGCCTTGATAGGTAGAAAAAAAAACCATATGCTCATTGGAAAACAAATGATGTATATGTTTCTAAGGATTTGTCTTTCCCAACATGATGAAATTGATAGGTTTTTTTTTTTAATTATGGAGTTTGTTTTCCCTATATGTGCTAGCTCTTGTAGTTTGTTATACCTTAGAGTTTAATTCCTAGGAACACTCTTGAATACAATTATGGAGAATACTTCTATATATTATTTAAGCTTGTTTTAAAGGACGAGAGTTTAAGGACATCTAAAAGATACGGAGTGAGAAAAAGATAATCTCGGAACATTAATCATGAAAATATCAAGATGTCTAAGGATGCTATCTTATGTTTGGCTATTAATTTTAGGGAGAGAAAATCTTCTATGTTTGAGTTGTCTATGTTTTTTTTTTTTAATTTAGGTTTATAATAATTGCTTAATTATTGGAAAACTACAAGGGTAAAGGCTCATCAAATCATAACTAAGGTTATTGGCCTCAAATCTAATTATATGTAAGGACTTATTATATCACTGAGATACAAACATTCAACTAATTCTAATATAATGTTAGTTGATTTATTTGTACGCCTTAATTTCAAGAAAAGAAAGAGATTTCTTTCGCTATTGACTTATAATTTTATGTGGAAGTGAGTGGCACCAACTAAACTCATCTAACTATTTTGAAAACAACACCATCATAATTTCATGTGTAATGCAAGATATGCTAGCTTATTAAATTTACGAAGTGAGAATTAAAACCTTGCTAGCTATATAGGATAGCCTAACTTGTGCATGTTCTAATACAAAACCTAAATGCAAGTTTTTTTTCTTAAGTCTTATAACCTAATATGAGAGAGAATTTAATTGTCTGATGACCACAAGGCTAACATATGTGTCTATAGCTAATTAAAGTATTAGTTATGCGTGTAATTTGATTGTGTAGATCAATCAGGTTGTATTGTTGATTTGGACCTCAATTCCATCGATCAAGCTCGCTGCGTGGGGGTCTTCCCCCTATTGGGTTTGGGTGTGGTTTCGTGGCAAGATAGTAAAGCACTGCAGCACTACGACTTAGGCTGTGCAATTTTTTTATCATTTTTCATGTTTAGCCTAAAGGGTTGTATCCCTTTGGTGATTTTATGTGTGTCTCTTTGTTAGTTCTAGCATAGAACCATGCATGAATGAAGGGAGATAAGAAGAGTGTGAGAGAGTAAAGAGATCTGTACTAATTCTCTCAAATTTTCATAATGAATTTCTTGGTGTAGCGTTGCTCTTTGATTTTTTCTCAATTTCGAACTTTTTCACTTTAAATCTTGATGTTCCTTTTTTTTCCGTTGATTTTCTCTTTATTGTTTATGTTTTTTGAGTGGTTTTCCTTCACTAATATATATAAAGATAACTTTAAACTAAACATCAGTGTCTGGCATGCTTGAGTGCTTGACAAATGCCAACACATATCTCAATAGAACATACATAGGTAAGATCACCACTTTAGTCATCGCTTCATTAGCTGGCAGTCTGGCACCATTGTACCTTCAATGCTCTAGCATTTTTATAGGGATAACCAAATATCTAAAAATATAAGTTTTCTTCTTAGTTTAACTCTCATTGGAACCACATAAACGTAGAAAATAAATTTTCTTTCATCTTTTTTCTCTGCCTTCTGCTTTTCAGTTGCTTTCACTGATTGTTTTTTTTATAGAACGGAGAATCCACCCGATGTCATCTCTGAAAGGACGTTTTGCGGCGTGACAAATCCTCGGCTGACCTAGAAGAGGCACCTACCCCAGAAACCTCCTAGCCCGCACTTGATTGGACCCCACTTAAAAGGCGCTGCCGCCCGAGAGAAATCAAGCACGGATTGAGAGGTTCCTAACTGTACTCGCCAACCAACAAGCTAAGCAACAGTGGATCTTTCACTGATTTCACTTAAACAAATGAACAACCAAATTATATAGTAACTTAATTAGTGAAAGAAAAGAGGAACATAAAAGTGAGCAATCAACACTTATGTATGGTGCGGTTTGATGGCTTCACTTCCAATTCCCACAAGAAATTTGCTCAACGTTTTTAACGAGGCCATCAGATAAGACTACCACTAAAGATTGCAATCCTACAATTACCAAATGCTTTTAATGGCAAACAAGCGTCAGTGTTATATAACTATCTTTTCACGATGTTAGAAACCATAGTGATAACATAATTTATTAGTTTTTCATTTGAAGATATTGGTTCCGTTTGAGATAGTTTTTTAATTGTTTTTTTAAAATAACTTTTAGTAGAAATTTTTTATTAAAAATGAGTTTAAAAAATAATAAGAAAGCCGTCCCAAACAAAATCATTATCTCAACAAAAGATGCATTAGAACACCATATATAGCTTCGTTCTTTTCAAAATTTTAAGCATGAATTCCAAATTAAAAATATCGATTTTTTTTATTTTTAAAAATACAAAATTATATCTATTAAAATAAAATTACAAATGAATAATGTCATAAAAAGGGAAAAATCATGGCTGTTATTTGTTTGAATTTCTAATCAAATATCATAAATAAATAAAAAAATCTCTTATTGAGGTTAAAATTAGTCAATACTTTTACATTATAAGAATTTTAAATTTAATAGTATATGTTATGTATGCTTGGCGAGTAATTTAAAGCTAAATATTTATAAATAAATTTAAATTTTAGTAGAATTAATTTTGAATTCAAACTTAAGAAAATAATATTTATGGTATGATTGCTAAACAACAATTAAAATAATTATAAATTTAAAAAGAAAATTATATTTATTAATTAATAGTCAGTTAAAAAATAAATTATTTTTTTTATTTTAAATCATGATAGAAAATGTTATATAAAAATAGTAAATATGAAATATGTATCCAATATTTTTTTCATATGATGCATGGAAAAATGTTTATGATGCTCTAAAAGATGTGCATTCTCTTAAGAGAAAATAGAGCTTTTATGGTACAAAATATTCTCAAAAAAATAATGAGTTAAGAGATTGAGGAGGAATTCTTTATAGATAGATGTTGTTAAGATGTTCCATGATAACAATTTTGTGGTTCATCCTATTGAGACGAAGAAATTAGCCTTGTAATGGTCATATCTTGTCATAATGATTATAGCCATGTGTAGATCAAAGATCACAATAAGGACTTCAACGTAAATCTCATAATATTGTTCAATTTTATTCAAAATTTATGAAACTCTATGTCACAATTCAAACTCTTAACTATTAAAATATTGTCCGCTTTGACCTAAAAGTCTCACGGTTTTGTCCTGTTTGTGTAACTTCCCAGTAGATCACCAATCTTAAAATTTATTACACCAAAATGTGTGTCAATGTTAAAGAGTTTAGCTTCTTTTACTTAAGGAGTTTCACACTCTAAACCTGATGAAGTATTTTTAATTGGAAGTCATAGCAGGTATTTCATCAACTTTGATGAAAAATTAAGTCACACAGTTCTTCATGATTTGTTGGTTAGAAATTTTAACTATCAACTAATTAGAGGTCTTGAATTTCAAACTTATATATATAAAGCTCAATTAGTTTAGTCAAATTAATCTCAAGTAGAGTCAAAATTTAAATTTTTTAGTAGTTTCAATTCCTTTAACGACCACATTTTGAATGGTTGATTTTCCATTAAAACGAAAGGAAAGTATCTCAATCACTTTGAAAAGGAATGGATTATTAGAATAAAGAGAATTATATGGTGTAATTATCTCCACAAATGAAAGAGAATCCGAATCTATCTTTAATAACAATCGATAGCATGAACTTAGGATAAGGGCTGCCAATGACTCATGGCGCATCTGTGTCATTCAAGCAATCAAATCTGTCCTATGCAAACTTTTTGCACGTGTGAATTTAGCTAATCAAGACCATATGAAAGCCAGTCGTAATTAACTTGCCGACAACCTTTTGACGCACATTGGCCTCTGAACCAATCTTAGATGTATTGCATTCTAATATTAAAGGGGATATATATATATATAGTATTCAAAATATTAAAATTTACATATTTATAACTAAATTTTTATACTTCTCAATTTATTCCGGTAGAGATCTCATCAGAATTTGTTGTGATCTATCGGTGGCCTATAGATGCTTTCTCCTTTCAAGCTCATGTGCGACTTACTCATCTTTGTTGCACGGGCAAGACTTGTGAAAACCTCCTTCATACAATGTCTAAACCAGTCGATGCTTGTAACTTTGAGCTTCCATGAGCGGGAGAGGGGGAGAGCACATAGAGATACAGGTCATTAATGTTTTTGCTTATGAGCTTTCGTGAGCGGGAAGTAGGCGTGTCAACAAACGTGGAACCGTGGAACCAGCCTATATTTTGTGAGTGGGGAAAATAGGACTGTGAAATGCATAATCTTTTATATATATAATATATGAAATAGAAAAGGATTTTTTTTCTTTGAAGTTGGATAACTACATTTATTGAAAGTGGTTAAAATAGTTAAAATATTTATTTTTCCAAGAAAAAAAATACTTCTTTGTGGATAATTGCCTATTTTTCTAAGGAAAACAAAAATATTTCAGGGTTGTCCACTTTGAGCTCTTCTTGGTTCCACCCTTAACATGCCAAGGGGAGATCACACTAATCATGAAGGGAGAGGGGACCAATGGCCGTGATAATGGGGTATAGAGATTTTAACAAATGGTTTTTTTAAATGTTTTAAATACTATTTATATAAACATTGAAGTTTAGATATTGAACAGATAAATTTCAATATTATAGATGTTATATATACATATATATATATATATATATACCTCGTTTATTCTTAATAATACATAATGGCTATGTACTTAGTGTGGGCTTAGCTCTAAGATTAGTCAAATGATTCCATCTCCATTCAGCACTTAGCTTACTATATGGATCGCAAAATGAATATCATCTATCATCATTGAAGAACCTTTAATCATTGCTCCATGACCCTAAAATAGAAAATTGGTTCAAGACTTTGGAAATTAAGGCCGATTAAAGCAGAGATCTGCCGACTAATATTGCTATAACATAGTGCTATGAAACATAGGCTCCTCGTTTTTTTTTTTCCTTATGAGCCTATACATTATAGATTCCCAAGCACTATTGTTTTGCTGTGTTTTTAAATTAAATGATAATAATAAGATAAACTTTTTTAAGTTACAACCTCTTAAAATAATATTAGGGAACTTGACTTTATTTGATGAGTGGAAATGTAGTTAAACTCAGCAAATTCACATTTGTATCTTTAACATCTTGTTATTTATATATCTGCATTATAGTCGTACTTTTATCAATGAGAATGGTCGACATTCACCTATTTAGGCTTCGTTTGGAGCGGCTTTCGTAATGCTTCTTAAAACAGCTTTTTAATACAAAAATTAAAATTTCTCTACTAGAACGTTGCTTTAAGAAGCAGTAAAAAAGTCATCCCAAACTAAACATTAGTTAGCCTTTTTTACTACTTGCATAATGCAAAATAAAAATATTTCATTGAAATTATAAATTACAAGATTCTTATCACAATTCTTTTTATTTTAGTACTAAGAAGTACTGACTAAATTTAGGGGTGTCAAAATTGGATTTCGGGTTGGGTCGGGTCGAACCCGGAATTGACTCGGGTTCAAACAGGTTGACCTTAACCCGACCTGGTTATGCAAACGGATAGGAAGTGCAGACCCAAACCTGACCCGTTGGGTTATCGGGTTGACTCAACACGGCTGGACGACTGGATGGCAATGGTGAAAAGGCAGACGGTGGGACTCGCGCCGACGACGGGACAACCGTGTAGTTGATGCAATGCATAGACAGCGGGACCAACGGGCTGTCGACGAGACGCGCGAGTGGGCAACCGGCAGCCTCGAATGACATGCAGTCGGCCTGGTGTGTGGGACAGCGGGTAGTCGGCCACAGAATATGGCCCTAAATCAACCACTGAACCACAGAAGAAAATAAGAAGGCCATGAGAGGGGTCATGAGAGGGCAGCTTAAGGCAGAGAAATTATACTGTGCGGATGCCGGACGCAACTCTACGCCTGGATGCCGCGATACCGAGCGTTCATGCCGGTACCGAGTACCGAATATATAATACCGAGTTGCGATACATTAATTCCACCCCACACATGCACCTTGTTGATAGGCATGAGAGATTTTAATTTGTTGGAAGTGTAATCAATTATTATTTTGGTGTTTAGAATTTATAAACAATTGTATTAAAGACTTCTATTTTTTAGCCCTTTTTTAGTTGTAATTCTTGATAAACAAAGATTGAATACTTCTAACCTAAGAGGATAAGCACTACCTCAACGTCCAAACTAGATTTTGATATTATGGGCATCAAATGCAAAATTAGCACCATTTTTAAAACTATTATCATACAAGATCGCAGAGTATATTAAGATCATTTAATCAACAATTAGACATTTAAATTTTCTCAATAGATTACTCCAATTAAATAAAAAAATATGATTTCAAAGTGTACAAATGTTCAAATGGATTATATATATAATTTCATAATGATATATAATATATATTGAACAATTTAATTAATAATATATATAGATAAAATCTAACTTTTAAGAGTGCTTTTATATATTTTTCTATCACCCTCATTTTTCTTTTACACTCTAAATGAGTTGTCATTAAAATTGATGAATTTTTATCATAATTCTCCTCTTTTGAGGGCAAAATCCTCTCTCTCTCTCTCTCTCTCTCTCTCTCTCTCTCTAAAGACATAAATGTGCATACTTATTTTCTCCTAAATATGTTATATCTACTATTTATATAATCAGTAAAGTTTCATTTGGGACAACTTTCGTACTATTTTATAAAAAGATTTTTAATACAAATTTTTTAAAAAAAAGAAAATTTTGTATTAAAAATTTTCTTTAAAAAACAGTAAGAAAACTACCCCAAACGAAGTCTAAATTGAAGACCATACTATTGATTGAGATCTACACCATAAAATTCAAGTGGGGTCAAGTTTCATATATTATTACGATGATTTAGTTATGCATCAAATATTATCATAAAACTATCTTTAAAAATCTAAATTTGATCGCGTAGTTTATCAATCAAAATTATTCAATACATATAAATTAAAGGTTTTCAGAATCTCAAATAATTTGAAACACTCAAAAGCCTATATACATCTTATTATTTGCTCATTCAAAGCCATCAATTATAAAATTATTTATTTATATAATGTATATTGATTATACATATTTAATTATTTAAACTATACATACCATTAATTTTAATGATTTCTAAGAAACTGAATGATCTTACTCTTTTATTAGGATTTTACAATATTAAATCTAAATTAGTTGGAAAAAACTAATAGGCTAGACAAGTCATTAGTGGAGAGTACCTGAAAATATATAAGAAATCAGTGGAACCCATTGTAGCTTGTGGACTAATGCGTCTAAAGTGTTGGACTTTGTGGAGCTTTGACTACAAATATTTTATTAAGATCATGCACTAACAAGTGTAGACTTTAGAAATAAAAGTTTTTGACTGTTTTTTAACTGGTAGAATAACGTTGTCTACACATAAGTGGCGCACAGAAAAAGGCATACCTATGAATGCAATAAAAGAAAAAAAAAATAGTCATGCCATATTTGTAATTTATCAAATTCAATATCTCTTGGTTGTAAGATTAAGGGCATCTCCAACCGAGAACTCCATTTTTCACGGCAAAATACAGCAAAACTCCAAAATGCCGTGATGCTGCTCCAATCGAACGCCATTTTATGTGCTTATGCGAAGGTGACGATCCTTCTCCATTTCTAGTGTTTTTCCAGTTGAGAGAGCGAAATAGCGTAGGTGAACAGTGCGACGTCAATATTAGCGGAAGATTTGGTGTTCGGCTGGAGCGACCGAACGACGCCATACGCTCGTTTGGCATTCAGTTGGAGATGCTCTAAGGCTTCATTTGGGAAGGCTTTCTCACCGCTTCATAAAGTAGCTTTTTAGTATAAAAATTTAAAAATTTTGTATCAAAAGGTTGTCTTAAGAAGCGGTAAGAAAGTCGCCCCAAACGAAGTCTAAACTTCCAATCAATAGATTAAGATTTTGTTTAGAGCTGCTTTATTATTGTTTTACTTTTCAAATCATAATCATAATATTTATTTTACCACAACTTTTTCATTCCTTTCAAAAATAAATTTATATAACAACAACTTTATAAAATTATTTTCTACATAACAACTTCACAAATTAATGAGAAAGTCATCCCAAACAATCAAGGTAGGAAAATGGATTATTTCCAACAACCCTTTTTTGTTGAAAATTGGCAAATTTCAATTGGAATAATACATTTTCGGTGTATTTCCGACGAAATATTTTACACCAGCAAAACACATGTAGGAAAACAAACGCAAGCGAAAAAAATCAGCCGAAAATATTTCCCACAAAAATTGTCGCCGAAAAAAATTGCAAAACTCATTTTTCACTTGGCCAACCCGCATCTGCCCGCCAACTCCCTACCATGACTATGTGAAGATTTGATCCCCACTCTTTCTGGAGGATATCTAAAGCTAATCCACTCGGCCAAAAGATAGTCTATTAGAGTTGCTTTTTTATTTAAGTTATAATTCATAGAATATTAAAATAATAATTAATTTAAAATAAATATTATTATTGTCGAAAGATCAAAATAATTAATTGGATATTATCATGGAAATTAATTTTTTTCTACCGGAATTTTTTGTGGAAATTTTCCGCCGGAATTTGAGGCAGAAATTTTATGTTCGGAAATCAGCTATTTTTCTATATTGAATATTTATTTTTTAGGTGGCCAAAAGCATAATTTATTTGAAATTTATTCATAATTATGAAAAGTTTTAATTACTTGGGCTATAAAAAAACTATTTTAAATTTTTTTTTTTTAATTAAAACGATGATTTCCAACACTGGGCTGAGCCCTCTAATCTCTTCTCCTATCCTTATAACATCCTTTTGCGGAACTTTTATTTGGTCCGGTCTCAGGACGTAGCTCAACATTCGACCGCCAGTAAAATCGCACCACACGTTATCACTATTTACCTCGCGCCCCGATAACCCGACCCGGAACGGACCCAGGATGGCTCGATATTTCTCGATTTTGCTAGGTATTGGTCTTCACAGAGCGGTATTTCTCGTTATTGCCAAGCAATACATAGCAATACCGAACAATACCGAGTAATACCTCGCAATACGCGAACATATCATTCCTGGGTTCCGGTCCGGGTCAAGTCGTCGGGCCGCACGGTAAAGAGTAAGAGCACGTGGTGACATGTTATTGGCGGCCGAACGTAGCTCTACGTCTGGTCAGAGGACGTAATAATTGTTCCTTTTGGCGGGCACTTTTACATGTTCAGAGATTTTACAGTAGAATATATTATGAATAATATTTCTTTTTATCACGCCTATATTTTAATTTTTAGAAATTATAATTTTTTTAAAATTTTTATCATAGTCTATTATCTACACCCACTACTCTTAGGATTCATTTGGAAAAGTTTTATTATTATTATTATTATTATTATTAGTACAATTTTTGTAAGAAGCAAAAATAATGATCATTAGTTGTCTCAAATGAAATTTTAGGCTTCATTTTAGACATGTTTTTTATTGATTCTTAAATTTTTTTTTAGTAAAAACCAATTAAGTTTTTTTATTAAAAAGCTTATTTAAGAAGCATAAAAAAAAATCGTCCAAAATAAAGTCTTAGGCTTCGTTTGGGACGGCATTTTTATTGCTTCTTAAAGCAGCTTTCTAGTAAAAAATTAAAAAAATTTGTACTAAGAAACAGCTTTAAGAAGCAGAAGGAAAGCCGTCCCAAACGAAGCCTTAGACTTCATTTGAGAATGTTTTAAGAAGCGAAAAGAAATGCATCACAAACAAAACCTTAATGATTCACATGTCTTGACGAGGGAATATTACTTTAAATGTATATGCGATTCATACCTATAAAGGACCTACGCATACACACTAGCAATGGTGTTATTTTATCTGACTTTTTGACCTTCAGTTTTTCGATTCAATGGCTTCACCTCATTTCTCAGTGCTCTCTCCCTATTGTTCATCATTTATTACTGCGTCAGATGAAAAGTAAAGTAAGCATTCTCAGCATTTTTTGTTCTGTTGCTGAGATGTTCAAGTTCGAAATAAAATTGACAAAATAACACATCTTAAGAACCTTTGGAATGCATAATAGAAATATATACTAAAAATTTTCTCAAACTGATATCAAGATTCGAGAAAGTTTAATTTGCTAATCATATCTCGGTTGCTCTTCATTAAGGCCAGATATTATGCTCGTTTTCTTTTTAGTTCAATATAGGAGAAAAAAAAAATTTCCTAAAAAATGATTGAAGGTCTAGAATTTTCACTATAAAGGATGGATATCAAGGAATTAAATAGAGATCAAATAATTAGAATATAAACTAAGGGAAATACTAATAAGTTCGTGAGGCTATAAAAAATATATAATTCAACTAAGCAATATGTTTCGGATGCAATTTTGACTCTAAATAAGGAGACGTATAGTCATGCGAGAATGATCGAAAAACCTTGAAAGAATATCAACATACTTCCTTCCAAAGGAGGCCTTAGAATTAGGGGTGTCAACACAGGTCAGCGGGTTGGGTTCGGATCGAACTCGAGTTGACCCGGCTCAAAACGGGTCAACCCAAACCTGACCCGTTTTTTAATAAACGGGTCGTCTTTTTCAACTCGGACCCGACCCGTGTGGGTTGGGTCCGGGTTGACACGACCCAACCCAACCCGAATTTTTGAAATAAATCTCAAACGCCTGGGTTTCCGGTCGTTACTCCCGACGGCACAGCGACAGCGGCAGCACACGAAGCAGCGAGCCAGCGATGCGACTCGACGCTCAGGACGCACCGCGCACGCAAAGCGACTTGATGCTTCGGGATGCACACGACTTAACGCTTTAGGACGCGACTCGACGCTTCAGGCGGCAACAGCAGCACACAAACTCGGGTTCAACCTGGCAGGGCGGGCACTCGATGCTTCAGCAGGGCGGGCAGCAGACGATGGCAGAGGGTTTTCGGGTCATTTTCGGGTTGCCAGGTCAACCCGAACCTGACTCGTTTTTTGAAACATGTCAGTTTGTTGAACCCGAACCCGACCCGTTTCACAAACGGGTCGACCCGAACCCGGATTTTTCCGGGTCAGTCCGGGTCAGGTTTCGGGTCAGGTTTCGGGTCATGTAAAAAATTGACACCCCTACTTAGAATCATATAATTAGAAAGCATAATACAAGGGCACTCTATAGAAAGAAGAACCTTACAAGTTCATAACTATTAAAAATGTAATCAAGAGAGCTGCATACATGGATAAGAAAAAAATATAAATATTGATATTCTTATTCTTGAGCATCATAACTCAGATCATTAAAGGAACTCATATGATCACAACGCACTGAGTTGAGTATCAAAAAAGTATGATGAGATAGAAGTTCTTAGTGTTATAGTAAATAAAACCTCTTGACTTATGATAAATAAATAAACTATGAGGCCCTTCGCTCCTTATTTTTTGCCAAAGACAAAGTAATTTATTACCGACATCAAAAAGGCCTCATGATTCGGAGAAAGAATTTTGGATTGTACCGCTTCGAAGGATGAAAAATATTAAAAAATTTTATTTCATTTAAAGTATTATCAAATAAAAAACCTTCAATTGGATATATAAGGCCATATAGTTCTTTAATTCTTGAAGTTTTTAAATGAGAGTGTTCTAATGCAGCACTTTGATTTTTTTTCTAATGAATAAAAGAATCAAAGGACCTCAAAGTTTATTAGAGCTAAGAAAATATTTATTTACTATTTTTAACTCTCCTAAATTATTTTTTAGATGATTTTACATGATAAGATTTTATTTTCCATATTGTGTACCATAGATCAAATTTGCTTTTATTGATTAGACTATTTATGCATTGAACTATCCCAAACTAGGGATGTCAATTTTTGACACGACCCGAAACACGAGCCGAAAGTGCCTGGTCAGTTTCAGGTTCGACCCGAACCCGACCCGCCGACCCGAATTGACACCCCTATCCCAAACTGTTGCGTAAAGCTATTTGTATGGATTAATTCGATAGAGAGCCCAAAACAATGGCGAATTATTGCGTCCGGTCACCTGATGTCCGAACAACCAATCCAGATGCGCCACGTCACCCAAAAACATCGGGACCCGGTGTATTTTGGTGACGTGGAGCGTCTGGATTGGTGTCTGGACGAATCCGGACACCGGACGCAATAATTTGCCCAAAACTAGATAGTGGCCAACGAAAATGAATTTTTATCCATTGTTTCTGTTTTTTTTTTTTTTATCTGTGATGCCACTGATTAGGACTTTTGAACTAATCCATGTGAAGAATATGAAGAACGTTTTTTTTTTTTCTAATAAAAAATTTTGATTATGAATTTTTAATCTTCATTAATTATAGTCATAATTTATGAAATTGTTTAAAACATTATTCTTATACACATTTAAGGAAGCTTGCAGAAAACAAATATGTGAAAACAAGTAGTTATTAACTTGCTCGATGGATATGATGCACAATTTTCTTTTAGAAGGTCACAATAGCTCATGACTTATGTCCATTAAATAACCTAACCAAACACAACAAGGGTAAATTAGTGGCGGAAAATATGTTGGAAATATCGCCGTAAAGTACCGGCTAAACATCCGCGAGTTCGTCCACAGCTTTTACCGACGTACTTAAATTCACCAGAAAGTCCGATGGTAATAGAAGATTTTCTTGTAGTGTACAAACAACCATATATAAAACTCATATTTATATTATTCTTATGTCAATATATTTATTAGACATAAAAAATCTATAGCTATTAGGTTAGAATTATCACTACATATTAGTGTTGCAATAATATCAGTGTATTGAATTGAAAGCAATGATGATCAAACGAGTAAAATTTATTTTTTGTTATAAATTCATCAAATAACTGTTTTTTCACGAGCATTTAGGCGAATTAAGCTAAATTCGTATACACATCACATATATAAGACTCTAATCCAAAAACTTTTAATTGATGACGAAAGCTCTCAACCAGTCGATCAATAGAGTTGAATAACCGTAGCTGTTTTGATGTGTAATTTACAAGTAATAATAATGTGAACTCAAATCTTTATTTTTTTAGAGACACTTAAATCAATTAAGGCAAACTCACACACGCACACCACATACTCAAGACTCGAACCTAAGACATTTTGGTTAGTAGCCAAAGCTCCCAACCAACAGACCAAAGTGAGCAGCGCGTGAACTCAAATCCTTAAAAAAGTGAATTGTGGACTTAGCTAAGTCTTCACTCGCTTTCTATGTTCGAGGTGGTCCAATGTTATTCTCTTTTGAGATGCTAAGATAGGGAGGCACAGTTGTCTTTCTGTGAAAAAAGAATCGCCGTAACAAGACCGAGAATCCTAATCATATTTCCTTTGATTGGATTCACGTTATCTTAAAGAAAGAACCCTAGATCAGTAAAATGTTCTCTCTCTCTCTGTTCATACTTTATTTTATTTCATTAGCTTTTATTTAGAAGAAATGATAGAGAAATCCACGTACTAATACAGTGCAAGATATTTTGCCACTCCTTTTAGGAATATTATAAAAGCAGCCATGGATGTCCTGAACCTCTCAGACGCTAACTCTCAACTGAAAGCTCTTCTTCTCTGTTATTCTCCACTATTTCTCTCTCTACACTATTCTGCCCTATATGGAGAATAGAAGAGATAATGCGGACAAATGGGTCCACGATTCTTCAATAGACTACAAGAGAAGAACTCCTCTTAGAGCCTCTACTGGTGTTTGGAAGGCTTCTCTCTTCATCATAGGTATATATAATTGATTTTAATATGAATTTCTTGATTAGGAAGAGTTCATATATTATTATGTGTGTATGGATGCAGCGATTGAGTTCAGTGAGAGGCTTAGCTACTTTGGTTTGTCTGTGAACTTGATAATATACTTGACCAAGTTCTTGCACTATGAGCTGAAGGAAGCAGCTAAGAGTGTTAACTGTTGGCTGGGGGTTACAACCCTTATGGCTCCCATAGGAGGATTTATGGCTGATGCCTATCTCGGTCGCTTCGCTACTGTTCTGATCTCTTCTCTCGTCTATATTGTGGTACGCAAAAATTCACAAACCTTTCAGTGTTGTTAGAGCTTTAAGGGATTCATCCTTTTTTTATTTATATGTAAAAGGAATTTTATAAAGTCTTATAACTTGTTTATTTAATAGCTTTTTTTTTATTTTAAAGTGATAATAATTATTTTATTTTATTTTTTTATTCTCTCAATTAATCTAACTTGAAATATCACAGAGAATGGAATAAGAGAGCTGGTAAGATATGTATTTTTAAAATGCAACACAAAATGTTTTCTTATAAAGTAATTTAGAACTATCCAAATGCGTGGATGAAAAAAAAAATCAAACCAATTGCTTAGTTTGGTTGGTGGGTGAGTACGGTTAGGAACCCCTCTAGATTCGCCTCGAGCGGCAACGCCTCTATAGTGGGACCCAATCAAATGCGGGCCAGGAGATTTCTGGTGTGGGTGTCTCCTCTAGGTCAGCTAAGAGTTAGCCACGCTGCCAAGTGCCCTTTCAGGGGTGGCAACGGGTGAATCCCGGTTCCAAAAAAAAATCCAAAGAAATATAAAGAATATCTTAGAATTTAAAAAGCGTCTTGTATTCCATTTAATCTTACAACACTACTCTGCAACAATACTAACAGCGAATCTAGTATTGATCCAATGAACTACCAACATGTTAAAGTTGATAATTTGCTGATATCTTGGCCATTGCTGCAGGGACTCACGGTTCTCACAATGTCCCAACTAGTGCCCGCCCTCAAGCCCAACAACTCCATGAAACTACACAAAACGATCTTCTTCACAGCCATATACTTAATCTCCACCGGCACCGGCGGCCACAAGCCAAGCCTGGAGAGCTTCGGCGCCGACCAATTTGACGATGACCATCCCACAGAGTACCGCCAAAAACTCTCATTTTTTAACTGGTGGAACCTCGGTCTCTGCTGCGGACTCCTTCTCGGCGTCACTTTAATCGTCTACGTAGAAGACACGCTCGGCTATGGCCTTGCTGCCATTACCCTCACCTTCATCATGCTTCTCAGCCTCTTTATCTTCATCCTCGGCCGCCCCTTTTATCGTTTTCGCATCCCGCGAGGCAGCCCCCTCGCTCCTCTGTTTCAGACCTTCGCCGCCGCCGTCTCGAACAGACACCTTCCTCTTCCTCCCACCGCCGACCAACTCTACGAGATTCCAAACTCCGACAAGTTCCTCCGCCACACCGACAAGTTCCGATTTTTAGACAAAGCAGCCATTGTTGGAAAGGACCAACAGAGCTCAAGGCGGCTCGCCACTGTAACGCAGGTGGAAGAACTGAAGCTGGTGTTTTCCATGATCCCCATATGGCTCACCTCCATTCCCTTCGGCATATGCGTTACCCAAACTTCGACCTTTTTCATCAAACAAGCCAGCACAATGAACAGAAAGCTCGCAGCCGGGTTCGAAATTCCACCCGCCTCTGTCTACGCCCTCGGCGCTGTGGCGATGATCATTTCAGTAAGTTTCTACGAGAAGTTGCTCGTACCATTCCTCCGAAGAGCCACCGGCAACGAGCGGGGCATTAGCCTTTTGCAGAGAATCGGTATAGGGATTGCTTTCTCGATCTTGGCGATGGCAACGGCGGCTATAGTGGAGAGGAAGCGGCTGTGGGTGGCGGAAGCAGAGAAAGCTGCAACCTTGTCAATGAGCGTCTTCTGGTTGGTGCCGCAGTTCATGATATTAGGATTAGGTGATGGGTTCACCATTGTTGGGCTTCAGGAGTATTTCTACGATCAAATTCCGGACAGCATGAGGAGTCAGGGGATTGCGCTTTATCTCAGTGCTATGGGGGCTGCAAGCTTTTTGAGCAGTGTTCTGATAACTGTAGTTGATCATGTGACGAGGAAGATGGGTACTGGGAGTTGGTTTGCCAAGGATTTGAACAAGAGTAGGTTGGATTTGTTCTACTGGTTGTTAGCTGTGATTAATGGAGTTAACTTGTGTGTGTATTTGTTTGTGGCGAGGAGATATTCGTATAAGAGTGTGGAGAGGAGGGTGGGGATGGATGGTTCACAGGGAAGAGATGGTGGGGGAGCAATGGCGGAGCCCTGACTGGTTGATTGGTGTGGTAAATTATACCATATATGTAGGAGTGCAGGAATAGGAGGGTGGTGGAAGTGTTATTGTGAGTGAAATAATTATGAAATATTGTCAAGATATGATATTTTCTCATATGATATTATACATTTATATCTCGATCGTGAGAATAAGAAAAATTGTCTGAGATCTCTTTTTATTTTTATTTTACAGAGACTAATATATTATCCTCGTTGTTGATATTTTCTCATAATTCTCCTATGATATCGCTGACTAGAACTATTTCTTTTGAACATAAGAATTTCCAAGTTGTGAATTTTTTTCATAGAGAAATTATGGTAGATCTTGTTTCACAAATGGTCTGAGAGAATTTTCTTGTGATTGTGATCTGGTCATCCTCCACCCTACAAAAAATCGCTGGATATGAAAATACATAAAGAATTAGAAAAAAAAAAAAAGAGATATTCAATACTGCAGCAACAACAACAACAACAAACATTTGTCCCACTACGTGGGGTCGGCTACATGAATCTTTTTTTTCTATTCTATTCTCTTAAAAGTCAAATTTTCATTTAAATCTAATAAAGAAAGATCATTTCTAATATTTTCTAACCAAGTATTTTTAGGTATACCACTACCTTTCTTAACATAAGTCAAATCTAATACCTCTACTTTTTTAACCGGGTCATTAGAAGGCCACCGTTTTACATAAATATTAAATATCAAAATATAAAAAATTGATGATTGTAATTGGAAGCCATGAAAGATTTGCTTGGATGTTAAGTTTTTAACATATTTAAGACAATAGATTTAGAGTCTATTTGGGACTGCTGCAACATTTTATAAAGTTCATTGTAAAGTTGATGTGGGAAAAATAATTTAAATTTTATTTAGGGCAGCTTATGGTTTATTAAATCGTCTAATTTAATGTCAGAACAAAAGTAATAGTTTTGGAGCAGAAGAATTATAGATCAAAGGTCAATCAAACAAGCAAATGATTCCTTTTAATATTCAGTTGACATCTCCACTTGATGATAATTTAGAGATAAATTTCAATGCTTATCTTTTTATTGAATGCCAATGAAGAACACCTTTCAATTTAGGTTGAATGTGATATTCAATTTACAATGATTAAAATTATTAGAGTCTTGCATCACAAATATGGCATTTACATAGCTAGGCAACTATGACAAGTTGCGTGGTGATCCTTATTCATCATCTCAAAATCATTCGACAACAATAACTTCACTAAATGATCTCTATCAACTCAATAGCTTCGCATTTTAGAAGTTGTCTTTACAAAAGTCAATGTCATGGATGAAGGATTGATTTTGACAACGAAATGTAATAAATTTGTGAAGTTTAATAAAAATATGTGTCATTATATACTGAATATTATTGATGACTTAACTCAAGTGATGCTTTTGCATACACAATGAGAAGCCAAACCAATGGTATACTTTTTTTTTTTTCTTGAAATGGGGTATCCACCTACAGTCACCCTTGAAAGAGCGTTTAGCGGCATGACTAATCTTCGGCTGACCTAGAAGAGGCACCCACTCCAGAAACCTCCTTGCCTACACTTGATTGGGTCCCACTTAAGAGGTGCTACCGCTCGACAGGAATCGAGCACGAGTTGGGGGTTCCCAACCGTACTTACCCACCAACCAAGCTACAATTGCTAAAAATTCAAACTAGCAATGAAATCCTTGGAGCTGTTCAATCATGCTTTTTGATGTCTTTTAATGAGCAACAAACTCTTCAATTTTTAGAATAGAATTGATTCTTAATGAGAGCTAATTCAATATCAGATAATATTGAATGCTCAAAAGCAAAGATCAAATGATTTTTTTTTCATATTAGCAACTTCAAAATTAATAAACAATTTCATTCCCGGCATAATTTAAACTATCTTTCAAAATAGATATCTCATTTCAAGGATGCATCTCAAGGATTAGAAATCCAATGGCATTTGTAAAATGTTCAACTACCTTTTCAATCATGTGAACAATTCCACGAAAGCTCTTATGAAATGTTTCTTGTAAAATATGTGCATAAATTTCTCAATGCAATGCATCCAAAGCATTACTATTTTGGAAAATTCAGCTCAGAAAATTGCACAAAGCTGTTTCATTACATCAAGTGACATTTCTATCTCTTGCAAGCTAGCCTTATAATTAAATGCACTACACAGCTCCCTTTAGTCTGTTGGTTAAGAGCTTAGGCTTTCACCTAAGAGGTTTTGGATTCGAGTCTTTGTGTATGCGTTGTGTGTGAGTTTGTCTTAAATGGCCTAAAAAAACAAAAAAAATTAAATGCACTGTAATTGTCAGATATCTAAGAATAATTAACGGGCTTTTCGACAGTCAAAATTATAATGATAAAGGCTCCTAAGTAAATACTATTAACTCTCTGCAATTGAACAATTGATATTTCAGTAAAACGGGAATGAAGAGGAGAGGTTATGCTTACTGGCGTGAAGGTTTTTCGAATGCTTCGGCTCAAACGACTCGATTCTTCTCCTCCTCCGATTGAAGCCAATCGCAAAAGCTACAATCCCCTCTACTACGCCTTCCACACCCGCGAGCGAAGCCGAGCCTCGAGCGAGCCTACCGTTTCTGCCGTGCCCGATTTGACGTCGGCTTGCCTCCGTCCAACCCTTCTGCCCCAAGCCGCCTTCCACGCACGCATTTCAGCTCCAGATCACGATAATCGCCCGCCTCCGTCCTACCCAACCTCTGATCTTGCATGAATCAAATCGACAGCAGCCTGTGGCCTCCTTCCATTCGCAAGCAAACACAACCTCTATGGGCACGACATTCCTAGTTGACCTCCTTCAAAGCCCCACCACCCGTGCAATCGAAGGGCCAAGAGGGCTCCCGCGAACGAAGCCAACTCTACGCCTCTTGTGCGAATTGGCCTGCTCAGTTTCACAAGCCCTAACGACCTGCAGTTTCTTGATTTGAAAATCAGGAAGGAGGATTGAATTTAATCGTTATTATTAATAGTGTGTTATTATTAATAGTGTATTATTATTAATAATGAGGGAAATAATTTATTATATTTCATTAATATTACTGATAAAATATTACTATTAGTAATAATAATTATTATTAATAAGACAGAAAAGAAGGCAGGTGTTTGCAATCTCCTGTGTTTGCAATCTCACTCAAAGCAATCATCAATCATACACTCCAAGATTATTTTTGGGACCAAACAACGTTTCAAAGCCCTCGACCGTTGAGTCTTATATGGCTGAGCAAGTTTGAAAGGATTGTACCCTCCCCTACATCCCCTTGTGGGAAGAACCGAATAAGACGTCGGAAGGCTGCCGAAATTTTTGCGTAAAACTATCCAATTTTGCCCTAAGAGCTTGTCAAATTTTTCGAAGTCCTCGGCCGTTGAATCCTATTCGGCTAGGCAGGTTTAGAAGGACAAGTGCCCTCCCCTACGTCCACTCATGAGGAGGAGACGTCGGGAGGCCACCGAAATTTTCTCGTGAAACTATCAAATTTGACTAGAGAACTTGTCAGATTTGCAAGTTGTTGGGAGAGTAAATTTTGAACTGGACTTCATTTAATAAATTAATTTCAAATGCTTAATTGATCTTGAATAAATTGATTGAATAATTGACGGAACAATTTATAACTAAATTAGTTAAACCATCTAATTTTAAATTGGACCATTTAACTGATTATTTAATTTAATAACTCATTAATTTTAAAATAAACTTGACTAAATAGATAATTTTAAATTAACTCAAATTCTCATTCAATTTGATTCAGTAATCAATCTCAAATCAAATTAATAAGTAATAACAAGATTGAAATTTAATTAAACTGAAATTTAAATCTAATTGAATAATTAATTACCTTAAATTAACCAATTAAATTTCAAAACCTTAAATCAAAACTTAGATGGAGCTGATTAATATCAAATTAAAATAAATCTAATAATTAACTTAAAACTATATAAATAAATTTAAAATAAAATTAAAACTTGATTTTGAGCTAAGATTTCACTATAAAAATGAAATTAAAATTGCTTTATTTCGTTAAATTATTTTAGACTTAAATTTCATTAATTAATGTTTAATTGGAAAAAATTTAATTAAATTTTAAACTTTTAAATCAAATTAATTGAGTAATCAATTTAAATAATTAAATAATTTTAAAATATATATATATAATACAAACTAACAAATTGAACAATTAAATTTTAATTATATCTTAAACTTTAATTAATTAACTCACTTAATTAATTAATTAAAGCAACTAAAATCAAACATAAAGTAAACACAAAACAAATGTTTTTCCAATGTTTAACCTAAGTACAAGCTAGAAAATTTCAAACCTCAGCTCTCCAAAAAAACCTCTCCATGCAGCTCACTAACTCTATGAGCAAAACAAACCCTTATACACAAAAACTCTCAGAGTACTCCGCACACTCTCAAGCTCTCACTAGTAGACAACTTCAGCCACATGTGAGCACTCTAAATTGTTGCATGTAGAATGTACCTACTAACAAATAAATAAAGACATTAGCTCAATATACAAGAGTAAAATTAATGTTAAACAGAGAATAACTAGTGCTAGAAAGTAAAACTAGTAAGCAAAGCTACTATTATAGGCAGAACTGGTGTTGGAAAGTAAAACTACCACTGCAGACAAAACTAGTGATAAAACTAGTAAGCAAGCTAACACTGCAAGTAAAAACTACTACGAAACACTAAGGATGGTGTCGAGGCAAGGAATTGTGTAAACTATGTCTTTACTGATTTGAGCCATATAGGTTACTTCTAACAGGAGTAGTAAATCCTATAAGTAAATATTTCACTAAGTATATTTGTTAAGTGAAACAATAAATACCTAAAATTTTCCTCGACAACTTCTAATAGAAGTCGTAAGCTCGGTTTTTGGGGGAAATCTCTAAATATCAACTTAAGGTCTCCGGCCACTTTCAATGAAAGTCATAAGTCCGACTTTTAAGGAAAAATGTATAAGTGATAGAATAACTATAGACCCCCAATAAGGAGCATCTTAGTCTATAGAGTTAGGTTGTAAGCCCCACTATATAGGCCACTTAACCTACAATGCTAAGTTGTAAGACTCGTTGTCAGACCACTTCTAAATCTAAAAGCTATAAGACTTATATATCCAAACCAAACTATAGGGCTATATTGTAGAGCAGCCACATCTAATAAAGGACATAAGACTCATCATTATGGCTACTTTCAAATGAAAGCTTTAAGCTCATACCCAAATTCAATCACACGGGCAACTCCTAAATAAGGTCATAAGACACAACTTAAATCTAAACTACGGGCAAATCCTAAATGGGACCACAAGAGTGAATTCTAAATTTAAACTATGAGCAATTTCTAAATGGGGTCATAAGTCCCCACCCAAACAAAATAACAAATATATATCCTCTTTAGTTACTCAGCATCCGTAAGAGGAGGCAACTCATGACTGTTAATCAGATTCCCTAGACACTACAATTAATGGTTGCTAGTGTTGGTAAATTGAATGCTATGGTATTCTCGGGATGATGGAACCATGGGATATTGATCGGGTCTACCTTCATCTTCCACAACCAGGGTTTAGAACATTCATACACTTTTGCACACACATTTAAAATTCATACTCAAACTAAATATAATTTTATCCTTAATTGAGAGTGCTCTTCTACGTGTCATAAGGGGTAATTAACTATGATGGTTTGAGCTCATATGAAGTAGGTCCAAGATCTAAATAAATCCTAGCACTACTATTAGGGGAAATATAATAATTTAAAATTCAATCTACCTCAAAAAATAAGAATCTTAAGCTTGTGAGAGCAAGAATCGTGCCAATATATTTTTCCTGAGCGAAACATCCACCTGTTTAAAAAAGGAAACAAGAAAAATGCACCACCAAGAGCTATACGAAGAAGGCTACACATGAGAGAAACTTTTTAGATATTTAAAACAGGTATTTAAAGTGTGATATGCTAATGCAAATTAATGAAATAAATTACAACTAATATTTGATTCATAAAATTAATTAGCAATTTAATTAACATATAAAATTAAAATAAATTAAATGTATAACATAAAATATAAACTAGCTTGACTTCATTTGTATTAAAACACAAAATAAATATAGCACAAAGTAAAAAAAAAAAAAAACTTAAAAATAGTTTGTTTATCTCCTCTCTCTCTCTCTCTCTCTCTCTCTCTCTCTCTCTCTCTCTCTCTCTCTCTCTCTCTAACTATCTATCTCACTCAATTGTTGTCCAGACTACTAGTGGATTCATCCTTGCATCTCATTCACATGCATTTGTAAATTCTCATTTGTTGCGGTTTCCTATCATCTCATCATATATTTCTTGAAACTTGTCTCCAATATAGCCAAGATTCATTATCAGGGAGTAGGCATCACAAGTTATCCTAAATGATCCTACACCAAAAATGTTTTCTTTCTTCTTGACTAAAATACTTTCATGCTTCAATATTTGATGGATGACATAATAAAGATTTGAGACTTCAATAATATAATTTGTGTACATTCATAGTTAATTTAGATGCTAATTCTTTTATCTTGGCACAATATTATGTATATATATATGATTAGTTTTCTAATAACCCAATAAGTTTATTAATGTATCCCTATGGCACATAAAAATTTATTTTGATACTAAGTATTTTAATTGTAATTAATAGTTTGATATGATTAGTATAGTCTTGTCATAATTATTGATGAGTGTTATGTAATAAAAATTTATTCATAATGTGAGCCAATAATATCAAATACCATATCTCTCTCTCTCTCTCTCTCTCTCTCTCTCTCTCTCTCTCTCTCTCTCTCTCTCTCTCTCTCTCTCTCTCTCTCTCTCTCTTTATATATATATATATATATATATATATATATATAAACAGAGGATTTAACTCGCTATGAGATTTAGTAGTTTCCTAAATCCTATTTTGCAAGATTTAATACTTTCCAAAATCTCTAAATCCTGCTCAAATCGAGCATAAATCCTAGATGTCTTCTCTAAGGTTAAGGTCTTTGACATCATTTAGCTTTGAATTTTTTATTCATAAGAATTTTTGTGCTATAATGCTACTTTAAGAAACAATAAAAAAATCCATCTCAAATGAAGACTAAGAGAAAGCATAATCACCTATTATAAAAATAAGAGTTGGACTTAAAATAGAGGCTATTAGCGGTGTTATTAATTACTCTCTTCTTTTTTATTAGAGTTCAAATGAGAGATTCTTTCTAACTCTATCGTCGCATATATTCTTGCTCGCAACAGCTCCAAATGAAACCTAAAGCTTCAATCAAAGTTTATTATGCTTTGCAACTTGTGGCTCCATTAAACCATTAATGTGAATCTTAAATTGGAGAAGGAAACAATCAAACTATTCCAGGTGATCAACAAGTTGACTCTTTCAACTAGTTTTGTGTAAGGCTTGAGGCCATGTTCTAATACCATATTTTTAAATACAATAACAATATATCAAGTCTTTATCCCACTACTTGGGTCGGTAGCATAAATCATTTTTTGTCCTCTATTGTATGATTTTAAGAGTCAAATTCTCATTTAAATCTAATAAAAAATATCTTCTTCTTCTTTTTTTTTTGTAAGATCCACCTAAGCAGGTAGGCTTAACCGCATGTGATCGGTAATAGAAAAATCCCACAAGCCATTCCTGTCCCTTTCTGGAGAGATACCAACCGTCTCTCCTTTCAACAAACACATAAAGAATGTCAATTCTAATATTTTCTAATCAAATCTTTTTCGGTTTGCCTCTATTTTTCTTAACATAGGCCAAATCTAATATATACAATCTCCTAACCAAGTCATCGAAAGGCCAACATTCTATGTGACCAAATCATCTAAGGTGACTCTCTCTAATCTTATCTGCATCAAATTTTTAAATGAAAGAAAAATATCAAGTGCTTAAATGAATGCTTAAGGATTTATAGCAACTCTTAAACTATTCAAACTTTGTGCAACTTCTATTCCTTTTCTTTCCAATTAAATAAATACTAGGCTTTTATTAGTGCGGGCAAGCCTATGTTTTAAAGTAAAGGTAGTTAAGAATTTATAAAGTATCCTACCAAGGCAAAAGATGCTTATATGATTCCTTCTAGATCGAGCAATGTCGCATTTATTGGCTTTTTTTTTTTAACTTACAATGGGCCTACGCATTAAAAGAGTAAAAATTACATATCATTAATGAAACAAAAGCTACCTAAAATAAATTGATTGACTAATATCTCTAATCTCAAGTCAAGGCATTCTAAGTTCTATCCTAAAAAAAAAAAAAAAAAGGTTCTATCCTAAATTGTGCCTTATGAAGTAGAGTGGCTAGACAATAATGGCACCCCCCCTTTGACCAATAGTGATGATCATGAAGTCTACTCCAATTAAGTTGATTAGGTTGCCTCTCCAACATGTTTTAGGTGACTAGCAATTCTAGTCTTTTGTAGAGTGAAATCAAACTGTTGTTGACCCTTTATCTCAGGTTGGGATTTGTCTATATATACACCTCAATTTTAAACCAATGCACTTTAATTTTACCCGGGGTACCCTAATTTTCTCTCGAACTTATTATTTGTAAAATAGAGAGGAGAAGTGAATTATAGAACTCTTCCTCTATTAGTTGATACTTAAAGGGAGTTCCCTAGAATGAAAGAACAAAAATTGATTCATGAGAGTTTAATTACTGAATCACTTCCCAACGGTATGTTCCGAGTTCGGTTAGATAATGAAGATCTAATTCTAGGTTATATTTTAAGGAGAATCTAACGCAGTTTTATACGTATACTACCCGGAGATATAGTCAAAATCGAAATGAATCGTTGTGATTCAACCAAGGGACGTATAATTTATAGACTTCGCAAAAAAGATTCGAACAATTAGATCATTCTTTTAACATCCTTTTTGTAGGGATATAATTTGAAGTTAAAAAATGCAATAAACTAATTCTTGTTTCCAAAAAAAAAAAATAGATTCAGAATGAAAGTAAGGAATGATAAATATGAAAATAAGGGCTTCTGTTCGTAAAATTTGTGAAAAATGTCGCTTGATTCGTAGGCGGGGGCGAATTATAGTCATTTGTTCCAATCCGAGACATAAACAGAGACAGGGGTAATCCTTCTCAAGTTCTCAATCAAGTACTTTTTCAAACCCATGTACATGTAAAAAGAAAGAAGAAATGATTCGTTTTCATATGAAATGGCTATCCCCATATCTTTCTGTAGATTTCTGATTCTTCTTTCTTTTTCTTTTATTCTTATGAATAACTCAAAATATGTTAACTCGGCTCATGATCTATTTGAGATATCTACAATTTTTTATAAAGTTAGTTGTAAATTTACTGTTGGAAAAATAAATTAGCCTCTAATCTTAAAAAGTTATTTTTAATGATAGAAATTTATGAAAAATATTGAGAAAGCAGCAAGAAAATAACAACCAAACAAAACTATGATAGTTGTCGGAAATAGCAAAACAAAAAATTGTCCTAAATAGAAGAAATTATTCTATGCGGACATCAAACGGTCTGGAGACCAACTAGAACGCGTCATGTCATCCAGTACACAGCTGTACCAAGCACCGGTACCGAACAAAAAAAAATGACGTGGTGCATTCTGATTGATCTCCGGATGCTGTCTGAGATCCGCACAGAATATTTTTTTCCCCAAACAGATTATTAGGCTTCATTTGAGATGACTTTCTCTTCTTTTTTAAGATTTTTTTATTATCAGAAGACTGAGCATCGAAATATAAAATTGATGTAAAGGGAGATTTAATTGAGAAGGCTCTTTACGGTAATTTTTGGAACTTTTTATAAATGGAGTTGTATTGACAAATTTTATTTTATTTTCGTTATTGAGATTTGAAACACAAATATTTATTTTAGAAATGAAATATATTTTATGTGAAAGAGCCTCTAAATCATGAACATTCATTCAGCTCTTTCTCTACTTGTCCTTACTTTTGAACCTTTAATTGTTGATAGTGCTATTATTAATTCTTAATTGGTATGGTATGACCTTCTTGCATATGTCTAATGCAAAAGAATTTTAAATATTTTTTTAATTAAAAAAAGAACTCATCTATCAAAATATTTAAAATTTATAAAGCTTAATAGAAATGAACGTAGGATAAGGCTTCATTTGGGACTGCATTCTTTTTATTTTTAAAGTAGTCTTCAAGTTGAAAAAAAATATATACTATAAAGCTGTTTTAGAAAGTTATAAGAAAGCTGTCACAAATGGGACAACTTTTTAATTGTTTTTTTTTTTAATTTAGTATAAAAATTTTCAAAAAAAAAGTACTAAAAAGCCAATTTTAAAAAATTAATAAAAAAGTTGTCCCAAATAAAATCTAAATCATTTATAATGAATTTATAAAATAAAAGCAGAACTAAAGGAAACATTTATAGACTTATAACAACTTCAAATTAAATATAAAAATATAAATTTGCAACACATTTGATTTGAAACTCATATAATTTCAATCAATAAATTAGTTAAGGCAACTGCCATATGCCTATATTTAGTTTAAAATATGTAATTAAAATTTTATATTTTGATCAAATTATATTGAACTTAAAACATGTTAATGTGAAATTTGAAATATATAAAAATGTTTAAGAGGTTACATTTTTATGGATATTATATTTTTAAATCAAGCAATTACTGAGGTGTCTTCTCAAACATCTATTTTATTTCCTTATCATTTGTTTTTTTGTTTATAATTTAAAGAAAAATTTATCAATCCAATATAAATTTTGATATAAATTTCAATAATTAGTTTTGATATCATTCAAAAAAAAAATTTCCTGATTTCTGATAAAAATATCCATAATAAAAATCTATAGATAGGCATTATATTAACAAAAACCTTTGGCAAAGAGAATTTCAAATATCTACTCGTTAGCATCTAAGCTCGGTTATTAAACAATGTTGGCACATATCATCATCATTGCTTGATGATACCTATCGACTAATTCTCAAATTTGCCACTTTCTAATACCAACTATCAATAAACCTCGTGTCAATTGTTGTCGCTATCATATGTTGATTATCAAGCAGCGCCGCTGCCAACCATTGATACTATTAGACATTTGTTGCCAATTGATATCTAGCACATACAATCAGTATCACCACCAGATGTCGATCATCGATGAACTTCAAGTTCTGCCATATGCCAATTTTCAACCAATGTTGGTACCCCTTCATTACCATCATCATATATGGGCTACAACCAAAGCTGATGCCCACTTCAACACTATCAAATACTAGTTGTCAACCAATGCTGATACTTGTTGCTATCTCTGACACACAATTTTCTTTAACTATCGTTGAGATTCATTGTCGTAGGTAACTGATGTTGTTCATCCCCTAGCACTTTCTACACTAGCAAACACTAGCCATCCTTTCTACCTCTTGAGTTCTAAATCTCATCTTGCTCCTCATCTTCCTTATCTTCCCCTTCCTTTTGATCACTAATACTTTCTCATTTCATCTTCCCTACTTGATACGAGACTTCCCTGCTCCATATGAATATGATAGAAGAACCATCGGAATAAAAGCTAGCACCACGCCTTGCTGAGTGAAAAGAGAAGTTGTTCATATCCTGTTGGGTTGATTATGGTGATAACTTATGTTTAATGGGTTGCAACCTATTAATTAACCAATGATTCTCAAATAAATATTTTGCCTACCACTACAGGAAAATCACTCATTACCGGCGGTTTTTGCCAGCGGTTAACACTTGTTTTCCGGCGGTGTTGTAAAACACCACCGCCAGAAAAAATGGCGCCGAAACCATTACTGGCGGTGATTTTTCGGCAGTTTTTTTCACCGTCGGTTATCTTCCGGCGGTCTGAGTTCCGGTGTCCGCCGGTGTTGTTACCGACGGCTTACTGGCCGTTAAACAGCAGGTAAAAACACCGTCGTTAGTATAGTCTAGATCGCCGGTAAGCCGCCAGTACTATAACCGGCGGCTTACCGGTGGTTAGAACCGAAGGAATTGCAGGCGGTGTGACCGTCAGCATGTCGTCGAACACCGTCGGTATTGGTAGATTTTCGGCGGCGTCAATTAGCAGTCTGGTATCAAAGTTTCTGACGATCAATCCACCTATTGACCGCCGAAAACATGTAGCATTTGAAAAAAAAAATTTTTGACAGTCTCCCCTTTATTTGAGGGATTTTCACCATAAACTCTGAACCTGCACATAAAATACAGCATTCACAACAATTTTGGGCAACACGCCACTATAGTCAATCACAACAATTAGTTGATTGATCGCCCAAAGTCACAAACCCCTCACTAGGTCTATTGCTACTTAAATTACACTCCATATATTCAGTTTTAGATCTACTCAAGTGAAAACCTTTAGACTCTAAAGTTGACCTCCATAATTCGAGTTTACCTTCAACTCCCTCTCTAGTCTTATCAACAAGAAGAATATCATCAACAAAAAGCATACACCAAGGTACATCCTCTTGCAAATGTTTAGTGAGAACATCTATGACTAAAGCAAAAAAATATTGGCTTAAGAGTGATCCTTGATGTAATCTAGTCTTAACAACAAGTAGAATATCATCAACAAAAAGCATACAACAAGGTACATCCTCTCGCAAATGTCTAGTGAGAAAATCCATGACTAAAGAAAAAAGATATTGGGTTAAGAGTGATCCCTTGATGTAATCTAGTTTTTTCAATAAGTAGAATATCATCAACAAAAAGCATACAACACGGTACATCCTCTCGCAAATGTCTAGTGAGAACATCCATGACTAAAGTAAAAAGATATTGACTTAAGATTGATCCTTGATGTAATCTAACCCAAATCACAAACATACATATTAGAATATCATCAACAAAAAACATACAACAAGGTACATCCTCTTGCAAATGTGTAGTGAGAACATCCATGACTAAAGCAAAAAGATATTGATTGGCTTAATCTACTTTTATCAACAAGTTGAATATCATCAACAAAAAGCATACAACAAGGTCCATCCTCTCGCAAATGTGTAGTGAGAACATCCATGACTAAAGCAAAAAGATATTAATTTGCTTAATCAACTTTTATCAATAAGTAAAATATCATCAACAAAAAGCATACAACAAGTTACATCCTCTCGCAAATGTCTAGTGAGAACATCCATGACTAAAGCAAAAAAGATATGAGCTTAGAGTTGTTCCTTGATGTAATCTAACCGGAATAACAATATATATATATATATATATAACATTAAAAACGCAAACCTCGGAGGCAGGCGTCGCGCATGAGAGCGGTGAGAGCCTTCGGTCTTGCAGTGGGGAGCTTGTCGGCGGCCGGAGGGACCTCGTCGGTGGCCTAAATCATCTCGATCGCGAGAGGGCGGGCGGAGGTGAGGGGGCGAGCGCAGCGCAGGAGAGTGAGAGAGGAGGAGATTGAATGAAATGGGAGGCTCGGGATGGTTAATTTTAGGGCATTTTTCAGCGGCGTTCTGGCGGCTCAAACCGCCGGTACCAAAATCACTTAACACCGACGGTTCTAGCCTCCGATAACGCGCCTGTAAGTTTTAATGTCGGCCGTTTAACCGGTGGTTTCTGGACCGGCAGCTTAAACTTGCATAACGGCCGGTTGGGCCGGTCATGCCGCCGGTTAAACCTCCGTTATTATCGGCGGCTGGACAATCGCCGGTCCAGACGGTCCAGACCGCCGGTAATCAATAAATTTCATGTAGTGTACTTTGATTTGATTGGATCTCAAATAAAGTTGGAGTTTCACACCACACATTGAGATCAGTAAATTTTTATTTATTACATGACAAAAATAACTTCACTTTTTTTTTATTTTTTTAGCATACACGTATGAACCGAATGAGAATCGCATGAGATGATTTCTTCTTTATCAACTGCCGAGCCACAGCTCGATCCACAATAGCCTTCACTTACAGAGGCTTTATCTTGGATACTAAATTATTTTTATACTTAGTAGATTTCATGTCATGCTTTTCACAATCAATTAATACCTTACATGTTTTCATAAATATTATTTAATATCATTATAAAATATCATATGATATATATAGCTTTTCTATTTAATCATTATGTAAATTTCTTAATTTTGAAATAATCATTTGACATTAAAGTTTGTTCTTCAACATTGAATTCAGGATAGCT
The DNA here is from genome assembly GCA_022539455.1 of Dendrobium nobile. Taxonomy (NCBI): domain Eukaryota; kingdom Viridiplantae; phylum Streptophyta; class Magnoliopsida; order Asparagales; family Orchidaceae; genus Dendrobium; species Dendrobium nobile. The sequence continues at coordinate 20,915,475 of CM039729.1, read as the reverse complement.
ACCATCCAATCCATAATGATGTACCAGAAAATACAACATTTTTGTTACTTGACCAACCATCAGAAGAAGCAAATACAACGGGTACACTAATCAGTAAGATTAATGAAGTTGCAATTAATGCAAAAACAGCTAATTGGAAAGCAATAGTCATGTTTGTAATCCTCCAAACTACCAACAAATGAACTATACCATTGGATCCCTCGCTTAGTAAAAATTGTAAAAATGCATCATGAAGGGATTTGACATTTAGTATTTCTAATTTGTTAATTTCTAGAATGAAGCTAGAATTTCTATTTTCTTTCTATATTTTTCTTATTTTTATGTATAAATAGAATAATATATTCTATTAGACTATTAGATTAATATATAAAAATGAGAAATAGAATAAGAATAATAGAATATAAAGAATTGAAATCTTAGATCACTATGTGTGGATGATATGAACTGCCTAAACAAGAATTTTTGAACGGCGAAAGAGCCTATTACTCGCTACATCAAACAATTTCTACTAATGAAACCATGTAAATCCATCGGAAAATACGCTTGTCCGCTTATTCATATTCGATACAGCGAAGGCATAGTATTCTTTTTTTTTCTCAAAGAAAAAAACTCATTGGCGCCAAGCGTGAGGGAATGCTAGACGTTTGGTAATTTCTCCTCCGACCAGAATGAAAGATCCCATTGAAGCGGCTAATCCCATACATATTGTATGTACATCCGGTGACACAAATTGCATAGTATCATAAATGGCTATTCCTGGTATTACCCATCCGCCTGGAGAATTGATTCTATTCTTTATTGTTGGATCCATAGGCTGAATTATGGATCCTTGGGATTGGATTGGTGGATCATTTTATATTCCTTAGTTTCAGGCCATAGATCAAGCCAAGGGAAGGATACCTTCTACCCCTATCCTGTATATTATCTTTTTCGTTCCCTGTTGTAATAGAAACTCATTTTCTTATTTGACTATATGACACGAGAGGGGGCCCGCACAAGCGGTGGAGCATGTGGTTTAATTCGATGCAAAGCAAAGAACCTTACCAAGGCTTGACATGCCGTGAATCCTCTTGAAAGAGAGGGGTGCCTTCGGGAATGCGGACACAGGTGGTGCATGGCTGTCATCAGCTCGTGCCGTAAGGTGTTGGGTTAAGTCCCGCAACGAGCGCAACCCTCGTGTTTAGTTGCCACCATTGAGTTTGGAACCCTGAACAAACTGCCGGTGATAAGCCGGAGGAAGATGAGGATGATGTCAAGTCATCATGCCCCTTCTGCCCTGGGCGACACACGTGATACAATGGCTGGGACAAAGGGTCGCGATCCCGGGAGGGTGAGCTAACTCCAAAACCCGTCCTCAGTTCGGATTGCAGGCTGCAACTCGCCTGCATGTGGATGAATAGGCTATAACTATAGAATATTCTATCCAAAACCCGAGTGATCCACAAACGACGAAAATCTCTCTTTTTCCTGCTCCTATCTCGATGAGAGGAAACCAAAGCTCTCATTCTTTGTTGAGTAGTCGTTCGAGTAAGTCTTGAATGAGCCCCTATAAAGGTTGATGCAAATAAACGAATCTTTTTTCGACGTCTTCGAGCTGTATATCCTCGTTTAACTCTGGTCATTGAATCAAATGAAACTTTCTTGAATAACTAATTGATTTCTCTTCTTTCAGTCATCCTTTTCCTCCGGTCGATTAATAACAAAACGGATTCTTCCGAGCTTCAGTTAAATATAATAACTTTTAGTCATGAAAACAATTTTTTTTATTTATTTAGATATAATTAATTAGTTATGTTAATTATATATATATATATATATATATATATATATATATGCGTTGGTTATGACTTTTATATATCAAGAACAATAACATATTATAAATTACCTGAAAATGTGTGATAATTTTATTTAAGTCATGCAATATTATTCTTATATCATGATATATGATGTTATTTATTATGTTACTATTATATTATAAATTATGTTTCTTTCATTATTCTTATTATATGCACATCACATTTTGTCATTTATGTTTTAGTGAAAAGTATTCATATTTGGAATTTGAATCTAAACCTCATTTGTGATAAACTTTAATTCAATAGATTCTACCATATTATTTCATAGATTATTAAAACATAAGGAAACATTTTAATAGTAGTTATTTTATTTCAGTATTTGAGTTGATCTTATATATATATAACTTAAACTTCTATTGGTTTTTAGGTAGTTATTGTTTTGGTAGTTGTTGTTTTCCCATTTATTTTATTTGTTGTTGTTGTTGTTTTTTTTTTTTTAACTCTAAATTATTTGGAAGACTTCGTCAATGCAAGGAAACTTCTTACTTTATAATTTTTATATTATTATTATTATTATTATATTCAGCTTTCTCCTTTGAATATTTTTCTCACACGTTATAATTGATCATTTTATCATGTCTCATGTTGTTTGGATATATAGTCTTTCAAACCCAGGGGTAACATAAGTCCAACACTAGCAAAAGTAGTACTACCCTATAGAAGATCTATCAATCGTTTGTAGATGCTAAAATGGAGACTTGTGCACTCTTTCAACAATAGTTGTTTGTGCAATTGATTATAATTAAATATTTTAACATGCTTTCTCATGCATTAAAACATGATTACCTGTATATATGGCCTCATAGAACATGTTGTGTGCATAATATGACGTCTGAGAATTCTGCGCGGGTCAATCAATAAACTTAAATTCAAGCCCGATCCACATGTGTGAGTAGATAGGAGTCGACACGGCTCGAACTATCAAACAAATATATATACAGTTATCTCATTAACCGGGATATTGATTTTATATATTCATATTAAACCTTCAAGGTCTATAATAAGGATCCACTAATAAAGGCATAAATCCGGCAATGAACCTGATCCTCTGTCAGCAAGTAGGCATAATTGACAAGGTTCAACCGATAAAATAAAAATGCCCATAAATATCCCGATGGTGGCCTTGTCAACATAAAATTTTAACTTGAGGGGACCCCAAATATGTAAAAATATCTCCAAATCCCCATGAAATACACTCAATGATGTCAATATTTAAAATTCAAATAAATCTCCAAGATACTTAAAGCAAAAAATACTCATTCATCCTCCACAACAGTTTGTTGAGGTTGACAAATCTAAAAATCGCTTCAACTCATAAAGAGCAAATGTCTAGTTGAGAACATTACTAACATTTATTCTCAACATGTCTCTTACCAGTAAAGACGTGACACGTGTCCTCTAACTAGTGGTTTCCCCGCTAGTGGCACATCTCTTGCTAGTAAAGACGATGCTACATTTTACTGTGCTTTATGTTAGTTGGATCATCCAAGATCTATCAATAGGCCCCCTATCCTATCTAACAAAAATATTCCTCTGCCCTTTAAAATTACTCATAGAACTTTAATAGAACCTATAATTTTGTCATAACATATATTCAACTATCATCTCCTACTTGACCACTCAAAAAACATCATCTAGACACTTCTTACATAATGTAATGGATATTGCAAGAAAATCCTTTTGTATCTCCATTTCTCTTTACCACAAATATTCATCCATCTCAAGATTTAAACTATCCACCAATTATCTAGTCATTTGATGGTTAACACATGTCATTTGATCAACAACGAGCCTACCATATGAACCACTACCTCTAATTAATAATGCCAAATTTATTCGCTTATGGCCCACCTATTCTTATCCACACTCAGCATTGCATTAAACTTGGATGTTACCAATGAATACCTCATTTTTAGTGTTCTCAAGAGATCCTTTATACAAAGTATTGAAATGAATTCAAGCATGATGAATTTGTGGCTTGAGAAAGTGAGATTTTGGAGATTGAGATTGCCGCAACCTGACTCGATATAACCCGATATCACACAGGTCATACCGTGTCTGATTGCAGTAAGACTGACCCCAAGATCTGATTAGAGAAGTACTGAAATAAAACTTTTAATTTTTATACTACACAAAACAACTATTGAATGCAATATAAAGTAAAAGATTATTAAATCTCAAAATAAATTTTTATATATCATTCAAAATATGTACAATCTAAAGTCTATCTACAATAGTGTTTGACAACTGAGAGAATAAAATAATCAAAACTAAGCCTGCAAAAATTAAAACTAACCAAAATATATCTAAAACATAGATTGGAGCCTGCCATCCAAACTACTCAGCTCACTCATTACCCTTCCCCTTGCATGAAAGTGGAAGTAAAAGCATGAATACGCAATCACGGCTCAGTAGGCTATCGTTGCCTAAAACATAAATCAATAAATGAAACAAACAGAAAACTAAAAATACTGTGTTGTAAAAATAAACTGAAGTATTGTACAAAAAATTGAAAATGAAACTACAGTAGTAGCTGAAATCGAACTTTATATAAGCTTCATTTTATCAGAATAACTCTCAGCCCAAATTTTTATATATATCTATATAGCTTCATTAACAGAATCTCACGACGATAGCCCACAAGTCCCAGCAAGACAAAATCCCACCTCGATAGCCCGCATACCCAGCATAACAAAATTCTACCTCGATCGTCCATTGGCGCCGACATAACATATCACACCTCGGTCGACCAGTGACATTGACATAACATAATCCCATCTCGATCGTCCATTTGTGTCAGTATAACATCAAATCACATCAGGTCATACAATATCACAGTTCTTCCAAAAATTTTTAATTATTTCATTAAATTAAAGCATAATTGGACAAAATTCAAAAAGTGCTAAAATGTCTAAACGGTAGGCAACATATACACTATTGAGAAAAAATTCGCAATTTCAAAACATAATCAAATTAATAAATATTATATGAAATATCATTCTGAAGCTTTAATTGAACTAAAGTGTTATTTTTAGATGTCAAAATAAATGTATGAATAGGCAAAAATCGTTACTTTTTAAAATCACCATGCAAAATAGTTTTAAAATATATTCAAAATGTTCATAATCTTAATTTCTACAACTTAGAAAATGTTATGTCGTGAAAGTTTCACCAAAATAAAATTATTTTTATTTTTTTTAACAAAAATACAAATTTTATCGAAAAGAACTAAAAAATATCAAATTATTGAAAATTGAAATAGGTAAAACTTAACCTACCTCGAGACGAGTAAATTTTCCAGTTGAACCGTACCGATGGGCAAAAACTATTTTACAACCTTCAAAACCCAGCTTTTTTTTCCTGCCATCTATTTTTTCTTTCATTTCTTCCCAAAACCCGATTTTCACTTCTCTGTTGAGGAAATATCAAATGTCACTTAAAATTTTTTTAAGTGGAAAAATGATTTTATAATAAAATAATCACATAGAAAAAACGTAATTAAACTAATTATCATATGTTTAGCAAAAAAAATTTATGAATATGTTTATATCTTCAAATTCGGAGATCCAAAAATTATGAAAAAATATTTTAAAGTTAGCTAAGCATGTCTAAAATGATCATGTGAAATCATTCTACAAAACAGACATATAACGATCCTAAAAAGCCCACTTGGAGCAACATATGTCAATTTTTAAGAAATTGTACTGTGCCCAAAAATTATGGAAAAATTAGTGAAACTAAAACACAATAATATATATGTTATGGCGAAGATGGTTTGTGATTTGAATTTATAATCTCCCGAAAAAAAAATTGGTTGTTATAGTTAAAAAATATCTTTAGCAAAATTTTAAGTTATAATTAAAATATCATAGCCATTTCATTCTAGACTAGTGAATTCTTCCTCCTCTTCTCTATCCAATAGACCATAATATTGATATATTGCATCCTTGAAATATTCTCTTGAGATGCATGATTCTCCTTTAGCTCATATACCAATTGAAAGCTTATTGTGGGTAGATTCTTGAATGATTGAATGATGGAATGAATGGGCGGCATTATGATGAGGTTATTGGGGGTTGAATAATGGTTAAATGGTCAACCAAATTTAGGCTTACAAGGATGATTGAAAGAGTGATGATTGTGCGGGGGCAACGGAAATAGCAAGTAACAGAAAGATATGATGAAGATCCCACCAAAGAACTACAAAAAGAAGAAGAAACTATCGAGCCACTTCAAAATGAATTGCAATAAACAACAATTCTTTATAATATTCAAGGTTACATATAAATAGCTAGCATTTCATAGCATTACATTAAAATAACTTAAATTAGGAAGAGTGGTCCACCAATTCATTTTTGAAAGGTTTGCAATTATTCCACCTTTTTTTTTATCTTCATGCAATTAATTATGTACTTGACAATGACTCATCATAGGAGTATTCAAGAGAGATCATCTCTTTAATTATGCTTGCTTCAAATTCTATAAGTAGAATAAACAAAATTCTTGCACTCATGAGAATTATCATAACCTTTTTAAGTATTTAACACCATTATATGGTAACTTATGCACTCCCTTGTTTAATGAACTATATAACAAACTATTAATAAGTGACTAATGGCTCATTTAATTGCATTTAAACAAAAATTTTCTATATTTTAAAATAAAAATGAAAAAAAAGAATAATTTTACTTTTCAAATATAATAGACAATTAATATTAATATTTAATTATATCCAACCAGTTAAACTTTTTAAATATTAATATTTAATTACATCCAATTAGATGATAAATTTAATAAGCATATTTATTTTCCCATCAAGCAACCAAATGTTAGATTAAGGTTTCGTTTGGGACGACTTTCATATTGTTTTTTAAAACAGCTTTTAAGAACAAAAATAAAAAAATGTGTACTAAAAAATTGGTTTAAAAAGTAATAAGAATGTCGTCCCAAACGAAGTCTAGGACGGCTTTTTGTTGCTTCTTAAATCAACTTTTTAATACATAAATTAATTTTTTTATACTAGAAAGCTGCTTTAAGAAGCAACAAAAAAGTCATCCCAAATGAAGCCTAAGATTTCATTTGATACGGCTTTCTTATTGCTTCTTATAGCAGCTCTCTAATACAAAATTTATAGAAATAAAACTGTCCAAAACAAAACCTAAGTGAGATTTAGAAGCCCGCATTATTCGTTAACCTGAGGAATCTTTGGCGAGCTAAGCCTCCATCGCAGATATTCTCATGCACACAATTTCATGAATGCTTCTTCGGTTTTAACCGTTTTAATATCCCAAAATAGCGCCATGTAAATTGTTATGCTATCTAATTTAGGAGGTTAAGCTACCTTATGGTTGGCCAATATTAATTTAAGAAGAAGGTATCTGACTCTGTCATTCCGGGATTCAGTCAACCACATGTGACATAAATAGTTAATGTTTTTTTTTTTTTTCTATTTTGTTAATCTATTTGTATATGTAATTAGGAATTAATATAATTCAAATAAGTATGATAATTAATATTTTTATAAATATTAACTGCGAATCATAAATTTTTATACGCTAAAATAACTGACACATACATTATAACTATTATTCAAAATTTAATTAACTTAACGCTTTACAGTTTCGGTAAGTTAAATGAAAAAAAAAATCTGAATAATATTAAATATAATAGTTAAGATTTTTTTGGAAATAGTTAAGAAATATAAAATAATATTTATAATACTGAAAAAAAAAGGGCCATGAGGCTAACAGGCTTCAAATACCTCCCTGCGAGCGCGTATAGGAATCAAAATGAGGAGCGTTGGGGTTCCAGAATAGTTAGGGATCTGGCTTAATTTGGTACTAATTTGTTATTAGGGTTTGCGGCGAGGTTGTTCGGATTCGAAATAAGGGCGATGCAAACCGAGGCGCGGGTAGGGATGATGGTGGAAGGGGGAGGGCAGAGGGGTTTCGGCGCTGTTCATGGATGTACGGCCTCCGCCGCCAAAACGGCCGCCGGCGAACTTGCAGTCAACGGCGCCGCCGCACGGAAGTATTCCGCGCAGCGCCACTCGCAGCTCCAGCAGCAGCAGCAGCAGCCCCAAGTTGGAGCTCTGTCACATCTCGTCGCCGGAGGCCTTGCTGGGGTCGTCAGCAAGACCTGCACGGCGCCTCTCGGCCGTCTTACCATTCTTTTCCAGGTAATCTCTACAATTTTTTTTTTTTTTTTTTGGTTCATGAAGCTATTGAAGCTCTTCTATATATTGATTAGAATTTGTGTTCTCTTTGGTTCTTTTCAAAAACGTCTTTTGTCTTACATTTTCTAAATTATTTCCTTTGCAATATATGTTACTTTAATTTCGTTTCTGCTGAATAGCGATTAGGTGATGATTACTACTTTCTAGAATTTTTTTTTTTTAATTTGGAAAATGTGTTGGTAGCCAATATTAATCATCAATTGCTTGTGTTGTAAGAATTCACTAAATGACCAAGGTTTCCTGGTTTTATGCAACAATCCATCTTCTTCCTCTTCTTCTTAGATGGTTCAGGTATCAACTTCTTTCTTTTCTTAGTCCTGACTATTGGTAATGTGAACATTGGGGAGATCAAATAGGGCTCGATTCTCTAGAAAATACCCTTTGATGATGCAAGGTAGGTATGTACATAAGCATGAAATACTCACGTGGGCCACAACTACCAAGCATAGGGATACTCAGCATCCTATTCTGCTATCAGATGTCAAATAATTCAATGCTCTCACCTGCCTTATTCTCTGCCTTATATCTCAGATATTCACATTGCATGTCATACCTCTTCAAATTCAAAGCATATTGCACCGAGCATGTGCCATTCATACCAAGAGTGCACCTCAAAGCTGACTCCACCATGTGGTGCAAAGTAGGAGTTAAATGGTCTTTTCTCAAACATTTGGGAGGGCATCAAAAGTTATTGTGTGCCACAACAATATTGCTAGGGAATTTGTTTGGGAGCAAGATGAGCATAATATACTGGTATAGCTGAATACCTATTTGACCCAAAAGTTTGTCAAGGAGGATAACCAAACTCTTGTATGTCAACTCCATTTTACTTAACCCGTGTGATTTGGTTCGTTGGATGTAAACGTAATACCTAGATATGCAGTAACACTAGTTAAATTCATTTTGACCAATTATAATATTCCGCATTCTTTTATCAGCAAGAATACCTCTAAACATGTGGCACTTGAATGCGCAGTTTGTTTATCAGAAACATATCACTAAAATTGTCACACTTGAACACATTTTTACTATTGAAAACATGAACAAGGCTGTTAAAGCTAGTTTGTTAACTCTTGACTAGCTCTGTAGAAGCGTAAATCTTTAACAATGTAGATTTATCAGGTTTAATCTTTGAATTTCCTGACTCACTTGGTTGCACAAAACATTTCTTACTTCTTTTTGCTTTGTCAACTTCATTGTCAGATTCATGTTAGTGATAGTGTAGATGGATTTTAACAGTCTTCTCAACATTAGGACATAGTAATTCAAAGAAAACACAATGGAGTAATTGTTGATGATCATTACAAATTAGAGGGAATGGTTATACAATCAAGGATGAGAGAAGAGAGAAAGATAATGTTAACAACCCCATTGGATAGAGAATGTGCACATAATCCAAAGAGAGGGAGGGGGAGGAGTAAGAGGAGATGGGAAATTCAACCTTACGCACTTTCCATTCGAGAACCTTCAAGTAACCATATAATTCTAAGGCTCCCTTTATATCAAGTTCCTCTAACATAAAGAATGTAGCATGATATTTATTCAAAAAAAAAAAAAGAATGTAGCCTGATGTGGGACTAAATGGAAGAAACATAATATAAAAATGACAAATAGAAACGACTCATGTCTATAACCATAAACATAAGTCAGCTCATTAATGTTTTGCATCATTCACCTAAATCGAAAGAGTCTTGGAAGATTTGGAGGGTGATGGCAATGACAAAGGTTGTGGCATAGTTGGATTGCGAATAGAGTTAAAAAGTATAGATTGAAGCGCAAGAAGCATTAATTGATCCAGAGGCTTTGAATCAAGGTAGTGATAGTCATTAAAAATTTTAGGAATGGCTATTGGACCAATAATGGAAAAAAGACTTGGCCATAGCAGTGGAAATGCTGACACAGCAAATTTTTGAAGTGAATAAAGAAAACTGAAATCTCCATGAAGCACCAAAGGAAGATAGAACAATAGAATTACTGTACATTGCAAATGGAGAAGAAACCACTATAGAAAACTCAAGGAATCTTAAACAAAAACATCCTCAAAGTTCAGATTATCATCAAATATTGGTATGTCATTATAGTGGTTTTCATAAAAACCCTTGACAGATTAAGTAGGAGCACAAGTTTAGCACATGTGGAATTCGAGGTTTTGGTGGATTTGTGGGGTCAGCATCTCTATTTGATAGAGGTTTTTGGGACAAAGAAGTAAATGGAGTACATGAAGTGTTACGCACGATTTGTGTGTTCAAAACTTTAAGCTTACGCATCACAACATCAAATATAGAATATTTTTCATAGATGATTTATTATGGGTGTCATTAGATGGATGAGAATGATATGATTTGTGATGATATCCAAAAGCATAGGACCTTTGTTATAGTCAGGTATAAATATAATTGGATTTAGGGTACCTACTTTGACGATATTGTCCATCTTCATAATAATCGTACACATCATATTTTGAATAATGGATTTAGGATGTCTATTTGGTGATATTTTGCATTTTCATAATAATAATAATACATTTTTTATATTAAAGGTAATATGATGCATAATAAAGTCAAGACATTGTTCTAAACAAGCAAAATGAGTGAAGAAGCTTACTAAATGTTGTAAATTTTACCAGGGGGGATTGTGCTTTCTAGGTTTAACAAAGAAGTGGAGGAATGGTGATTGGTTTTTGCAAAATATCTAAGTTTGTTATAGGGAAAATAACAAAAAAAATTTTTCCCTCTGTACGAGAATAGAAATCATTGAGAATCTTTTTGGTGGCATCTCAGATTCAATTTGAACATTGACATGTTGTAGGAAGAGCAAGGATGCATATGTGCATGGAAATACAAAACATTAAGCAAAATATGAAGGGATTTCAATGTTAATTCAACAAAAGAAATCCATTTTTAACCATTAGAAAAGTTTCTAAAGCAATTATTATAGAAATCAATAAATAGTAGCAATCCAAAATATAATTCTTGAAAGGATTTAAACTTTGTGCTTCTAGTTTCAAAAGATTTAACAAGAAAAAAGACATCATTGTTTTCTAACTCCAATCAAATTGGACTAAATGCAATAATAGATATATCAATAATCTATGGAATTTACTCATTTAGTGATGAATTGCAGCTTTGATAATGTTCATAGGGTGCTTAATGAGTAATGGGAAATGCATCATTTTATAAACCTTAAACCATCTTTGAAGGAGTTGAAGTTTGCTATAACACCAAATAATGTAGATAGGACTGAGTAAGTTGATTATTGGTGATGATTACACACTTGAGAGAATGGGTACACAACCTAAGAAGGAGAAGAGAGAAGAATAAAAGGTACACAACCTAAGGGGAGGGAGAGAGAATGAGTACACAAGCTTGAGAGGGGTGGAAGGAGGAAGAGGAGAGGGGGATGTTTTATTCAATAATCTTCAATTGCCCATATAGTTTTGAGGTATCATTTACATAGAAAATGTTCCTTTGATATAAAGACTGCAATATGATGTGGATCTAAATAAAAGAAGTTGACTCATCAATGCTTTGCAACATATGGACCATTGAAGTTTCACAAAATAACTTCATTTTTAGGCTTCGTGATTTAAAGTGTCTTGGAGTTGTTTGTAGAATAGTAAGAGCTTTTCTTGCTATATTGCTTTAAAAACCCATCCAACTTGAAACTATTTAATGCATGAAGGGTAGGAGAGACGAGCAATTAGGCTTCTTAACACTATTCTTTGTAGTGCTTCTTATTTACTATTAATTTATTCTATAGGATGGAAGTGTTTAGATCTATGATCGATCTTATTTTGAATCAAACTAATATTGGTCAAAATTGGATCAATCAAAATAAAGTAGGATCAAAATAGATTCATTGACTTGAACATATTCGATTTCAACCAAGCTCAATTCAAAATGGCTTGATTTTGAACTTGCTCATTTTGAATTTAAGCTAGCTCAAAATTAAAAGTAAAAAATAAAATTTTAATTTAATTTTATGTAATTTCATTAAAATAAATACAAAATAAATAACATTTACACGTCTAATGATATCACATTTTCATGATAACGTGACAAAACAGTCTTAATTGCTTCTTTGCTATTCCACATAAACATAAGGATTAAAATTTATTTAATTTCAAAATACAAACTCAAATTAAATTATACTTCTTTAGGTTATCTTCAATATTTTCAATCCACGGTTTAAAACCTAAAATATAAAAAATTAAAAGCGTTATACACATATTAGTAAAGCACAAAAGCTGGAACTGCAAGAACATGCAGCTGATAACAACCTAGGTGCTTAACAAACAAGAACATGTGAAAAAGTATTGAAGTTGTTTTAGATTTTTATGTAGCATCCCAGCTAATTACCAAGCCAAAATACATAGAAAACTATAAGAACGAAGCAATTCATTGCCTAACATAATACAAATCTTAAATTGAACTAACAAAATCAAGAATATATCCAGCAACCTGATTCTTAGGAAACAAAGAATGTAGAAATAAGTATATTAAAAACTCAGCCTTACAAAGCAATTCATTGCGCAAAATGTTAGTATTTATTAATCTCAGAGTCTGAACAGACTAGACCAGGCAATACATGCAATGGATAACCGCCTAGCAAGCAAAAAAGATGGAACAAATTACATATATATTTATGATTAATACCCAATAATATAAAAAGCATCTCAGCTAGTTACAAAAACAAGTTATAAAAACAAGGGAATCCATTTCCTAACACAATCCAAATCACAAGATCTGAACTAGCAAGTCCACCGACACATGCATCAAATAGTAGCTTTGCAAAAAATGACAAAGAACAAAGTGTAAATGAATCAAATCAAAATACATAGAAAACACAATTTTATAAAGTATTACACTGCCTAACATAATATTAAAGAATTTGAACCAACAAGACAGAGCAATGCACACAGCAGTTACCAACCTAGCAAGCGAAGAACATATAACAAAGTACAAATATTATTAGGATATATGTTAAAAAAATTATTAAAATAAGTATTTTTATAGCCAAGCCAACATTAAAAAAATTTATAAGAACAAATCAATCCGCTGCCCAACATTATGTAAATCACAACATATAGTCAAGCCAAAACACAACTAAAATTGTAAGAGTTATTATGGATATTTATTTTGGTCTCGAGAGATCATTGGACAAATCATTTTAAATCATCCCTTGGCCAAGTACCAACCATTTCATGTATCATCTCAATTATTTTACATCACTATTTATCAAAGCCCAAACTATAATAGAACAATTAAAGTTTGATTCCAATGATAACTCTCAGTTACTTATTTTGCATACCATCTGTATAAGTTACAAAGCATCACAGTTATTGATTAGGCAATGGCTAAGCAAATGAAAATTTACCGTGTAAGAAAATTCTGAGTTTACGATTAACTTAAGGCCAAAAATTTTAGTCATAGGACATTCTTCTTGTATAAGTTCAAAAACTCAAAAGAAGAAGAATAAGTGAAAAGAGCATTCTAAACATTTTTCTTAATAGTATTAGAGTAATCAAACCATCAAGATTTAAAACATTATCTAGTAACTACTTTATGTTAGATTCTACCAACCATTGGAATCAATAATCAAGCTTTCAAGAACAGTATTGATAAGCTCTTCTCAACAAGAATATCACAATAAAATAGAAAATAAACAAAACAAATCACAACTATTGAAAACAGGATACAATAAAAATTAATTTAGATTATGAATATTACTTCACTTCCTATGGGTTCTTTAGATGATTTTAGATGATTTATAAGCTGATCAAATCCAATTTTCAGCCAATTTTCAGCGCATTCCAATTGTTCCACTACACTATGATGTAAACATCCCAATCAACTTTTTGTGACTCCAATAGGCCAATAGAGGTTATTTAAGTATACAAACTAGCTAGAACATCAACTACACTATGATGAATTTGTACTGTTAATGATGCACTAATTTGAGAATTAGATGCTTCTATCTCTTAACATGCTTGTTGACATCTTAAAATGAATTCATCTCATTTAGACGTTGTTTAAAACATTCTATCTTTTCCATAACATTGTTAGCATAATAAATTTGTTGATAGTAGTAAGCGATGCAAAGCATTTTTATGTGAGGATCTAGAAGACAAGCAATTGAAAGAGGAAAGAATATTTCAACCAATCCTTGTGAAACTTAACCTTCATGATGTTAGCCATAGGAGAAATAAACCTAATTTCAGATATGCACTAATTGTCCAAAGTTTTTTTTTTTTCAAAATTAAATTAGGAAGAATCCTATATGCTCTATGGGTGGCTTGTACTACCAATGTATATATATATAGTGATGTGAAGAAAAATTAGAAACTTTCTTATTTTATCAAATCAATGTATAAATTAAGATCTTTTGAAGCATACTCAGAAAGGTAACCTTATGGTAAAATTTTGAGTCAAGCATTTTACAAGTGAGCCATGCATTTTATCAGTAGAGTTCCAATGTGTTGGGACATCAATGCAAGATTTTTATATGACAATATCAAGCTCTCTTATATTGTCACCAAATTTATTCGAATTACATGAATATCTTTAAAAACAAGACTGGCTCATCAACCTCTCAATTACTTCACCAATTTTTTAAAACATCACAAATCATCAATTTATATAGAATATGAGTTGCACAATATGATCATGAAAAAGTCTTCCCATAACTTGAAATTTTGATTTTGTAATAAATAATTCCTTTAAATTTCTAGCAATCAAGTCATCAATTATTGTATTATGTAGGATGAATGTACCAACTTATTTTGAAGGATCTTTTCAGAATTGATTTGCTAAAAGTGCGGTAACATTAAGAAGGCTATTGCCTGATTTTATTCCGAAAGGAATATGTTTACAATGCTCCCAATAACTTTTAAAAAATTTTACTTTTATGCTGACTTATTTTACAAATAATTGCAATCATCTCAAACAAATCCTAAAATGCTAAAAGAGATGAGCATTTTACATTCACAGCTCAGATTAACATAGATGATTAGCAAAATGATTAAGGTAGATCTCACCAACCATTCTTATATAAATAACTCAAATAAGTTATCTTCTTCTTCTTCAAGTACAATGAATTACTATATGAGACACAATACTCCAAAAGCTTCACTAAAGTAATTCTCTTCTTAGAAAATGGGTGATAGTGAGAGAATCAAGACAAGAGAGGAAAGGGAGGAAGATGAGCAACCAAAATTACTAGCCATCGATGAGCAGAGAAGATTGGGAGAGGAATCGTGTCGAGCAACAATGAGGATGTGAGGAGAAGATTTTGGAGAAGTCATGATCTATATCGGAAGAATTGAGAGAGCGTAAGTAAATCAACAAAATAGTGATAAAAAGTGGATTGTGAAGCTGCAAAGAGTTGGTTTTTTAGCAAAATCATATAAGATTTTAATTATATCATTTGAGCAAACAAAATGAACATTTTTTACTCTTCATAACTATCACCATTGGATGAAGAATCAATTTGGTGTAAAAAACCATGAAAAAATGGATTTTAACAGGATTCAAACCCAACATCTCTACATGTATAGGCAACCCATTAGATAGGTTTTGACAATTGGGCTAGGCAAAGTATTCACCTATCTATAATTTATGAACATGATATTATTAAATTTATTAAAAAAAATTATGCCTCAATTCATTTTCGAGCCATATGGCTCAAAATCAGATAAAAAATAAATTAAATCAATAAATTTGGCTCATAGTTTGACTCATTTGCTTTGATTTGAGTTTGATCCAAGCCACAGTCAGTTCAATTTTTGAGTGATCTTCAACCTTTGAGCTAAACTCTTAGCCCTACATGTATTCCTCTTGCCTAGGAGATGCATATTTGTGTCAACCCCTAGGGGCATTGTATGTGCAAGAATTTGGTAGCTTTGTTGCAACTTCATGGATTCAAATCTAGAAATAATCTCTTTATTAAAACAGGGGAAAACGTATGCTTCAATTAATGTTGTTGGTAGGAGCCTTGTGCTTGATTATAGTATGTATTAAAATATAATTGCAATTTGTTTTATTTGGTTGTTTACCAGCTATATTTGTGAAGTAGTTCTCTCAGCTACAGTTCCATTTTATTTTGTGGGAATTTGTTCTTTTCATTCAGTTCGCCAGTCAATCTCATGCCTACTTGTTTCTTCAGGTGCAGGGTATGCACTCTAATGCTGCAATTTTAAAAAAGGCTAGTATATTTCAGGAGGCTTCACGAATAGTTCGTGAAGAAGGATTTAGAGCATTTTGGAAAGGGAATTTAGTAACAATTGTGCACAGGCTTCCTTATTCCTCTATCAGCTTCTATGCTTATGATCGCTACAAAATTGTAAGTTCAAAAATTTGCAGATAAAGAGTGGACCATCAGTATCCAAAGTGCTTAAGGATACACCTCTTTATATTCAGCATTCTACAATCTATATTTACAATGCTTTTTTCCCCCGAAACATTCATTCATTCATTCCATTTTCTTATCTCTGGCAGTTGCTTCATTTGCTTCCTGGACTGGAAGGGGGTAATCAATTTGGCAATACTGATGTTTTTGTGCGATTGTTGGGCGGTGGTTTGGCTGGAATGACAGCTGCATCTATCACATACCCATTGGACCTAGTGAGGACTCGTCTTGCTGCACAGGTAATTTGCCAAGAACTTCAAATGCGTTTTTTTATTCCAGTTATTTGATTTTCTTAGTTCTTGTAGTTGCAAGTGTTTTAGCTAAATGCATAAAGAAGCTCCATGAGTTTTTAGCATCCAAAGCTAAATACTAGGCTGTGGGATAATTTTTGCGTCAGTATAAAACTTATATTTTCTCATCTTCCTATTGCTTAGTGTTTTATTTGACATTTGTAGCCCCTGATACCTGTACCACTTAATCCTTTTATTTTTATATTAATTAATGCTTGATTTGCTTATTAACAATTGTGTATTATGGTTTCCACTCGCATTTCTTCATTGTCTATTAATGTATCTGGGTTTATTTGCGTGCTTGATTCAACTTAAAACCTTGGCATCCGTTAATAACAACTGTTAAATCCATTTGTTTATGGAGAATGATTTCCATCTAAAAGCATTCCTTCTATTTCAAATTTTAAGTAATAGATTAGAGATTGGACCTCTCCTTAATTACTGTTAGTTCTAAGAACCCTAGATATGTGAGGCGTAGAAGCAATACTATAAGCTTCGTTGACCTTTCAACCAGGTCCTTGCTGTGGAGAAAAAGTCAAATTTTGGGGCTATTAATTAAACAAAATAAAAAGAATAGTCAACACAGGAAAGTCAATGATAAGCAACGATGTGCACATTGAATGGCTACTGGTATTTTCCTAGTTCCTTGATATATAATATTAGTTTATGTTGCAAGTTGAAGGGGATGGAGCATTTTTCTTATAGAGTCATATACTTGTTACTATTTATAACTTCTCTGAAGTCAGCTGTTTATATGTTTTAAAGATTGTGCACTTTAATATATGATGTTTTCCTCGAAAGGTATTATAAGAGGGTTTTAAATGATGGATGGTTTATATTTAAGGGGAGTCATGAATCAAAATTGTGTTTTATATAATTTATATAATGAAACTCATTTTCATATCTTTTTTTAATGCTATTTCTCATTGCAAGTGCTAAAAAATTTCATTCCGTATGGGCAATTTTTTCATTTGGGTTGCAACTTTTTTCAAGTTCTCATCCATGTTGATTCATTGCCTTCTAAAACTATTAAGAAGTTAGATGCTTTTTATCATTGCCTTTATGTTGTTTCATTGCCTTCTAAAACTATCATTTTCATATCTAGGGCTTTGCGCAACCTTTTTAAGACTAATTGTAAGGATTTGAGCTCATATTTTTTATTTTCTTGTGAATGATAGAAGCCCATCTTATATATTTATAAAGTGAGACAAGGCCAGTTATAGATTTTAAGAAGAGTTAAGAGTTCAATAGAATACATGCCTAAGTTTTTTTCCAAAAAAGAAGTAGCACTGTGAGTAAAGATAGAACCCATGACCTCATGGTTGCCGAGATATGAACCACTATGCTCAGGCCCGACTCATAATTTCATTGGAGTTCCCTTTAATTTTTTAACACTGATCTTACATTGAAGAAAAGAAAGGATAATTAGGAGATTTGCCTAGGTTTTTGCTAGTTCTATGTTTGAGAAAAAAATAAAAGAGATATTAATAAAAAGAAAAGCTATTAAATGAAAAGTCTTATGCCAATTTTATACTTGAGGAAAAAGAAAATATATTTTAAGATTTATGCTGATTTCATTTTATTGGTTGTTATTTCTGTTTAAGTTGTTCACTTTATTAATTATTTGGCTTACATTTTGGATCCATCTTTGGCTTAAGCCCTAATCAAGCTTGAATACATTAATACTAGATGAACTCCATTCAATGTATCATGTTTGATATAAAGTTTTATTCGGTAAAAACTTCACTTCACCTTTCTTCTACGGAGTTCCTCAGTCCCATCTTCTCTTTGCAAGTTCATTTATTTTCTATTTTGTTAAATTGGAGCTGTAATCGAACTTTAGGCTTCATTTGGTTGGGCTTATATTATTTACTTTTGCTATTATAATTTTATACATTCTGCTTTATGAATCACAATTTCTGTTCTTTTCAAAAAGCGACATTTTTTGAAGAAAAATATGAGTTCATATTCTTGTTAAAGTATTATAGTTGGTGAACTTTTGGGACCTGGAAACTATTAGAAAGATAATTTGTTGAATTTTATTTCATTGTTCACTAAAATTTACAAATTCATCCCTTTGTTGTTTGTCTTTTTTTCTGGCATGTTATATTAATTATTTTTAGGTCTGGTAGTTTATGGTTACGTTGAATACTTGAATCTCATATGAATTCAAATTTTTATTGGATAGTATCTGTGAAGGGTGCTAAGTGGATTATTACAAAGAATATGAAGGGCGCAAAATTTTTGGTGAGTACTAGAAGGAATTAGGGTTCTAAAGATGAGAACTAGAAAGTGTTTCATAAATGCAGGTTATCATAAATGGCATAGTAAGTTTTGAGTATAAGGTATGACATATTGACAAATATTGTTTTGAGACTGGTATCATAAGGCATGTTGATTTAGATATAGATTTTGTATAGTTCTATAAAATTAATGGGTTATTTTTTTAGGATAAATTACACCCATTACTCTGAGATATATATAGATTACACTTTACATAGCATTTCAATTTTATCATAATTTCTTTTAAAGTTTCTTTCTGCCTACACATAAGTCCCTATCATAAATGCTCCATTAATTTTCACTATTAAATGTGGTCAATGTATTACATTCTTCAAAACGAGAATGACCAATGAAGTTTTTTCACTCATTCTCTCTCTCTCTCTCTCTCTCTCTCTCTCTCTCTCTCTCTCCCCCCCCCCACCACACCCTCTCTCACCTCCACTATCATCATTATTTTTTCATTGAGTTCCACTACCACTTCATCTACAGTGATCAACTCTTCTCTCGCACCCGCACCTGCACCTGCACCCACTCTACATCCACTACCACCACCCTCTTCCTTGCCTTCTCCGTCCTCTATTTCTTGTCTCAGCTTCATCATTGATCTCATGAAACAATCCCATCTCATCCTCAATTCATTGACTATAACCTCAACGTCCACTGCCTCCTAACTCATTGTGTCCTCAATGTCGCCCATTATTCCTTGTCTCCATGTCCCTTCCTGTCCAGAACTATGTCGATGTACCACTCAAGTGCTCTGGATTCACCTTGCACTTACCAGTTGTGGCCAACATCCACATCCCCAACGCCTTTATAACCCCATTGAGGACCTTGAGGAAGCCGAACAACTTCTATAAATGAACATAAAGGTGAAGAAGTCATAAAAGTCTAAAGCTGGATTAGGTTCCCTTGGCTTTGCCATGCATTCATCGGCAATTCAGATAGTGGATATATGTGTAAGCAGTAGTTTTGAAAATAAACTGAGTGTTCGACAAGCTACTCAAAGCTCAGCTCGATTACAGCTTAGTCATGATCGTTTGTTTAAGTAATCAAACAAGTTTAAACAATTTTTAAATACTCAATTGTTAAATAAACAAATATGAACAGCTATGTGTTGGCTCATTTATGTTCATGAACAATATCAATTAAAGCTTGTGAACAAGCTCGATAAGAAGCTCGTTAAAAAGCTTGATTAAATCTTTATTTTGTATATTTTCATATAATTTTTAGTTTTATTAAAATAAATTATTTTTATTATATAAAAATTAATTACATTTTTATATTACACTTTCAATATAATAAAATTGTATCAAAACAAGATGTATTTATTCATGTTTGCATGATTTTTTTTTTAAATGTTCACGAACAAACTTGTTTATAAGAAGAATCATTTTATGAACTTATTTGTTTGTGAATAGGCTCGTTTGGTTGATTGAAAACACTCCTATATATATTCACAAATAGGCTCTAGGTGATTGCTTGTTAGTATGCTCGATAAGACTCGTTTGTTTAAAGCTCAATAAGCATAAGCGAACCGAACATGAACCAAACACAATCCAAACATGAACATCTATTCTTTTAAATGAACTAAGCTTGAACACAAACAAAAAAGATTGAATCGAGCTCAAACCAAGCTTGAACAGACTAATAATAAACAAATTCAAATATGTACAAGCACATACTCGTCTCGGCTCGGTTCATTTGCAGCCTTAGTAAGTTGAGTAACTTAAGTTGAAGTATTTTAAAAAATGCAGGCATGTAAATTATTGTTATCAGCAAGTCTATGACTACAATTGTTTCTAGCATGATTCTTTTACTTAAAATGCACTTAAAAATATTCAGACTGGCTACGTGTTATAACCTTACCTCGGTATTTCATGTAGTTGTTGGAATACAATCAAAGTAGCTTGTTTAAAAAAAGAAAAAAGCTCTATTGGAATTTACTTTTGAAACAATTTTGAGTTATTTAGTTTACTTACTCAAATCGAGTGGTGTATTAAATTCAATTGTGATAATACTTTCTTGATTGAAGGTAGAAATAATTTATAACGCGAGATTTTACTTTGCAGACAAATCATGCGTACTATCAGGGCATCTGGCATGCACACAAGGCTATTTGTAGGGACGAGGGTTTTCGGGGGTTGTATAAGGGTCTTGGAGCTACATTGTTGGTAAAATAATCCACTCTTTTTTTTTCCAACTATGAGTATTTTTTAATATTTTTTTGTATTAATTGGCCAACGATTGCTTGTATTCTTAAGGGTGTGGGTCCAAATATAGCCATCAGCTTTTCGGTTTATGAAACTTTGAGATCCAATTGGCAGATGCGAAGGTAACCGTTTGCTTTGCTCTTAGTTTTCTTTAGTTTTTATTGTATCGAGAAAATCTTCATTCATTTGCCTTTGTAGGTGGATAAGTATTTTGGAGCATCTAAATTGATTTTTGCCTTATAATGTCAGGCCAGAGGACTCTAACGTCTTGGTCAGCTTAGCTTGTGGAAGTGTTTCTGGAATTGCTTCGTCAACAGGTAAGTTTTTATTTATTTATTTATTTATTGCAGGAATCAACAGGTAATTTTCTTAATATTATTTACAAGTGGTGATCATTCTATGCGATCATTAGAATAAATTTGGTGGTAAATTATAGAAATGAATAAAGTCAATTATAGAGTAAGATATCGATAAGATTTACAACCCTTGATTATTTTGTGTGTGCCATGAGAAGAAATTTGATGGTAAATGATTGAAATTGATGAATCAAGTATAGAGTGAGATAATCACTTATTGTTTGAATAGTTTGTTCTACAACATCTCAACCTATTGAGGGACCTACATCATCAATATCATTTGCACTTCATGTAATTTCCTTTAAACCTTAATCAGTGTTCAAGCTAGGGCTGCAAACGAAACGAACCGAGCCAAGTATGTGAGTGTTCATGTTTGAGTTCGTTTATTATTAACTTGTTCAAGTTTGGTTCACGTTTACGTTTGATTCGAGCTTTATTGTTTGTGTTCATGTTTGGTTCATTTAAATTTAATTCGAGCTTCAAATGATATTGTTTGTGAACATAAATGAACCAAACACATTAGTGTTCAAGCTTGTTTATTTAAGGATCGAATATTAAAAATGTTGTTCAAGTTTGTTTGTTTAGTTAGTTAAACGATCACAAACGAGCTTTAATCGAACCAAGCAACGAATAGCTCGTCGAACGTGTGGTTCGCTTGCAGCCCTAAGTCTTCTAGTTGTAGAAAACCCCAAAAAATGATATGTTCACTATTCCACGAATAGCTCGTCGAACGTGTGGTTCGCTTGCAGCCCTAAGTCTTCTAGTTGTAGAAAACCCCAAAAAATGATATGTTCACTATTCCCATATTAAGTATGACAAGGCTACCAATAACGATTGCTATGAAGATGTCTACCATTAGGATTTCATGCAATGGTTCTAGTTCCTACGTTTATGAGCTTTCTACAGTTCTGAAATGAAAAAATTTTATCAACTTTTGTTAATTTTCAGCTCTTGCTGACTATCTGGTAAATCTCTGGATATATTTTGATGCGACTTTTCTTGTGACACACACAGTGACATTTCCTTTAGATCTAGTGAGACGGCGGATGCAATTGGAAGGCGCGGCTGGTAGAGCTCGCATCTACAAATCAGGCATTTTTGGAACATTTAAGCATATCATCTGCTCTGAAGGCTTTCGTGGCTTATATCGGGGTATATTACCCGAGTACTACAAAGTTGTACCGGGTATTGGGATTGCATTTATGACTTATGAAACTCTGAAATCTTTCCTATCAGGCTCGGTGGGAAGTAGCTAGTGCTGTGAATTTTGCTTCTTCACACAGCATAGCATTATCATATTGATGGCTGATATCCTTTTTCAATACAAATGAGTTTTACAGAATGCCATAGAAATCTAAGGCGGCAAATTTTGTAGTTGCTGCCACAAATTGTCTTTGAATCCTTATATAGGTTATTGATTATCAATTCTGGCAAGAAAATCCGCTGATATAGGTTATTGATTTGCTGTAATTTTTCCCCATACTTCTTGTTGACATTCTTTTCCATTTTCATTGTTTATTCATTGAGTCGACCACCCTGTAGTTTATTGCTGTAACTAAATTTGAGAGCTTTGCAGGCATGTATAATTATTGATGTTGCAAATTAAAAAAAATATTATTCTAATTGAGTTTGGAGGTCAAATCAGAACTATGCAAGTTCTATAGTTCTAACAAAGCTTTTTTTTTTTTTCTTCTCATCCTTGTAGTCTATTACCAAGTTGTACCTGTTAGCTGATATGAAATGAGCAAATTTTGAATGTTTCAATTCAACTCCAAGAGAGAACATTCTTTTGATGAAGTTGTATTGTTGGTTATATTCTTAGTATCAATGGCTTCATTTGATACTTAATTTTTTTTTTAAATGTGTTTGGTTTTTGTAAATTTTTATGTTCATTTCATTAATGATTTCATTGCTATATGAATTGATTTACATGGCCAACTCTAGTTCTATGTGAGAAGATGATGATTATATTTCATAGAGCATAGTATCAACATTGTTATGCTAAATAAACCTTGGAGCCTACTGAGGAAATGTATTTGTAGGTTGTTTTCATGGTGCTATGGAAGTTAAATGAAGTTAAGAATTTGAAAATTTTCTCCAAAGAAATTGAGAGTTGCAGCTGCAAATGTCGGGGGAAGGCCTCGAGATTTTTGTTTATTGAAGTCTTACATTTCGTAATTGCTCTCTGCTGGTGGTTTTTTATTTTTGTTATGAGCATAGGCTGGTACTGGATTGGTGAAGTTTGTTTAATTTACCGTTGAGTGAAATATTTTATTCAAATTTTACTGTTTGTAGCAAGATTAAGGTTTCGTTCTTTGTTGCTTTTCAAAATAAAAATTTCTTGAATTAGAAATTTTTTAAATAAAAAATAATTAAAAAAATTGTATCAAATGAAGCCTAAGATTTTATTTGAGATAATTTTTTTTTATTAATTTTTAAAGTAATTTTTTAATAAAATTATTTTAGAAAATAACAAAAAAGTTATCTCAAATAAAATTTAAAATCATTTGGTTGGCATCCTTGCATCACGATAAACTCATTAAGTCTTAGCACTTGATAACGTCAGCTTAAAAAAAAAATCCAACCAAAAAAATTTGATCTCATTGTAAACAAGCTTTGCCAGAAAGAATAAATAAAACTAATTGTTAAGCAAATTTCTACTTTAATAAAAAACCATTTGTCATAAATACTCTATATTTAGATATTTTTCTTTGTTTGTATTTTTTATTTACATAATACTATAGAACATTTTCATTTATGAGGATTTCAAAATTCAATTAAGCCAAAATCGAACCATAAAAATCAAACCATATATAATTCGGGACGATCCAACCTATAATTTGGTTTGATTCAATTGGTTTAATAAATCCATCAACAAATTCGTCCAACCCAACTTAATAAACCCCTAAAATAACATCAAGCCTTTATCCCACTACGTGGGGTCGACTATATGAATCCTTTTTCTCCATTGTGTCCTATTAAAGGTCAAATTCTCGTTTAAATCTAATAAAGAAAGGTCATTCCTAATATTATCTAACCAAATCTTTTTAGGTCTGTCTCTACCTTTCTTAACATAAGTCAAATCCAATACCTCTACTCTCCTAACCGAGTCATTGAAAGGCCGCCGTTTTATGTGACCAAATTATCTAAGGCGACTCTCTCTAATCTTATCTTCTACTGGAGCTACTCCAACCTTTTCACGTATATGCTCATTTCGTATCCTATCTCCAAGGGCATATATTTCCAACTTAATAAACCCCTATTTGACATAAATTTCATTGTCAACAATTTACATCTAATTAAAATTTCCATCTTTTATAAAGGCAATAAAGTTCACAATTTGTCTTCGATCACTATTATTTTTGTTTCATGTCCATTGAAACTTCATTAAAAATCCATCGAGTAATTCAAGTCATCTAAGGGAAAATAACCAAATAATAGAAAATATTAACTACAAAATAGGGCATTAGAGAATTACATTTCAGTCCATTTTAGCATTTTAGAAGCCATATACAACTTAAGCATGCTAAAAAACAGCCTATGGCATCTTTTAGTTTTATTAGTTTCCAGCAACAGAAATATAAGAGGAATAATCACTAATCCAGACACTTCCTCTTAGAGGAACTTATTAATGCAACTAAAAACAGTTTAATTCATTTCAAGGCAGAATACGAACTGTAGAAGACCCCAAGAAAAAATGAAGGGGTGGCAATTGAAGCTTCATGACTATATTACCATGAAAGAGCTTGAATGGATTCAAATAGGAAATCTTCCTGTATGCCGAATATGATCCAAAGTGCGACGAAGTCCGTACCTATTAACAGCCGCATGTGCCATTCTGAAGCCTTCCCCATATGCCGGCGAAATGTCATGCGCAATTTGATGCATGAAGAACTCGCCGAGCTTTTTTTCGATTTCCGATTTTCCGCCTTTCTTATATGTTGCAGATGAACTTGATGATGAGGAAGCATAATTTGAAGAGGGTGGTGGAATACTTGGCCCGGGCATTACCTCGGATTCAAGCCACATATGAGAAAGAACCTGGCAGATTCCTTCCTCCACCTCGGGACGTAAATTTCGATAGCCTGCGTGATGAAAAAATGAGACTTTTGTCATACACCGAATTAAAATCACCAATAACAATTTATAGCATGCAATATTCTCGTTAAGAATTGCATTACAAAGTAGAAATAGCAGAAAAAGGTAGAACTAAGGAAAGATCCAAGAGATTGTTCCTCATGTTTCACTCTTCCCTATTCAAGAGGCCGCTACATGGATTAACGTTATTTAGGGTTTTTGTACTATTCTATGGGATTTTACCGAAGTTTCTGTGTGGAAAATTGTTTTATGCAACTAATTTAATTCCTGATTACCTTGCATACAATTGAAATTTGAACTGGATGATTATTTAAAATCAGATTGTGTTGAAATCTTGCCAACCATATCTATTAATTTAAGGACAAGGAGTCTATAAGTAGATATTTTGAGACATGTAATATTTATCTTTGCTTGAATAAAACTTTCTTTTATCAACTTCAATATTTTGTGTGCAAGTTAAATATATGATTCCTTCAAATTTGGTAAAAACACAATTATCAAAACTTGGGAGAAGTCATCTATTTGTACTAGAGTGACGCCTAATTATTTTGGTAACTTTTCTTTAATTTATTCTACATTGTTTGTTTGTTCTTGGATTGTTAGTATTTTTTATTTTGAACAAATTTGACACAACTAAAGATATGATTGTAGTGATTAAATAACAATTGCTCATTGATATTAGAGTAAAAGTTCAAAATAGTCCCCCGACTATTAATAAATGTCCAATTTAATCTCAGAGTTTCGCATTGCCTTATTTTAACCCTCGGCTATTAAAAATTGAATCAATTTAGTCCCACAGCCTAAAATAAGAGTTAATGTTAACTCCAAAATTAAATATGAAAAGTATTTTATGTATTACAAGTGAATATAATGTTACATTGCTTTATTTTATTATTTAATAAATTATAGTATAATCTAATAACAATGATAATAAGAGTTTTTATGATTTGATTATTTTGTTATAGATGGTTAATTAAAGGAATTAATATTGTTAAGGTTACAATCACTAATCACTAATTTTCTAAAAATAGGAATTTAGATGGACTAATATACTAATCAAGCTTTATGCAAAATAAAAAGACTTGCAAATACAATCATGCTTAAGTTACGATATTTTAATCAGATGTTTGGAATTTTTTATGATTCATCTAGGATTGTTATTAAAGTGTTGAGTAAGGAAGGATATCCTATCACATTTTTTAATGAGAAATTGAAAGAAGCTAAACAAAAATATTCAAATTATCATAGGGAGTTCTACATTGTTCTGCAAACGCTTCAATGTTTAGAGATATTATCCCTTACCTAAAAGCTTGTGAAGAATTCCAATCATCAAACTTTAAAATATTTGAATTCCTAAAAGAAAGTTAGGCCATAAACATGCTAAATAGATTGGATTTCCTTAAGAATATTTTTTGTTCTCAACTATTATACAAGAATTGAGAATAAGCCTGATGATGCCATAAGTAAATTTTTAATTATTCTACATATTATGTAAATTAAGGTGATTGATTTGTATCATATAAAAGAAGAGCATGTCACTTATAAGGATTTTAGTGATATTTATCAAAACTTCGATAGAATTTATCTTTGTTTAACAAAAGTTACATGCTTAAAAATGATTATTAAGTTAAGGGTATTTGTATTTCCAATTTCTCTTTGAAAGGCTTTCAGATTTTACACTTATAGTTTAGTAGGGGTAAAAAGGTTGAATGACACTTTTTATTTCACACTACATAACTTGTCAATCTAATAAAAATTAGGAAACATAACACGGGGTTGATTACACCTTTATCAATTACAGAGTAACCATTGGAAAATGTTAACATGTGTTTTATGCTGGATTGACCAAGAATACTGAGGAAACGTGACTCTACTTCTATAGTGATAAATGGCCTTTTGAAATTGATTCATTAATCCCACTTCATAAAGCTATTGATGCATATTATAAAACAAAATTGTATTTCAATGAACTATTTAGATTGCATGGGTTACCTAAAATAATTATTTATGTTTATAATATATCATTGTTATTTCTTGAAAACTCTTTGAAAGAAAATGAAAACACAACTTAAATTTTCAATTGCGTACATCCACAAACCACAAACTGATGGGCAAATTGTAGTAAATAGCAGCTTAGGAAATATGTTACATTCTTTGATAAAAGACCATATAATTGGGTGAGAATTCATATCACATATGGCTGAGTTGCATAAAATATACAAGTCAAAAGATATATTGTCATAAGTATATTTGAGGTTATCACATGATTTTAACCTATAAAGCCTATAAAACTTGTCAATTTTTCTACTGAATTAGCCTAGTGCATTTGTAACATCATTCAAATAACATACACATAATTGCACAAAAATATTCCCAGAAAATTGGCTACTAACTATAATAGTTATATAAACTTTTTGTTGATGTGAATAAGAGTTATATGAAACATAAACCTAATGATAAAGATATGATGGGCTTAAAGTAAGCAAGGCGCCATTTAAAATTTTGCTATGCATTGGAATAAATGCCAATAAATTAGAAAATTTTACAAATTTTGGTATTAATCCAACTTTCCATGTGTCTAATTTGACATTATTTTATGAGAATATTGTCAATTCCTTTGATTTTTCCCTTTTTCGACCTCTTCATTGTAAATCCATATAAAATAGTCCTTTGGATAATCCTAGACAATTTTTTTAAGAGTTTATTATAGATGATGAGATCATTCTTGGATGATGAGATTATGCACAATGCTGATCGTGAACTCCAAAAACATCTACTTTATGGGAGGGCATAACTATTTGTGATAATCTATGGATGACTTTCTAAGAAGCATAAAATGTCCTTATTTGTTTGATGAGTATTAATTGTTAAATTTATCGGGGCCAAATTTTTTCAAGTCGAGCTAATTCAATTAGAGAGAGTCACCTTAGATGATTTGGTCACATAAAGCATTAATCTTTTGATGACCCACTTAGGAGGGCTAGCCTATCTTAAGAAAGGTAGAGGTATGTCTAAAAAGACTTGATTAGAAAGTATTAGAAATGACTTTTTTTAGATTTAAATGAGAATTTGACTCTTAATATGACACAATGGAGAAAAATAATTCACGTTGCTGACCCTACGTAGTGGGATAAGGACTTGATGTTGTCGTTATTATTGAGCATATTTGATGAAAATCTATGTATTTATTCTCGCCAAAATCATTGCATTAAGCAATAATCTGCCTAAGTTTATTTGATTTCATTTAGTTTGTTTATTTACTTTAATTGTTTATTTCTATAATTTAAACATGTCAACAACGATGATCTTGAGAAAGGGAAGTGCTTTCTATTTCCTAGCATTATTTTGATTTATATGGTTTGATATCAGATTTAAGTTAAATGTTGCAGAGATAAGATTGCTTGGGTGGATGAGTTGTTTCACTCTTAGAGAAAGGATACGAAATGAGCATATTCATGAAAAGGTTGGAGTAGCTCCAGTGGAAGACAAGATTAGAGAGAATCGTCTTAGATGGTTTGGTCACATAAAACGGCGGCCTCTCGATGACCCGGTTAGGCGAGTAGATGTACTAGATTTGGCTTATGTTAAGAAAGGTAGAGGTAGGACTAAAAAGACTTCATTAGAAAATATTATAAACGACCTTTATTTATTAGATTTAAATGAGAGTTTGACTCTGAACAGGACAATGGAGAAAAACAATTCATGTAGCCAACTCCACGTAAAGGAATAAAGGCTTGATGTTTATGTTATTGTATACGGTTTGATACAGATCAGGTTGGCCTAGTTCAGTGATAATAGCTGGTTCAAACTTAATATTTTGAAAGAGGCTTGTGCTAGAGATGTATGCAAAGAGTCAACTATGAGATCGAATTTAACAAGATATTACAATGGATGTGCTTATTGTTATTGTGAAGAGTAGTTTTTGTTCTTTCACTCAACTGTAATTCAAAAGGTTGCTACCTGTTGCTACTTGGATTACTGCTATTTAAGGTTTTTTTTTGTTATCGCTACTTGTAGTTTGTATTCCGCAGGATTCATTGAAGTGTTTGTGTACAAGAAATTATTTTATGTGGCTAATTTAATTCTTGATTTCTATGAATTTTAATTAAAATTAAAATTTGAACTACAAAACTATTTAGACTAAAATAGGGTTGATCTTGTAAGAATCATATCTACTCACTTATGGATAAGCATGAATAAATGGATTTTCTAATGCATGTAATTTTTATCCTAAATTGATTTAAAAATTCTTCCAATCCTCTGTGTAACTTGAATGTGTGGTTTCTTTAAATGTATTATAAATGCGACTACCTGATTCGAGGGAAAAGCATCTCCTTGTACGGTTTGAGGCTTGAATTTCTTACTTTGATCATTTCTTTTCTTAATTTCTTCTTCATAACTCGTAATTAGGTTGCTAGTATTCCTTATTTTGTTTAAATTTTACATAACTGAAAATCTAATTGTGATGATTTTGCATGTTTCAAATTTCTCATTAATTTCTTTGGATTTATTTAAGAATTAGCATTATCATTTAGGTTCAAAATCTCATATTTAATATCTCTAATTAAAGAAAGCAAGTTGCTGTTATATTTTATGATTTGTGATCTGCAAATTCTAAGCACCTTATTTGATTTACATACATCTCATCATTCTAGTTGCATTAGAACATTCAACCCTAAACCATCCTGCATCAAGCCCATCCTTAGAATTGAGATAATGATATATAGAGAGTTGATATTGAAGAAACATGTCTATATTAAATTTGGGGTTTAGAGGAACATGTAACTGAGATGAGACTGTTGGAGGTTAACTTCTAAGGAAAAAAGTTGTTGGTGACAGTGCAATCCTTGTTTATGAAAACAAGTTCTACCCATCTGAATAACCCCCTAATGAATGATCAATAGCTACGCCAAGCCATATTGAAGTACTTCTAAAGAAGTATACAAAACTCCTATGATATCATTTCATAGCGGCTCACTAATTATAACCAGAGATTATTGCAGCTTAATCATGTAACACTTCCAGGGGCCACTGGAAGTAAAATGAGAACTTATCTGTCCCTTGCACATCATAAGCACTGATGATAAAGAATGGTCTATGAACGGGAAATAAAGTAGCTTTGTTTTAACAAGCTAATCAAATGCAAGCACATTTAGAGAACAAAGGTGAGCCTGATCTAGCAACTGCAACAAACTTACCTTTGAGCCGTAGCCAACCATGCATCAACTCATGGGCAAGAATGGACCCTGTTAATAGCCTGCATTCATAAATATAAATATACTAGGTTTAACTTATCAAGTCTCAGACTTCGATGCATGTGAGAATATGCACCAAATGAAGAAAATGTGCAATCTACAGGCATTAAGAACATCAGTTGTTTAATATGTTCCAAAAAAGTCTTGTTTTCAAAGATCCACTATAAACGCATCATCATCATTAGCCAACCCAATATTTGGGGCAAGCTTTGCGAATTCTCATTTTCAATTAGTTTTTTTCGTATTGCCTGATGTTTTAAACATATTTTTCACAAATCCTTTTAGACTTCTATCCATTTTATCATAATTCTACCCCTCCAATTTCATAATTCCTTAACACTAATTTTATCTCCTAGCAAGTTGTATTTTATCTCCTAGATATTTTTTGTATTTTATTTTTATTATACATATCCAGTTGAAACACATCTAATATTATGTGCAACTGGTAAAGTCAAAGAATTCATCTCAACTTAATCAAAAAGTGATGGTTCTGTGTAAATTGTTAACTTTTTTGGCCGTTTAGCAGGTAGGTTCAAATAAAATTTTCAAAAAATATGATGGTAGTAGGACGGGAAACATCTCTCCAACAGCAGTTGAAAACATAAAAGACTGAACAAAACGTCCACTCCAGGTGCTAAATTTATACTCAAAATTTTGCTAGATGATTTTTTGGCGTTTCAATCCCACAGTTAGATATCTAACTCAAATTTTGCATAGTTTGATTTCTAACATTCTGCAATGACAACTAATGCAACCTAGGATCTTAAACCTTTTAGTAGAACACTAGGCGTGCAGTTAAGAACTTTCTTTCAATAACACATAAGCAAACACCAACAAAAAGAAAATAGGAAACAAACGTGATAAAATGATTAGGAAGGGAAAACCATCCAAATTAGCAAATAAGAACCATCCAAATTAGCTCATTAAAGGAGAAGCCAAAGTATTCTGCATTGAAATCAGCAAGGGAAAACCGAACAGCCAGCAGGGAAACCAAACAGCCAGCAGAGAAACTGAATATAACGCAGGGGAAGAATCCAAGCAGCCACCAACCTAAGCGGAGAAATGAGCCAAGCCCAATAAGGAAAAACAACCCTTATTTAAATATCCAACCAACCACCAAGGAGCAAGGAAGCAATATTAACACAAGTGGAAGGACAATGATGTGAACCATCTAAGAGAATCGAATCCAGCATGATCACGAGTTATTTTCATCATAGATACAAAATAAAATACATAGCATTCAAAAAAGTAAAATTCATAAAATTTAAATTCTTGATTACATCAACAACTAGGTTAGATTTGTGTATTTTAAAGAAAAATATCATTTTTTAGATTTAAAACTTCATCCCATCATCAAACTGAACAGGTTTCAAAGAGCTGAATGATGCACTAACGAACACAAAAGCTTATGTTAATAGAAACACCAATTACCAATATATAATACGACCACATCAAGGCTAATCAAACCTTGGTCCCCAGCCAAAAGGTTTAACAAGCTACAAAAGAATTCCAATGTAAAATCAATATTATAGTTTCATCTTATGTTGGAATGGATGTGAGCTTGCCTCTTACTACAAAGAGTTACAGTGCTTCCAAATGAAGCTTTCAAGCATTACATGAGACAAACTAACAAACAAATGTAGTATATGACTGACCTGGGAAGTCCATACAAAACAAGGATTGCAGTTACTTCACATCTACGGATCAACTTCTGAGGATAAGTTCGCATGTCCAAAATTCTATTTTTCCCAATTCTTGGTTTCTTGAGTATCTACATAATAGAAATAGCAAAAGTTAAATTTCAAAAATACTTGACTTGGAAATATTAGAATGAATACAGCTAAGTGGTGTGAAAAGCAACTGATTTAGGGTTCGTTTGGGACGGCTTTCTTACAGCTTCTTAAAGCAGCTTTTCAGTACAAAACGCCGCTTTAAGAAGCAGTAAGAAAGCCGTCCCAAACGAAGCCTTAGTAGCAACCATGTGACGAGTGTGTACATACACTGCTAACAGTTTGCTCCTCCGACAGACATAATCCCCTGGTCTCAGGCATATGATGAGGTCCCTAACATAGGACTGGTATTAGAATGATAAAACTCCAAACAAAAACAATCGGCCACACACTTTCCATTGATTAAGGATTATTTATGCAATTCAAAAGCCAACCCGAAATAGTTGGTATAAGGATAATCATGAAGATGTCAAAGAAAGTAATTCTTACATCCTTTTCTCCTTCCATGGCATCATTAAGCGCTTGCCTTTCCACCAGCAGCATGGGGATCTGTTGATCAATTTTCATATACATACCTTCATAAAAATCTCGAATAGAATGATATAAAGGTTGGCATTCTCCAGTATCCATGACAGCAGAATCCAAGCATTCCAGGCAAAGGTTGCGTCCATCTCCCAAAGCAATGTATCTTGCACTTCTTGACTTAAATATGGAGTACATGAATATTTATTGCCAAGAATTTATTAAAAAAAAAGGAATTGCAGGAAATCTAGAAAATTGATAGATAAGTTACCACGGTTATTGGGAAAATAACGAAAGTCATGAGGAGGGTAACTCATTTAGCTACATAATAAGACAGTAATGTTGTCGTAAGAAAGAAGGTCCTCACCTCCATTCTCTCACAGCTACAGCAGCGTGGTGTGCTGTCATGTTCATGGGAAGGACAGTATTTTTGGCCCCAAAAAGGATGAGCTCTATATTCAATCAAGCCAGCCAAATTTGTTGGTATCTGCACAATTCGCCAATATGGATCATTAGTAATTCTTTCATGAACTTAGTATTCAATCATGCCTTGCAGAACTTTATTTAAAATTATAAAGCTGCGCCTTGAGAACTTCTCATTAGTAATCATTTTGCTACATGCATTCTGTAATGTTCAATTCAACTGTTCTATTATAACCTCAATTGGCATCATCTTGCACAAAATAGCAAAAATAAATTGTTGGGTAAACAGATTTATTATATTATATCCAAGTCTCATGTGTCCTTAATCAAGTTCTCCTCCAAAAGTTTATACCATCAACACTTGTTTATTAAAACAATGGAACATCAAATCTCTTGCCCATGTTGAAGTTTGAAAGATTGCCCTAAAAAGTCATGTCATAATCCAACTACAACAATAGGACTGTGCCTTATAAAATTAATGATCCAGAATAGCACCATGGGATTTGGATCCTCTACAGTTAGGGAGTAACTGTACTAATCCATCGTGAATGGCAAAGATTGAATGCTTGAAAATCAGTGTAATAATCATGCACTGATTAACTGGGAAAAAGAGGAATATAGATCAGTACTTTTTTCCATTGCAGCTCCTTTGCTAGGATCTCTATTCTATGAATTGGAAAGTACCAATTCTAACAGAAATTAGAAAAGTATCCCGAGAGGATGTAAGTAATATATTAATACCTTGACCAATTAGTTCAACTGCAGTTCCTCTCAAAAGAAAGATTAAGCAACAATGACAGAAAAACATCTTAACGGTGGAAAGATGAATTATTAGAAGTTTAACACGGGTAATTGACTGGAAAACATGAAAATCACCCTTAAATTTTGATTAATTCGATAAAGAAGGGAAAACTGAAACCACAAATGGATGATTTCTATATTCTCTACATGGACTAGAAAGGAAAAAAACTCATTGATACTAAAACATGAATAGTTAAAAGTTAGGAGGTTGACAATTGTAACAGATTACATTTTTACTTAATTGTCCTTTTAGTACAAGCATATATGTGCATAAATATAATAAGCAAGAAAAGCAAACAACAAAAAATAAATAAATGAGAATATTCTCAATGATGAGGAAATACTACAACAATAACTAATGCAACATCCTACTATTAATGCTTAAGGCCATCTAATAATTTAGATATAATTATACTTCCTTACAAACTCAAGAACAATGGTAGATCATAAAGGTGTACAAATATGTGAGAAATAGAGAAGAAAGCCAAGTGCCTCAAGGTTCAATGATGGAAGTGATGCTCTCGTGAAGAGAGAGGCCAGTAGAAAGTCAACATGAGGTGAAAAAGTTTACCAATGGACATGGGAAGTTCTATGAGTGAAACATTAAGGAGAGAGAGCGTTTTAAAGAATAATTAAAGAAAATAGAATAAAGAAGAATATCTTCAATAATGAGAAAATATTGCAATGATAAACAGTGCGGATTCATACTATAAATAATTTAGTTCATATAGTAATTTAGAGATGAGAACAGAAAAATAATAGATTTTTTTATGTTGATTAACAATGTCTTTTAGTTCCAAAAAAATTCAGGCATATCTTAAACAGTAAAGCATACACACCCATCATAAAAAAAGCAAGTATGAAACAAAAAAAATAAAGCTGAGCCACTTGAATAATCCAAAATAAGAAATTTTCCTTACGAATTGATTGCAGATATCACACTTGGGATGATGCAATTCCTTGTAGCATGTTTTGTGGTATGGGTAACCCCCTGACAGAGAAAACTGAAAATGATAGAATGCTTCAATTTCTTGCTTGGTATAGTCCTTTTTGTTAAAGATGGCTTATGAATAAGCATTATTCATCTTATTAAACACAAAGAAACAAAGAAAAAGACTGAACCACTCAAACTAGTGACCTCAGTTTCAGAGATTTGTTGACCACAAGAATAGCAGCGAAAACAGTGAGGATGCCAGAAGGTTCCCATGCAGCTTAAGTAATGGCCATATCCTATTTCATGCTTGCAGCCTCCACACAATCTGCAGGAAATAAGCATGTAAGTTTTTTAAATATACATTAGACACTAATCTTTCTTTCTGTCAGATCACACAAGAAAGAGTCTAAGGAGCTCAATATCTTTCCAAATGCTTTCAAAAAAAGACATAATAATTAGAGATAGAGAGTATATAGGGCCATACATACTGCAAAAAAAAACGACTAACCTAAATCCTCTAGGTAAAAATTGTATGGGATTCGGATTATATGGGCAAAAGGAAGGCATGCCACCCAAGCTTTCATCAATTGCTCTGGAGAAATCTTCATCATCATTGCCCCGTCCTCTGTGACCTGAATTCAAACAACTTTTTTTGACTCCATATTGAACTCTGAAACTCAATAAAAATGACTAAATGACTAATTGTTGAAAATCAAGCTAATTTAATGTCTTATTGCATATTAAGACACTGAATGAGTACTTTCATATTCTCAACCTACCATTTCGTTTCTTCGCACGCTCAGCAAGAGAAAGTGCTATTGCATGGTCTAGATCTTCATTTTCAGCTCTCGATCGATCATCCTAACAATAGCTTAAGAAAAATTATTATGAAAAGTATAAAGAAAATGCAAATTAGATGAGCACATCATTGACGACCAAACTAGTCATTTATGTCGGTTCATTTATGTCAGTTAATGTTGCCGGACATGAAAGATAACGCTTTCCTAAAAAGTTTTACCATATAAAGCATTTTGTGCATACCAGAATTTTGTTTTTAATTTCATGTATAAAAGAAATTTTATAAAGCTAAAAAATAAAATGGTGCAAGGTCCTTTCTCCTTTTAAAATGCACACACTGCTTAATCTCTGGTTACAAAGTTACAAATTAAGTAGGGATATTATTAATCATCATTACTAAGGTACAAAAATCAAACATGGTCATCTTCCTACTACTAGAATGGGAGAGCAATCTACCAGGGGTCTACTTGGACCACGCCAAAACATGTTGTCTTCCCCAACAACCTCCGGACGCCTACCATATGTTGTTCCTCGGCTTGATCCTTTGAAGAGCTTGCTAAACCACTTCATAAAGCCAGATTTTCTCTGATTGTATGGTGATTCCATTTCTCCTGAATCTCCTGATGCATTATGAATGTCGTTACAAAAAAGAAAAAAAAAACACCTAACACACATTCTGAAGACAAGTGCATGTTAGGCCATGATTTTTTGCAAATTAGATGGATCAGCTGCAAATACTAGCAAAGATAGTTTTAAGGTTAACAGATACTAGCGGATGAAATATGAAATGAGAAATGTGCTACGTTATCCCAATGAAGCAAACTGATGTGAAACGTAATGCATGGAAACAAGAACTGCTTGGGGATTTTAATATAAGATTGTTAAAGCCTTGCTAGTTATAGAATTAATGCTTACCCGAATTAAGTTCTCAGAAAATCAAGTCGAAATTAAGTAAGGCATGTGGTTACAACTAGATTAATGGGACAATATCAAATTGACAACATAGAATTAGATAGTAATGTTATGGAGAGAAACAATAATCCACAATTAACAAATAGAACTTTTCACCTTGGGTCTCTCACTCACTCTCTTGTTGGTGGCACTTTAATGGAGGAAGATTGAGATCAATCGAGCGATGCCACTAGGAGACAAATGGCGCACAAAGTATAGTCCGTTGGAGTGGTAGCCGGTGGCGGGTAGTCCATGGGATGAATAGAGAGCATCCAACGTCTTATCCTTTCTTCCTTGATCATCAAAGACGAAGCTGTGGTTGATGTCGGTGTCGGCCTTCCATGGATGTGGCGAGCTCTCTTCTTGAGCCCTTAAGGGGGGGGGGGGGGGGAAGGTGGCTGTTTAGTGAAGGGAGGGGCTTGGCCGTGAGCAAGGGGAAGAGGGGAAAAATTAGAAAACTGAATTAAATTCAACTTCAAGGGGTTTTGGAGGGAGATTAATTTGAAATTTCAAAATTAATCACATTAATGGCTAGAGGTGTTAATTGAGGAGAATAATTATGGGCTGATTTGGTGGGGCTTTGAATTTAAATTGGGAGAGAGAAAAGCCCATTAAGGGGCCGGCCACATGTAGAGGAGAGAGGAGGTTTGAGAATTTAAATGAGTGGGGACCACAAGGAGTTAATTAAGCATAATAAAATCTGACATTTAATTTCAAAATTAATTATATCATAAGTAACTCCCAAATTCAAATGAAAATAAGAGGGAATTTGAATTTGAATTTCAAACATGTGTAACTCCTCTTAATTAATTATCATAAGTAACTCCCAAATTCAAATGAAAGTAAGAGGGAATTTGAATTTGAATTTCAAATATGTGTAACTCCTCTTAATTAATTTTTTAAATTAATATGGGTTAATTAAGAAAGTCATTAAGAGAGGGGAATTCAAAATTCAAAGGAGGGAGCTAGAGGGGGCCGGCGGCAAGGGGGGTCCAAAGGGTGGCCGGCGGCTGCTGGCCGGCTGTTGGCCGGCGGGTGGGGGTTTTGTAGCCGGCGGCCTGGGCGGCTCAAGGGGAGGCGGTGGCAAGGGGTGAGGGGAAGGGAGGAGGGGAATTTCAAGGGATTTATTGCTAAAAATCCACTCACCTCAATTTTCTTCTTCTCCGATCTCCACGAAAATAACTTGGCGAAAATTTAGAACTCTCGAAGACAAAATAGTTTGGCGAAAAATCTAGAACTCACAAAGAGATCTAGCTTCTCCTACGAACTCACTAAGAGATCGAGGAGGGGAACTCACAAAGAGATCATAAGTGGCAAATTTTCATTCATCAAAAACTAACTATTACATAAGAAAAGGGTCATATATAGGCCTCCAAATGACAAAAAAAATAAAAGACTAAAATGTCCCTTGGGCTACAATAGCGACCAAATACCCATAAGGGCAAAAGCGGAAAAACTGAAAATAACATAAACTACTACATGAAATGACTCAAAATAAAACTCATGATCGTAGCTGTCGATCTCCGGTCTCCTGATTGTACACATGTCAAAAAATGCTGACGATGTCCTCATCACAAACACTGATAATAATAAAATCAAAAGACAAAGCCAATAATATCCAGACAACTGACAAATCATTTGACATATCGAGAATGGTCTAATTATATAAAAATAAATAAATAAAAAAGCATTATCCCTCCCTTTCTAGTTTTATAACTTACGTCAATAAGTGCAGAACCACTTAGTGGATGGCATAATAGTACTGCCCTTTGATTTCAATAGGAGAAGTTTTGATGCAGCACTAAGACAAAGGCCAAGGATAAAGTCATAACTAAGACATTGCACTAAGATTTGAGTCATTCATTAAGCACAACTCTCCATACAAGCTCATAAATGACCCATAATCTTACTAAAATCATTAAAGAATAATTAAGAAGCTTAATTTAAGATCTTTAGATGAATAGGTCGGCCAAACCAGTCAATGAAGTAAACTTTTTTATAAATTACTTGACTAGAGGGCTACTCTACTTGTCTAAATTAGCCAATCCGAATTTTAATATTTTTCAGAGCTTTCAATTTTACTTTATTTCTCTTAAGATATTTGTATAAGTTAGCTAAACAGAGAGATAGGAGTAGTAAGGATTTAGTTCAAGTAAAGTATATTAAAGATGAATATCAAAAAGTAACTTTATTAGAAAAGGATATTCAACAAATGTGGATGAGATATTTTGCTAAACTTTTTAATGAAGATTATGAGAATGAAATTGACTTTAGTGACCTTAGCACCCTAAATGAAAATAAAGATTTTTCTTTTTTTATCAGCATATTGGTAAAACCAAAGTTAAGGAGGCTTTAAAGAAAATGAAGTGTGAAAAAGCTGTTGAACCTAATGATATTCCAATAGAGGTGTTGAAATGCTTAGGAGATAAAAGAATTTCTTAACTTACTATACTTTTCAATATTATCTTGAAGAATAAAAAGATACCAGATGAGTGTAGAATGAGTGTTGATTTCTATTTTTAAGAATAAATGTGATGCACAAGATTGTGGACGAATTAAGTTTGTGTGTCATACTTTAAAACTATGAGAGAGAGTTATGGACCATAGGTTGCGGCGTGACACTAATGTTTCTCAAAATCAATTTGAATTCATGCCAAGTAGGTCTATTATGGAAGCTATATATTTATTGAGAGGTTTGATGGAGAAGTATAGAGAGAATAAGGAGAATCTACATATGATTTTTATTGATTTAGAGAAAGCATATGATAAAGTTTCAAGAGAAGTACTATGGAGAGTTCTACATAAGGGGTTAATAATTCTTATATTCAAGTCATTAAGGATATGTATGCAGAAGTTGTTATTTGGTTTCAAGCACAAAATGATTTGACCAAGTATTTTCCTGTTTGGATTACATCAATGATCAACCTTAAAGCCATATATTTTTGCTTTAGTCATGGATGATGTCATGGTCCATGCTTTTTGTTGATGATATTCTTCTTGTTGATAAGACTAGAGAGGGAGTTGAAGGTAAACTTGAATAATGAAGGTCAACCTTAGAGTCTAAAGGCTTTCATTTGGGTAGATTTAAAAATGAATATATAGAGTGTGATTTTAGTAATAATAGATATAGTGGGGAGATTGTGACTTTGGGCGATCAATTTATTAATAAGAGCACACGTTTTAGATATCTCGGGTCAATTGTTCAGAGTGATGAAATAGATGGGGATATTATTAGTATAATTCAAGTTAGATGGTTAAAGAGGAGGAATGCATCGGGCTTGTTATGTGATAGAAAAGTCCCTCTCATACTTAAGAGAAATTAAGATGGTAGTGAGATCTGCAATGATTTATGGTGTAGAATGTTGGCCATTAAAAGATAAGCATAATATTAAGTTAAGTGATGCAGAGATGAGGATGCTCAGGTGGATGAGTGACTTTACTCTTAAAGGCAAGATACGAAATGAGCATATACGTGAAAAGGTTGGAGTAACTCCTATGGAAGATAAGATTAGAGAGAGTCGCCTTAGATGGTTTGGTCACATAAAACGGCAGTCTTCTAATGACTCAGTTAGGAAAGTAGATGTACTAGTTTTGACTTATATTAAGAAAGGTAAAGGTAGACCTAAAAAGACTTGGTTAAAAAATATTAGAAATGATATTTCTTTATTATATTTAGATGATAATTTGACCCTAAATATGACAAAATGAAGAAAAAGGATTCACGTAGCCGACCCACATAGTGCGATAAAGGCTTGTTGTTGTTGTCTCTTATTTTTCTTTCTCATTGTATTAGGACAACTCATCAATCCATATAAAAATATTTTATTGTCTCCTAAAACTTTCAAAAGCTATATAGGCATGAAAAAGATTTATAAATAGAATTATGCTTTATACTTTTGGCTTCATTGAATAAAATTTACTTTTTGCTTATGCAAATTTAGGGTAAAAAGATTTGATGGCTACTCTAATATC
The DNA here is from genome assembly GCA_022539455.1 of Dendrobium nobile. Classification (NCBI taxonomy): domain Eukaryota; kingdom Viridiplantae; phylum Streptophyta; class Magnoliopsida; order Asparagales; family Orchidaceae; genus Dendrobium; species Dendrobium nobile. The sequence continues at coordinate 20,874,355 of CM039729.1, read as the reverse complement.
TAGTGAAGCTTGATGAGTGATCCCTTAGGGCTTTTGCAAGTACTTAATTATCATTTCTCACCTTCAATCCATTTTCCCAATAAAAGCCTTAATCCTAGCTTCCCTCAACCTTAAAACACATCCAAACTGTTCAAAACTCTCCCAAACATTCCCTCGCATCCCTCATAATCTCACAAGTGCTCAACTCTCAAATAACCCTAAGATACCTCAGCTAAAAGCTCAATATATAAAGACAATTTTCAATTGCAATCAACTAGATTAAAAATATCACAATTCCTTATTCATTGATTCAAAATTCATAAATACACCAACATTAGCTCCCTAACATCTCAAACCTTTAATTTGGAGCTCCTAAACATTTTCCTTGAATAAAAACTAGTCATTTAATAACCTAGAAGTTTTAGCACCAAATCCTTAATACACTTTTCACTAACACCCATACAATCCTTCCATCACCACCCTATGGGACGCAAATCAAATTTTTGTCTTCACTATAAATATTCCATAAACATGTGTCATGTTTGGAGATTGATTCCAAAGTGCAGTATAAGAAATCTCTTCAATCTCCACATAAATAGAATAAAATCTTCAAATAAGGCTATATGAAAGAGAATGGACTGCTCCAGGTAGCTGTGAATTCGAAGTATATGTACTAATATTTGTGAGAGGTCTCACGTCCCTTAGAAGTTAGAAGTCATAAATAAACACCAAACATGAAAACCCTGGGGTATTCTAAAAGGGTTTGACTTTAATCCTCCATAAGGTTATGGTTCCTCAAGAGAGAACAAAATGAACAAACAATTTGACATCTAAAGTATTTTCCTTCTCAAACATGTATAAAATCACAGGCCTTGAATTACAATAACTAATAAAAAAGCATTCACTTCCTACCCCTTTTCGCATTATATGACAAAGCTAATATAAAGACACCGTTCTTAAATATTAAATTCTTCAGCAAAGCTTTAAAGGTATAGAAAGGCACAGTTCAAACTATGGTGCACCTAATTTAGTTTAAAATGATGTAATTCAATAACTTTTGAATTTGAGCTTTTATTCCAATCTTCAAAAAATAAAAGACATCAAAGCATTAATCTCATTTCAGCACTTCAATTTCTTTGATAAGCCTAAATTAAAATAAAAATAAAAAAACCAATACGTAAACTTCCGAAAACTTCTCCCTGTTTTTGTTAATCCGAACATAGCAAAGTCAGACGCTGCAGCTCTAAGAATATGAAAAAACATTTTCGCAAGAAAATTTAAAAGAAATTGGTAATAACCAGAAGGGAAAACATATAGTAGTTCAAAATTGGAGAAACGTCGAGAAAAACTCTAACTCGGCTAAAACGAGCGGCAGAGGGATGGAGAAAGTACCGTAGATACAAGATTGGGAGAGATAACTGACATCGGAGGAAGCCATTTTCCCGAGGCGATGCTATCTCCCGTTGAAACAGGAAAAAAAAGGGAACTTTGATGGCCGGGAAAATTCGGGATGCGGGGAAGTGGAAAGGGGGATAATAAAGGTGAGGTGTAGACGGAAAGGAAGGCATTAAAATGGGCAGATGAGCATCTGCCCACCTCCAAGGCATCCCAAAAGCCTAGAGAATATATCCGCCCGAGAGGAAGAAGGTAGAGGGCGGCGCAGCGAATAATCAGCAGAAAGTAAAGAGTGAGGAGAAAGAGATTCTTGACGGGAAAGCAAGAGAGGTCCGCGTCACCGGAGGAAATTTGGGCCATGGTATCCTCAGCCAGTTTCTTAGCTTGCATAAAAATTAGAAGAAAATATATGTGTAATGTTACTACTTGTATAAATTACTAAATTTACTATTAAATGGGAGTGATGAGTTTTAGAATATTCGCGGCGGTAGGGAAATATAAAGTTTAGAATCTTAGCATTATAAGAAGATCTAGCACTCATACAGATGAAAGAGATGATGCAATATTCATAAAAGACACCAAGATTTTTACGTGGAAAATCCTGAAAATGAGAAAAACCACAAGGTCTGGCTCGATTTGAATGAATCTACTATTATTTGCAGTCGATTATAAATGAGACCTTCATTGGGGAAAGGCCTTGGATTGATGTACATCATATGGAGTACATTACATGGTGGGAATACAAAGAATCATTGTTGACGTGTTTGTTTGGTCGGAATGACCATAGTCGGTGGGCGACGGAGGTCTGAAAGACCGTTGTCTGGCGATGAAGGTAGAAAGGACCATAGTCGGTGGACGAAGGAGGTCGAAAGGACCGTTGTCTAGTGATTGTTTGTCAATTAAAAAATTTATATAATTTTTTAAGAACAAAATATCTTATCATTAAATATCTTATATATCCTCTCTTTTGAATGACTAGTATTTAAAGTGGATTTCAACTAAATAAAATTTAGTATTCGAAATTTAAAAGGAATGATGAAATGTTTAAATATTAGTTATTTAAAGAAGTTAATGAATGTTATAATATGTTTGAGGACACATGTGGATTTAGGAGGGGGACACGTGCCCCCTCCCAAATTTATATTTTCATTTTTAGGGTTGTTTGGATACAAGATTTGAGTAGGATTTACGGGATTTGGACGAAGAAGCACATGAACGTAAGGAAATGTTTTTGAGTAAAGACCCTGTGAGGGCAATAATATGACAACTATCCAAGGGCGGAACCCCTGGGGGGAACAAGCGCCCACCCCCCCCCCCCCCCCCCCCCCCCCCACCACAATATTTGCAGTTGATTATAAATGAGACCCTACCTCGGGGAAAGGCCTTGGATTGATGTACATCATATGGAGTACATTACATGGTGGGAATGCAAAGAATCATTGTTGATGTGTTTGTTTGGTCGGAATGACCATAGTCGATGGGCGACGGAGGTCGGCGATGGAGATAAGAAGGACTATAGTCGGCGGGCGAAGGAGGTCGAAAGGACCGTTGTCTAGTGATTGTTTGTCAATTAAAAAATTTATATATTTTTTTAAGAACAATATATCTTATCATTAAATATCTTATAATCCTCTCTTTTGAATGACTAGTATTTAAAGTGGATTTCAACTAAAATAAAATTTAGTATTCAAAATTTAAAGGAATGATGAAATGTTTAAATATTATTTATTTAAGAAGTTAATGATGTTATAATATGTTTGAGAACACATGTGGATTTGGAGGGGGACGCGTGCCCACCCCCCCCCCCCCCCCCCCCCCCCCCCCCCCCCCCAAAATTTATATTTTCATTTTAGGGTATTTGGATACAAGATTTGAGCAGGATTTATGGGTTGGACGAAGAAGCACATGAACGTAAGGAAATGTTTTTGAGTAAAGACCCTGTAGGGCAATAATATGACAGCTATCCAAGGCGGAACCCCTACGGGAAACAAGCCCCTACCACCCCCCCCCCCCCCCCCCCCCCCCCCCCCCCCCCCCCCCCCCCCCCCCCCCAAAATACAAAAAGTAAATCAAAATTTGATTTACTATTTATTAAATCTAGCCCAACAATTGACTAAAATCTTACAAGATAAAAGAGAATAATATGTTAAAAAACATATAAAGAAATATATGCATTAATGTCTGCACTGATTATCTGCATTAATTTATCATTCTATAGTTAATTACATCTCAATCAATTATATCATCAGTTACAGTTATAATAACAATCAATAGTATTAATGTCAGTAACAATATTAGTATCATGATCAATAATATTAAATAATATTCATGATAATAAATCGTGTTAGTATCAGTTACAATACTAATACAATATTCATAACAGTGTCGGTATCAATATTCAGATATTCAATGAGTGTATCTTAAGAATATTTTGCTCATGCATTTATGACTCCTAATCAGTCGCCACTTATAACTCTAAATCAAAGTTCTCCTTAATTATAATTCACCTTGAATCACATGAATTAGTCACCTGACTTCTTATCTCGATCAATCTTTAACTCTTTATGACTCCCAATAAGTGAATCACGTGGATCAGTATGGTATCACATTGAATTATCATATCATATATTTGATATCATTCAGTACTTCATTTAAAATGCAATAAAAGCATATCAAATCATTTCGAATGATCAAATATATAATATATCCAAACATAAATGTTGAAAGCTTATAAAATCGGGAGATAATATAATTTTGACAGATTTAATAGAGATAAAATTAGTAGAAATTAAAATCATTAAAAATAAAAATAAGATATTAGTCACTTACAATAATAGAATAAAATATGTAGCATGAATGACTTACAAATATGATCTAAAGATATTTCTCTCTTATCTCTTCTTCCCTTCTTTCAATTTCTTCATAACCAAGCAATCAAGTGAGGGTGTCAATGATGTGAGGCTAGTATATATATATACTTTTCATCGGCTAACGCCGTAACACTCACCAAATGAACACCAAAGCGCTCAACTTCAGAATTTTTTTTTAAAATAATTTTATCTCGAATATTTAAGCTATTACAATCTTCTCACATTTAAAAATTTTTGTCTCCAACATTTTTATATAAGTTAGAGAGAGAGCATTCTCAAAATAAAATTTTAAACTCAAATCAACTAATTCTAAATGGAAAATCATATTTTTATTCCGTTCAAAATCTCTATTTATATTTCAATTCTTTTAATAATCATTACTCTGATACCATTTTGTCACACTCTAGGATATATATTGGAAGAATTACATATATCTTTCATTTTAATCATTTAACTAGAGCTTACGAATGAATATATATATATATATATATACATATGTGTGTGTATTTTTGTCTTGTCCAAAACCTCATATCATAGGATCATTATCCTTTAATAAAAACATTTAAAACAACGTAATTAACACATAACCCAATAAGTAACTAAAATCTTATAATTGAAAGTAATACAACATAAAATAGAATAATATACTATAATTCATATAAAAAATATATGTATCAATGTCTATATTGATTATCTGCATCAATTTATCCTTTTATAGTTAATCATATCTCAATTTGTTACATCATCAATTACAATAACAATCACAATCAATAATATTAATACTAGTAATAATATTAATATCATGAACAATAATGTTAAATAATATTCATAACAGAAAGTTGTATTAGTGTCAGTCACACTACTAATACAATGTGCATGATGATGTCAGCATCAAAATTTATATATTCAATAAGTGTATCTTAAGAATATCCTGCTCATTTACTAATGACACCTAATTAAACACCCTTTAAATTATGTGAATCAGTCACCCCGACTCCTTGTAATTCTCAATCAATCTCCAGCTCCTTATGACTCCTAATCAGTAAACCACGTGGATCAGTAGGATGTTACATTGAGTTATCATATCATGTATATGATATCATTTAGTACTTAATTTAAAATGAAATAAAATTACATCAAATCATTTACAATGACCAAATCTATAACATATCCAAACTTGCATGATGAAAACTTATAAAATCAGGAGATAATATTTTTGACATATTTGGGAGAGATAAAATTCGTATAAATAAAACTAATTAAAAATAAAAAGTAAGAGATTAGTCACTTATAATGAATTGTAAACTATAGTATAATAAATGTAGTTTCATAAATAATATTTAACTTTATTGATCATGATACTAATATTGCCTAATAAATTTACATCAAATAATATCAATGGAATGTATGGAAAATAAATTTAAAGTAAATATAATAAATGCAGTGTATTTAATTATAGTTCAATTTTGAAGTAAATCGTTTTCCCCAATTTTAGGTGAGAACACTTTACACTGCTTACTCCTTGCTTGAGTACCGTTGTCGTCAAGCTCCTCCATTGATGCCCTTCACCCACCGCCGGCTGACACCATTTAGAACTATACTCTACATTCATTACTTCAAAAAAAAAATCATTTATTTCTATTTACTTTACATTCCAAACAACTTCAAAATATTTTTTTTATAGTGTATTTTCTTAGATTATTTTTCTTTTTTTAGCCAATCAAACGTACCCAAATATTTTTTGAGGGATTTACTTGCATACCACTTTATTTCATGTTATTTACATATCTATACCTAAAAATTTAACATTACATGCCTACCATCCATATAACAAACATAGGTGCATGAAATTAAATATTAAAATTTATAAGTTAGTATGAGTGGTAAGAATGAAATATATAAATAACATATTTGATATTAAAATTTTATATGAGTGTTATATAATATTAAAATCATAATGTTAAATATATAAATAACCTAAAATAAAATGGCATGTATGTAAATCCATATTTTTTTTTATGCTGCATTTATTTTTCAAGAATAAAACTAGCATGTATATGGTTTACTTTTCATTGTAGCCATTTCTTCGTTGCTGCGTGGCTTAGCGTTCTTTGCGTGAACTGGCATCTTGAATGAGGAACAATTATTACATCCTCCAATCGAACGCAGAAGAACGTCCGGTCGGAGGTCAAATCCCGCCAAAAAATGAGTTGTGCCGAGTAAATACCGAGCAATACCAAACAATAACGAGGAATACCATCATTTAAATATTTAATACCGAGTTATACCGAGCTAAACCGAGAAATACCGAGTTATACAAAAATTGTACCGATAACTCAGTATTTCTCGGTATAGCTCGATATAATTCAGTATTGATCTCGAAAGAACGGTATCCCTCGTTAGTTGTAACAAGCAAATACCGGGGCGCTTCTTCTTTTACGAGATTTTGGGGAAAACAGAGAAGGAACGGGGTTTTAGATTCTGCAGGATTTAAATTTGTTATTTTCACTGATTAGCAAGATTTATGCTAAATCCTGCTATAATCCGGCACCCATACAGCCTCTTAACCTAGTGTCCGAAACCCTCGTCTTTCTCCCAAAATCAAAATTCTAAAAACCCTAGACGACGGAGAAGCGATAACGTTGTGAAAGCTGACTGAAGAAGCATTGACAGGACCAGCGACGTGTGAAATCCGTCCAATGCCCGGATTTACAAAATCGAAGATTTAAGATAAAACGGGGGAGAAATGAATTTTAAGATTATGTTAGTTTTAAAGATCTCATTTTTGCTGTTTTGCAGGATTTAGGTTAATCGTTCTCGGAAACTGCTACTGAACAGCTCGGTGATGGTGATTTGCTTCCTCGATGTTCCTCTCTCTACCTCCTCCCATTGTCTCTTTGTGCTGCTCAACCCTCAAATTATCATGATGGTTACACAATGCTATTATTTCATGATCAGATCAATTCTGCAAAGTTTATGATATTTTTTGCATCTACATGCCAGATGAAGTATCAGTTACTTTGAATTATTAACAAAGAATACTCTGTAGGGCTCATTTGGTTGCTTGAAGTTAGAATATATGATTTCTCTGAAGTGGGAAGTTAGAATATATGATTTCTCTGAAGTTCCACTAATGAAATGGTAATATTTTGATGCATTAAACAAGTTAAAATGAAATTATCATTTTTATTATCTTCATTAACATAGTTTTTGTGATGAGGTGTAAGATGATAAAATAAAATTGTCATGATTTACATGAAGTGGTGGGAGAAGCATTTGACTATAATGATTGCAATTAGGTTTAATACCTGTGGTCCGGTGATCAATCATTTCCTACTTAAAGGAATTTTTAATAAATATTTTAGGGCTTGGTGGTGCTTGAGGAGGATTTTGATAGGGAAGGATCTCATGTTAATGCCATAAGCTATAGGGTTGCAATTGTTTAAGTGTTGATTGGCAACAATATAGCCGAGAGTTGCATTCAGATAAAATTTTTCCCAATGTATTTTGTCCTGACTTATTATTGTGGGTATGTCTAATAAATCTTTTTGCACCCTTCTCTTGATGTTGAAGATTAAATGCTAACGGCGATGATGATCACTTGTCGCACTCCTTATAGAATTTCTCAAAGCAACATTATGAACCCTTGCGAAGAACTTTTGTTATGTTGTTTGTTGTCATGCTTCACATTATAAAGGTGCTACGTGAGGAAATAATTTATCTTTACCATAAATTTGAAGTTGGGTTTGTATGAACATGATTTGTTCATCCATCATGTCCTCTTTTATGGAATCTCTTGTAGAATTTATGTCCAGATGATGGAGTTTTATTGCTCTGAGGAGTGATGCCTCTTGAAGAGGTGTAATATCATAATCTCTTGATATGAAAAAGAAAAAAAAAAAAGAAACCACGAAAAAATATTTATAATTTTCAGAAGGATATCCTATCGTTAGCTTTATCTCTACCATGAAATAATGTTTGGAGGGCTTAATCATATGACAATTATCATGATTAATGACATACTCATAACATGCTATAGTGTGTTGATGTCTCTTTGTAGTTAGAATTTGTTATGGAGATGGTAATGATGATTCAGAATTTAGCCGTCGGTTGCATGTGGTTGCTATGGAATATCTCTATATTTCCTATGATAATGATGTAGCATGTTTTGATGGTGTGAAGCTTCTCAAGCAATCACAATCAATGGCCATCACCAAGGGGATCTTGTATAGATTTTCATAGAAAGCTATGATCTTGTATGGATTTTCATAGAAAGTTGCGACGCATGTCCTATTTTATGTTTTCAGTGTCATTTAAGTTCTCGCTTTCTGATTGGTTCCTCCTTCATTTATGCTTCTCTTTTAATGGTCTACATTTTGTGCCATAAAGCATTACAAGTCTCACAACCTTCTTATAGAATTTTCCCTTTAAATTTGAAGGGTACTTTTCTTTCACACAACAGGCCTGATGCAATCCTCCATCACTCTGAACAATAGACACGAGATATCTAAAACGTGTACTCTTATTAATGGCTTGATCACCAAAAGTCACAATCCCCCCATTAAAACTACTAAAATCATGTTCAATGTATTCTATTTTAGATATGCTCAAACAAAAACTTTTAGACTCTAAGTTGATCTCCATAATTCATGTTTTTATTTAGCTCCCTCTTTAGTCTTATTAACATGAAGAATATCATCAGCAAAAAAAAAAAAACACTAGGGTACTCTGGTAAATACCTAGTAAAAACATCCATGAATAAAGCAAAAAGATATGGACATAAACTTGGTCCTTGATGTAATCCAATTGAAACAGGAAAATAGTTAGTCAAACCGCCATGTGCTTGAACACAATTAACAGCTCATGCATACATATTCTTAATGACTTGAGTCTTGAGTATAAGCATTATAAACTATTTTCTTTTCTAGAATTCTCCATAGCACTTCTTTTGAAACTATATCACATGCTTTTCATAATCAATAAATATTATATGTAGATCCTCATTATTCTCTCTATATTTCTCCATCAAAACTCTCAATAAATGTAAAGCTTCCATAGTAGATCTACATGGCGTTAATTCAAATTGATTTTTAGAAACATTTGTATCTTCTTGTAATTTATGCTCAATTACTCTCTCTCCCATAGTTTTAATGTATGACATATTAATTTAATTCCTCTAAAATGCGCACACTATTATGCATCGCCTTTGTTCTTAAAAATCGGAACCAACACACTCCTCCACTCATATGGCCCAATGGTCACATGGTCGGCTACCTAACACAAGGTGTCACGGTGATCGCAGTTTGTTACTCCAGCCAGAAGAATGCTTTATTATATTTAATATTTAATTTTTATGATTTTAATATAAATATTCTTAGAAAATATTTTAGTTATTTTTATTTATAGTATATCTTAAATATTCTCTTGAAAAGAGTAATTAGAAAAATTATATACTATTATTTTTTAAATTTTAACAGGCAAATATATTTTTTGATAAATTATAAAAAACTCATAGCCATTGCTTGCACATGGTTGTTCTGGGACATCTCTATGTTTCTTATGCTAATGACATGACATCACACAATGGCCTGGAGGTTTTTTGGCAACCTCAACTGCTCACTAGGAGGATTAAAACATTGCAATCAGCGGAAACCTTCTTCTTTCGTTTTGCGAATATTTTGTTTTCTAGTTTTGGGTGCCACACAATGTTCAATTTGGTAGACATCACTTTCTTTGAAGTTCCAATAAAATTCCTTTCTAAGGCTGTTGTAGATGTATATTTGAGTAAGAGTTGCCGTGGAACAAGCTTTTTGGGATCTTGCACAAAATTTTGATATTGTAGATTAGCAAATATGAATGATCAATGCTCTTCTTTTTTTTTTTTTTTTTTTGACATATCAATGATCTATCGTGAAAATCTGGCATTGATGAGGCATCAAGTAGGGCTGGAAAATCTTCAACCAATCGGTGCTACCTTGTTTTCTTACTTAGGGCTTGAATTCAACGGAAAAAACTGCTTATTTCTGTTTTGAGAAAAATTTGCTTAGGATATCTTCTCTCTCTCTCTCTCTCTCTCTCTCTCTCTCTCTATATATATATATATATATGGGCAGGATTATACAATTGTGGATTTACTTTAGCGAATTTGCTAGTGAAAAAAAAAGTTGGTTTGGTGTTACAATGTGAAACAAGATATGAATTGTAAGGCATATGGGTTAATTTTCCTCATTTTATATTTTGCTTGGAAAAGAAGGGAAAAGTTTTTTGTGCTATAGATAGAAATCCTGCCATTTGCTTCAACTTTACAGTCAAAATCAATTATGTCCTAATTGTATGCTTATTTTAGGATTGGTGCCATACACGACATGAAGAACCGAATTGATGGTAGATTTTAACCATCACCATTCATGACTGCCTTGGTAAAACTATTTCTTATGGTGATGGCGTGACAACTTAGAGATTCAAGTATTTAAGCATAATAATCTGAGAACCAAAGTTTATCAGTTACTCTTGAGCATTCAAGCTCCCAACAGATTTTTTCAAATGGTATTGTGTTAGTGTACATGGAAGCCTTTCATCTCAAGCTCTGATTGCATGCATTCAATAATGGAAATTTTATTAGGATATGATGAATGATAAAATATTGTTGAATGCATTGCAATCATGCCTCGTCTCTACCATACAATAGAGTTAGGAGGTCCTGTCTATCAAGATTTGTGCCATTCAGTACATTCAGTAGTGTGATATTGTATCTTTTATGAGTAAAAATTTGTGAGGGCAATGATGATGTTTATTTAGAATTTAACTATTGATTGCATAAGGCTGCTATGAAATATCTATATATTTTCTATGGTAATGATGTGGCGTGTTTGGATGGTCTGGAGCTTCTTTGGAAACCGCACAGCTGCAATTACTAAGGGGATTTATGCATAACTATTAGTAGAAAGCTTTTGAACTTGTCTTATTTTATGACTTCCATAATCATCTTAGCCCTCTTGTTATTCGTGCGTTTGTCCCTAATTTTTTTCTTTTTGAAATGGAGTCCTTTTGGGTTATGAGTATTACACAATGTGCAATATAATATGCAAAGCTTCTCCGCTTTTCTTATTTCATGGATTCCACAATCATATGTTTCTTCTTATTCTTGATTTGCTCTTCCTTTTCATATCTTTTGGGAATGCCTCTCTTTTGGCAATGTTTTGGTTGGAGAAATTAAGTGAAAAAGAAATATTATTTACCTAATAGTTACATCTTGATTGTTTGGTTTAGGTGGTGTTGATAAGGAATTGGTTTGACCAAGTAAACTAGAATGTGTGCATATTTCTCTTTATGATTCTCTACTTAAAATTGAAGTGTGTACACTATTAATTTGGGTTCATTCTTCAATTTTTTCAATATTCCTTCAAGAAAAAAAAAAGAGAAGATATTTATTTTCTACTCAATTTCCCCTCAATCTAATAAATAGGCAAGTCTATTTTCATTTTAGTTCTATTAATACTTCAATTTCCACTTCGTCGTCATTTCCTCATGCTCAATATGCAATGCAATACGCTTCACTTTCTTTGAATTTTCATTAACATTCCTATAAGGCAGTTGCAGAAGTATATTTGTAGCGGAAGGGATTGTTGTGTAAGCAACACAACTTTTTGAGTTATTAAGTTCGTTCTTTGTTTTTGTGTCCATTACCAATCACTAATGATGAGTACTTAGTTTGTGTGGAAGGTGAAGTTGTGGGTACTGATTGCAGATATTCTTATTCTCATTGTTTTAAAAGAGCATGGGTTCTTATCCTTCCATATATGGTATCTTTCAACTACTTTTTTTAAATGATTGAGGTTTGAAGTGGAGTTCAACTAAAAAAAATTGATATTGGCAACTTTGAAGGGAACATGAATTGTAAATCTCAACCATTCAAAAAAGTGGGTGAATAATATTAGATGTGTGGGGATGAGAGCTACTATTCTTGTAAAATGGATAATTGTCCAATTGTCTTTCTTGATAAGAGCTGCTAATCTTGTAAAATAGATAATAGTCTATCACCCATGTAAGTGTGAGGACCGTTGTCATCATTATAATTTTTATGCATGTAGGTGAAATTTTGGAATCTTTCTCGATGGGAAGGGAAAAAGGAAATCGCATTATGAGGCAAAATCTTAATGAGTTTGCCGCTAGTTTGCTGCTGATAAAATTCACATTTTTTGTCTCATCTTCATCATCTAACATAGCTAACTGAGCTTATTTACATGTCAGATATCAAGACTAGGGGTATAAGCATAACATATGATTGCATGTTTTTTGTTTTTTTTGTTTATGAATAAAGAATATTTATGGGTAACTATGATGATTTTTAGGCCAACGAAATTCTGAGGACTACCATCTAATACATTTATATTTTCTATGATGTTTATGTTGCATTTCAGAATGGCCTGAAACTTCAAGGAACCACAACTGTGTGATGGACCGTCCGACTTGATTGTGAGGGAATTAGGAAGTTTCCTAATCAAGAGGAAATAGTTTGGGAATGTTCTTAATCAAAGGGGATTAATTAGGAGATGTTTACTAATTGAAGAGAGCATATTTGGAGCTGATTTAGAAGAGATTAATTAGGAGATATTTCTTAAATGAAGAGGGCGCATTTTGAGGGCTGATTTGGAGGGGATTAATTAAGAAATGTTTCCTAATTGAAGATGGCGGGGGATGATTTGGTGAGGATTAATTAGGAAATATTTTCTAATTGAAGGGGGCAGATTTGAGGGCTGATTTGGGAGGGAAATGATTAAGGAAATGGGAGGGAATCGGGGAGGGCTGTTTAGTATTTGTTGTTTATTGTTTGCTTTAAGTAGGTGATTTTCCTAGGGTTAGGGGTATGTGTTGTTTGCCGAACTTAGAGTGTTCTTAGGGTGCTTGGGCTGTAGCCATCAGCTAGAGATTTGGGAGAGCCAGATTTTCCCCTCCAATTGAAGTTTCACTTGTATCTTGTCTTTTCTTTAATAAAACTTTCAATAGTAAAGTGTTCTTGTGTGTTATATTTTTGGTTTTCTTGTCGTTGATTTTTTAAATTGTTGAAATCATATTTCAGGCAAGGCTTTTCCTAAATTTCTGCAAGCACTTCCTATCACTGTGATCATTAGTGGGATTCATGTACTATGTTTTGAAGAAATCTACTATACTTTTCTTTGTTCATGGATCCCATTGTCAATTGAGCTACTTGTTATTTGTCTCTTCTTTATTTCTTAATCACCTTCTTTCCTTTTTGGAATATTGTCTTTCTGGGTTTTGGGTGCTATATAATGTGCAGTGTGGTAGGTATTACTGCCTTTGAAATTATAAGGCTGTGTCAGTTTTATATTTGTAGTCGATGGGTTAGTTGTGGAAGAAGCATGGCTCTTTGGGTTGCACCAAGTTCTTCTATTGTGGCTGTTTTCAAATGCAAGTGATCAAGGACTATGTTGTTTATAAGTGTGTTGATGCAGCTGCTGTTTGCCATCTATCAATGGATCTTCCATGGTTGAGTTATCCTTATCCCTAGTTTGATTTATTTCTTAATCTTCAAATTTTTATATGAGAAAGTTGTTTTAGAAAACTGTTTTAGAAAACAATAAGAAAATTATCTCAAACGAAGCCTTGATTTGTCTTTTTTACGATATATTGGGCATTATGATAGAGGACATAATAAGTCAACTGGCAGATTTTTTTTCTCCTAGGTGATATTATCGATGATTAATCTACCGTTAACCATTCATAGAGTTTTAAGATTTGTTTGGAATTGCTTTTCATACTATGTTTGTTGTAAGAAAAAAGTTAGTAGAGAGAACTTTTTTATTGCTATATCAAAATTTTGCCTTCAAAAACTTTTTTTTAGAGAAGCATTTTTTAAATTGGGGCTACAAAGGAGCTTTTAAAATAAAAAATAGAAAAAAGCTTATACTGTTCCAATTGAAGCCTTAATGGTATGGATTAGTTGAAAGACAATTTTGTCAGGTATTAGTCAAAATTTGCTTACCAATCATACTGAGAGGCTTTGGTTTAGGTGATATTTTCTATCCCCCTGTATCTCCTGATGCTGTGCATTGCAAAAATTCATGCCGAGCTCTTCTAAGAGAGATTTTTAAGAAGACATTGGATTGTGGATAGGATATTGCTCAAAGTTTATGCCTTCAGTTTGTGAGGAATTAAGTGGAAACGAAATATTATTTTCGTAATAATTTCTTGACAGTTTGGTTTGGGTTTAATTGATAAGAAATTGGTTTTGGCAAAGTTAATTTGAACGAGAGTATGTTTCCTTTATTATTCTATTCTTGAAGTTGTTATATGCATGATATTAGGTTGCTTTCATCCTTAAATGTGTTGGTTATTCCTTCAGATTCTCCTCAATCAAGTAAGTGGGCAAAATTTATTTTTAACTTGATTTTCTTAGTATTTCAATTTTCATTTCATTTAATTTCCATTTTCTCTCTTTCATTTTTTTTAAAACCAGACAGAGCCTTTGGATTCTAGGTTCTACATAATATGTGAACTGAACGTCTTGGAAATACAAATCCAATGACGCCAAATTCGACTAAATCCAAGCCCAAATGGGTCCAAATCAAGGGCCCGAAGCGTTGTTGGAGGATTTGAACCACAATTTGGATTGCCATACGTTTTCCAAATGTGCCATGCTTATAATAGAATTGAGCGGCTCGACGAGAAGAATCCAATAAGCCAAGATTACAGATTTCTGACATCATTAAGACCTTTAATGTTTAACGAACGGTCCACGATCAATGGATTCAACATTTACTGTCCACCCAAATCACTCCCCATTTACCCTTGATCTTTCTCCTATTTATGGGTCACGCTACTCCAAAAAATCTATAAATATACCCCTCATTCCTTTTGAAAAGGAGACCCGAAACCTAAGGAAAGAAGAGAGAGATCAGAGATTGTTCTTACCATTACCTCCTCGACCACTGCCCAGTCTTTTGTCGGACCACCACTTGAGACCCGGAGTTCTACCGGACCATCACCTGAGGCCTGAACTTCTGTCGAACCACCAATTGAGACCTAGAGTTCTGCCGGACCACCACTTGAGGCTCGGAGTTATGCTGGACCACGACCTGAGGCCCAGACTTCTGCTGGACAACCATCTGACGCTCGAAGTTCTACCGGACCAACCACTTGAGGCTCGAAGTTCTGCCGGACCACCATCTGAGGCTCGGACTTCTGTCGGACCACCACCTAACGATTGAAGTTCTGTCGGACCACTACCTGAGGCCCGGACTTCTGTCGGACCACCACCTGAGGCCCAAACTTCTGTCGGACCACCACCTGAGGCACATACTTCTATCGGACTACCACATGAGGCCTGAACTTCTGTTGAACCACCACCTGACGCTTGGAGTTCTGTCAGACTACTGCTCAACGTTAGAGTTCTGTCAGACTACCGCCTGACGTCAAAGTTCTGTCAAACAACCACCGGACTATCAACTGATGCTCGAATTTTCAAATAACGTTGGACTTCTACCAGTCCACCAAGTAACGCTGAACTTTCATCCTTGTCTGTCACTAGATTTCAATCATATGGTTGACATTTGTAATATGATCGCCCTCAAGGATGAGTGAGCCCACTGTAATCTACCCAAACATTAGTGAAATAATTTCAACTGGGCAAGACCCCGTGGTTTTTCTCCTTTCTAGGGCTTTCCACATAAAAAATATTGTGTTCTCTATATGTGAGTTGGATAACCATACAACACTAAGACGCAATCAGGGGCGGATCCAGCTCCTTTTTTTAGGGTGGGCAAAAAAATTTTTTTTTTTGGGATGGGCAAAGTTGCTTAGGATTGATAAAATTAGGACAAACAAAATTTTTTAGGGGGGGCAAAATGCGCAAAATACCCAAAATATTCTAAAAAATTCCCTCTAAATATTAAAAAAAAAAATTTGAGGGTGGGCATTTGCCCACCCTTAGGCCAATGTGGATCCGCCTATGGACGCAATATTATAATTCTATGGCCGCATATATTCTAGCCCGCAACAGTACTAATGCTTACTAGACCTGCATCCAATAAGAAAAAAGAGGAATCTCCCATACTTCTAAGCGTATCTGAAGAGCAAAAGCTTTGATATCCGAGCAAAGTTATATTTTTTTATATATTCCTGTATTTAATATCATGGAAGCAGTAAACAAAATTATCTTTTTTCTCCTTACTGCTACGCTTCTTAGCATTCTCAAACTTCACCGCAAGCTCTGGTTAATTAATTCATCATGTACAACATGCATAAATCAACCATTATGATCTTAATTATTTCTATCGTCATGAAGCATCCCATGCAAGAACGGCAGGGCACGTTATTAACACGACGCCATTTCATATTTTAAACGCCAGATTACAACCCCCATCAATCCTCCATCCAAAAGACATACAAACCACCTAAACCAATCAATCCACCACAACCCAACCAATCCTTCACTTCTCCCATGGCTTTCCCTTCTATCTCCTTCGTCTTCCTCTGCTTCTTCTGCTTCTTACCGCGCTTGTCCCTCGCCGACCACGTTCTCTACACTGACGAAATCCTCATGCCCGGCCAAAACCTCACGAACGGCCCCTACCTTCTCGCAATGCATCACAACTGCCGCCTCGTTCTCTACAATAACACCGAACCGAGTTGGAGCACAAACGCCACCGCCAACGGAAACAGCGATTGCTACCTCGTGCTGACCCAGCGAGGCGAGCTCGTCGTCCGCCGCAGCGTCCATTACGCCTTATGGTCGAGCGGGGCCAGGTCTAAGAAAGGCAAATACGCGCTCGTGCTCGACGCGAAGGGAAGAATTGCTATATACGGACATCGCCGTTGGTCTACGAGTAATCCGAATGGACTTGGCGGCCCAGACGACTTGGCCATAGAGGAGCCGGCTACAGAATATGTTCTTCAATCTGGTCACCGGATGTTAGCTGGGGATAAGCTGAGGTACAAGGAATACGAGCTGGCTTTCTGGAGATGCAATTTGGTGATTAACCACACAAGGTCCGGTAGGTGGCTGTGGCAGACAAACACCAAGGTATCGTTTTGATCGTAATGAAGTAAAATACACTTCGGTCCAAGCTACAGTTATTTCATTTATATGCTGAGTGAAGAAGAAGTTCACTCTGAATGCTGAAATATCTGAACTTGGAGAAATTCTTCGGTGTGGATATTGGATGGTCCCTAGACCAATCAGTAAAAAAGTGACGTGACGTTCTGATTGGTCTCTGGTCCCTCGACTTGAGGCAAAATTATTCTATGTGGATGTCGAATGCCGTATGGAGACCAACTAGAATGCGTCACGTTGCCCCCTGCTCGGTACCGCGGCTTGGTACTGAGCTTGGTATCGATGATATGGCATATTCTGATTGGTCTCAGGATGATGATATACGTTCGACATCTGCGTACAGAATAAAACACACTTTGGTCCAAGCTATAGTTCTTTCATTTACATGCTGAGTGAAAAAAAAAAAGTTCTTTCTAAATGCTGAAATATCTCAACTTGGAGAAATTATTTTGTGTGGACACTGGACGGTTTGGAAATGAATCAGAACACACGTCGGTACCAAAAAGTACCGGGCATGAATAAAAAAGTGACGTGACATTCTGGTTGGTCTCCGGACTCCGTCCCTCAACTGGAGGTGAAATTATTCTGTGCAGACGCCGAACGCTGTCCGGAGATTAATCAGAATGCGCCACGTTGCCCCCTGCTCGGTACCCGGCTTGGTACTGCTCGGTACCGCGGCTCGGTACTGCTCGGTACCGCGGCTCGGTACCGCTCTTGTACTGAGCTCGATATAATTGACATGATGTATTCTGATTGATTTTCAGACGATGAATTGTGATCGTCGTACACAGAATAATCTCTCTTGACGTGATATGAGACTTTGATTTTTAAAATATGTTTTGAACAGGTGGCGCAAGGGCCGGCGGGATGTTACCTGCAGTTGGAGAGCAGTGGGGAGCTTAGCGTGAAAAATGGGGCGCAGAGGCTCTGGAGCAGCAACAAGAGGACGGATAGTGGGCTGCACCTGGCTGTATTGATGTTCGATGGGCGGCTGGCGGTTTATGGGCCGTTGGTGTGGTCCAATGTAAGGATGGACGATTCGATTGTTGCTGATGCGGTCACTTATGGTGGTTCAGAATATATTTAGAAGTGGGCTTGTGCGATCAGTTTGTTGAGTTTTTATTTTGCAGAGCCTCCTATATGCCCTGCATAAATAAGTACAAAGCGGGTGTAATAGAAAATAGGGTATTTGAGAAAACAACAGGGTCGAGAATTCTCTTATGAATTATAAAGGTTTAAATATATGTTGTAAGATCAGTAATGTGATTGTTGAGAAATCATATTAATTAGACGTTCAAAAATAGCCGATTTCATATAATATCATGATTTATTTCTTCGGTGTAATGTGTACTAATCTATTATAAGACTTGGGTTGAAAAAAAAAGAGATTTACATAAATATCATTCTATATTATTCTATTTACATATTTAAAATTTAAAATTTTAATATTAAACATATACTATCCATAGTTTATTTTTATATCAAATATGACTGGTAGAAATGAAATATGTGAGTGGTAGGAAGAAAATATGAATGGAATATTTGAAATTAAAATAATATATGATGGTATGTATGTAATATTAGGGGTGTTAATTCCGGGACACGGGTCGGGTTCAGGTCGAACCCGGAACTGATCAAGAGTTCAAACGGGTCGACCATAACCTGACCCGGGTAGGTAAATGGGTCAAAAATCCAAACACGGACCCGACCCGGCGGGTTGCCGGGTTAACCCGACTCGAACGCGCGCATGGACGCGAGTATGGACTCCCGCGAGCGGGCAAGCGTGAGCGGGCAGGTGCTCGAGCGCGAGCGGGCGAACAGACACGGAAGCGCGGGCGAGCGTGAGCGAGAAGGCGCAGGCGAGCGCGGGGCAGCAACGGAGCGCGCGAAAGGGCAGCAGCAAGCGCGCGTGCGGCAGCTGGCAGGCGGGCGTGGGGGCAGCTTGGGCAGCCCGCGCAGGCGGCATCTGGCAGGCGAGGGCAACTCGGGCAGCACAGGTAGTTCAATTTAAACGGGTTTTCGGGTTGACCCGACAACCCATCGGGTTAACCCGACCCCGCCCCATTTTTCAAACAGGTCGAATTCGAGAACCCGAACCCAGCCCGTTTTGAAATTGGGTCGGGTCCAACCCGGATTTTCCGGGTCAGGTTTTTGTGTCGTGTCAAATATTGACACCCCTATATAATATTAAAGTTTTAGGTGTTAGATATATAAATAAGATGTATAAAGTGATATGTATGTAAATTTATATTTCTGCTATATGGTTTTTATGTTGATGGATAGAAAAATTTAAGATTTTGTCCAAATGAATAACTTCAAATAGTACAAGAGTGAGAGCGTTCCAAGCCGAATCAGGAAGAGGCATTTGCACGATAATCCAAAAAATATAAATGAATGAACCAAGAAATGGATTATTATAATTTTTATGAGAGGATTTCAAACCTTATCCAAATAATTAATTTTTAATAGTCATTAATAAATGATGCGTTTATATTGTATCCTGAACTATGCACAAATGAAAAGCTATGATTACCTGAGTTGTGCGTTGACGGAGTCGTGGCAATGGTGTTCACTCCAAATGACTAATCTGCTCTTGAATTAAGATCACAGATTTCACCCGTTTTCCACTGCCTCAATTGCCTCAATTAGGGGTGTATAAGAGTCGAGCTTGTTGAAACTGTAGATCGCAAGAATTGGAGCAGAACAAGGAGAGTTAAGATAAACAGAGAATTTGTTATTATTTCATTCCACTCATTAAGTACAGGAGACACATATATATAAGTACAGAATACATAGACGGCTACATATAAAGCAATACATAACAGAGTTTGTATTATATCTTTATGTTTCTAATATCCCCCGTCAAACTGTTGGGTCTAGGAATGACACCAAGTTTGAGTCGTAGCTGCTGAAATCGCGGTGTGGAGAGGGGTTTGGTAAAGATGTCGGCTACTTGATCTACTGTGCTAATAGAAAGGAGTATGATGTTATTTTGTTGAATATGATCACGAACGAATTTGTGATCTATTTCGATATGTTTTGTACATGCGTGAAACACCGGATTGTTGGCCAGTGCAATCGCGGAGATGTTGTCACAATGTAAGTCAGTTGGTTGCTCCTGTGGTATGCCGAAATCAGTGAGGATGCGTTTGAGCCAGATGACATCAGCGGTAAGAGCTGCAAGTGCTCTATATTCGGACTCAGTTGAAGACCAAGCTACTGTATTTTGCTTCTTGATTGTACGGGATATGAGCGTGTCTCCTAAAAAGGAGCAATAGTCGGATGTTGATTTTCTTGAGATGGGATCACCCACCCAATCGGCATATGAAAAAGGAAGTACGACAAAGATTAGATTTTGTGATTCATATGCCATAGTCAATCGTATCTCGGATGTAGCGCAGTAGCCATTTGAGAAGATAGATGTGTTGAGCCATAGGTTGATGCATATGCTGTGATAGAAGATTGACACTGTATGATATGTCCGGTCTCATGAGAGTCAAGTATTGAAGAGAGCCGGTGATTCATCTGTATGTGGTCGGATCAGAGAGCACGCGGTCGGCTGAAAGGTTTTAAGATAACTTTGTACAGGTGGGATTTGCAAGTGGATTGCAGTCACTGAGTTGAGCCGAATTCAGGATGGACAGTGCATATGACTGTTGCGAGAGGAAGTAATGTTCTGCATTTGAATGATTTGAATGTCGAGAAACGAGTGAGCCTCTCCCAGGTGTTTCATAGTGAATTTGTGATTTAGCTGATTGAGAATTTGGTTGATAAGGTCAGTGTTATTGCCTGTTTTAAGGATATCGTCCACGTAGATGAGCAGGTAAACTTGAAAATTTTTTTGATGGAATGTGAGGAGCGATGGGTCTGAGGTGCTATGAGTAAACCCCATGGATGCCAGATGCGATGTGAATGTATTGTACCATTGGCGTGGTGCTTGTTTGAGGCCATAGATGGCCTTGTGGAGAAGGCACACATGATCCAGATTGGTAGAGTCTTCGAAGCCTTTTGGTTGTGTCATATACACGGTCTCTTACAACATGCCGTGAAGGAAGGCATTGGCTACGTCCAATTGTTGTACCGGCCAATTGTGATGCAAGGCTATGGATAGAAGGATACGAATCATAGGTAATTTTGCGACTGGGCTAAAAGTCTTAGTGTAGTCCAATCCATATTCTTGATGATTGCCTTGCGCTACGAGCCGTGCTTTGTATCTGGCCATTGAACCATCTGCGTGACGTTTAGTTCTGTACGTCCATTTGCAACCAAATACCGAGGAGTTTGGAGGTGGGGGAACGAGGTTCCAGGTGCCTTGCTATTATAAGGCAAAAAATTCGGATGCCATGGCTTTTCTCCATTCCAATTGTTTGTTGGCTTCTGTATATGTTTTAGGATTTGCAGAAGATTGAGAGAGCGACTGATTATGTAAAAGATTTAATCGAGAGCAAGGTTTGAGGGATCCTGTGCTTTGCCTAGTGATCATCGAATGAATAGAGGTTTGAGCGTTAGTGGAGGTAGTGTGTTGATTTCAAATTGTTTAGGAGGTTGTACGGGAGGCTGAAGTATAGCCTGATGTGGTTGTAGCACTGAAGCAGGTGTGAGAAGGAGGAATGATATCATGTTAGCTTGTGTGTTGGAATTCATCTGATGAGAAGCAAACGGATAACAATTTTCATCAAAGGTGATGTGGTGAGAGATAACAACTTTGTTTTTTTGAAGATCAAGGCACTTGTACCCTTTGTAAGTGTCCGAGTAGCCTAGAAGAACACATCTTTTGGCTGTCGGTTGAAGCTTGTGCCTAAAGGGTACAGGAATAAGAGGAAAACACACACAACCAAATGTGCGTAGATGAGCTCACTCCGGTTTGACGTTATGCAGGATTTCAAACGGAGATACATTGTGGGTGTTTGAGGAGGTCATATGATTTATGAGGTATGCGGAGGTTAGAACAGCATCAGGCCAATATTTATAAGGAACGGAGGCTTTGTGGAGAAGTGTTCTGGTAGTTTCGATTATATGCCTGCGTTTCCGTTCAGCAACTCCGTTTTGTTGGGACACGATATCTGATGAGATATACCGTGCGTTTGAAGAATTGAACGAGAGATTTGTTAATGTATTCGCCTCCTCCATCTGTGCGAATGCATTTGATTTTGTGAGAGGTGAAGTTTTCAATTTGTGCTTTAAAATTGATGAATATAGTAAAAACTTCAGATTTGTGGTGCATGGGGAATAACCAAGTGAAACACGAATAATCATCAACAAAAATAACTTAATAGAGAAAGCCAGTGTTAGAAATCGTAGGGGCGGGTCCCCAAACAGCAGAATGAATCAATTCAAGAATAGAATGTTTCTTATTAGCAGAATTTTCAAATAAGAGTTTATGATGTTTAGATGTATTACAGAAATGACAAGAAAACTGATGCAAATCTATCTTAAGATGAGAGTTGATCGAAGCAATGCGCATGGAAGTGTTCCTGTTGGGATGACCCAATTGATCGTGGCAAGGCGAGCTGTTGTATGAAGTAGAAGATAGCGCACGGTTAGTAGGGAGGCAGCTGTAGTTTGAATTGGATATAGCCGATCACG
Organism: Dendrobium nobile; assembly: GCA_022539455.1. Classification (NCBI taxonomy): domain Eukaryota; kingdom Viridiplantae; phylum Streptophyta; class Magnoliopsida; order Asparagales; family Orchidaceae; genus Dendrobium; species Dendrobium nobile. The sequence continues at coordinate 20,851,453 of CM039729.1, read as the reverse complement.
ACACGGTCATTGAAGAATAACTTGACGAGTCGTCAGATCCTTAAAAGAGAAACCATGTGGGTCAAAGATACTAGCAAGATTGTTATCCTTTGTTAGTTCAAAAATTGATAAAAAAAATATATATATATTTCAGAGATGGAGAATGCAAAATATTGGAGAGATTGATCTTACGAGAGGGAGTCGGTAGCAAACCGTTGCCTGAGTTGGCTATGCTAACCGAGCTCCCATCGCCAATGGTGATGTCGTCGGAGTCATTATACGGAGTCGAGATGGACAGGTTTTCTAAGGATTTTGTCATGTGGGAGGAAGCACCGGAATCAAGACACCAATCATTGTATGCAGACGGAGAACCTGCAAGAAGAACTTTGTTTGTCGGTTTAGGGAAGTGAGCATCATTCTGATGGATGTTTTGAACGTCTGATATGAATTTGGGAGCCCATTAAGAATGTAGAGGATGATATCCTCGGGATCAATCTGCGACCTGGCTGCATCGATGTCATCGACGTTGGTTTTGATTTCGGTAAGATATTGGATCATAGTGGAGTTTTTGAGCGAGATATGGTGATGCTCATTTTTCAATTGAATGACTCTACATATATTCTTTGATTGAAACCGGTTTTCAAGTGTGGTCCAAATGGAAGAGGTAGAATCAAGATTTAGAACGTAAGGAAGTAGTGGGGCGGAAATGGTGGAGCATATTGTAGCAGCTAAGTTTTGATCAGTGAGAATCCATTTTGCGTAGGTGGGATTCGGGGTGGAGGTACCGTCGGGTTTGGAGATGATTTTGTCTGGAATGGAAGAATTTTGGTCAAGAAAGAAATCAAACCTGTTTGTGCGACAGATTTTTGTGATTTGCGAGCGCCATACCGAATAGTTTTCAGTGGACAGAGGATTTTGAACGAAGTTCTTGAGATTGGCAAGAACAAACTTCAGATTAGAGGATATGCCGGAGAACTCGGATTTCGTCGTTTTTGTGTGATCGGAGAGCTGGGATGTGGTCGACGTTGCCATCGATGCCCTGGATCTTCAAGCCGTATCTAATACCATGTTGAAATTGTAGATCGCAAGAATCAGAGCAGAATAAGAAGAGTGAAGATAAACAGAGAATTTGTTATTATTTCATTCCACTCACTAAGTACAAGAGACACATATATATATAAGTACATAATACATAGACGGCTACATATAAAGCAATACATAACAGAGTTTATATTATGTCTTTGTGCTTCTAATAGAGCTCGAGTCACACCTGATTGGAGCTTGAGCATGATTAATTAAACGAGTTTGAGCTCAAATTTGAGTTTTGCTATATGAGTCCGGCTAATGAAGCGGTTCTTTTATATCATGAAAGAGAGAAAATGATTATGATTCAACCATTAATTGTGATAAAATGATAAAATGAATGAAAATTTTGAAGAAAAATGATAAAGAATCACTTAATATTTGAACGTAACATATAATTTTAAATATTTTTTACATTTTATCAACTTTGTACTTAAAATCTTGAATGCTAATATACTTTTAACTTTATTTTATATTAATATTTTAAATAAACCAGCTTGCGTACTAACAAGTCCAGTTAAAGTTGGCTTAAGCTTGACTTATTAGCTTATTAAGCATAACTCATAAGCAATTTATCATCGAGTACGAACCAGCTTGACTCACTCACACCCTTAGCCTCAATCTAATTAATGGGATTTGAAATTTAAGCACCTAGCTTAAGGTTTAGCTTATGACAGATTTTTTGTTGCTTTCTAAAGTATTTTTTTAATACAAAAAATTTTAATTCAAAAAATTTTTACTAAAAAACTTCTTTAGAAAAGAGTAAGAATGCTCTCACAAATGAGAAAAATTATTCTTTGAGGACACCAAACAGTTCATAGATTAGCTAGGACGCTGGACGCTCTACGTCACCCAATAAACAAAACGTTTATTTTGGATAAATTGTATATTTTATTATTAGTTTTAATTAAAAAAGGTTTTCCTGTAATTTTAATAGCCTTTAATTTAAATTATAGTTCCATTAATTATGCTAGTAAGACTTCTTAAAAAAGTATACAAACATATTTACTTTTAAAACTAAAATGACATATTTATATATAATTTATTTACCCAATACATATCCATATGTAAAATATGCTAAAAATAATTTAAATATCTATAAATTAAAATGAAAAGAAAATTAAAATATCTTAATATAATTTTTAGCAAGACAATTAAACATAATATTTAGAGTAATAACAAAAAATGCCCAAATTTTGAAGATTTTTAAATAGAAAAAAAAATAACATCAAAGATTTGTTTTTGTCTTAACAAAGAATTTAAATGTATTTTGAGCCTTTTCTTAGAATTTTATTTGAGAAATATATAACCAAACCATCCTTAAATTTAGGTAAAGTTTAGGATCACTTTTATATTTTTTTTTTTTTACTTTGGTAATTTTTTTTTTTAATTCAGCTTTTAAGTTTTGTAACATTTTTTGTTTTTAAAAATAATTCAAACTATTTTTAAAAATACTTAAAATAGTTTTTAAATAATCTTATTTTCTTAAATAAATTTATCCTGCCCACTAGTCGCTGTTGTTGACTATTAATTATTATCATCTACTAGTAGGGGTGTCAATTTCGGGTACCGGTCGGGTTCGGGTAGAACCCGTAACTGACTCGGGTTCAAACGGGTCAACCCTTACCCAACCCATGTATGTAAACGGGTCGGAAATGTGAACGCGGACCCGACCCATCGGGTTGCTAGGTAATTTACTCGACCCATCGAAACTCATGGACACGGGCATGTGCCAGCACGTGCGCGCGGGGGTCTGCGCGGGTTTTGACAGGCACGAAAGCGTGCTTTGGCAGGCGCGGGCGACCTCGGCGGGCGCGCAGGCTGGCAGGCGCTGTCGCTCTGGCAACTAGGCAGGCAGTGTACGGGTAATCGCGAGTGGTGCATGTAGCTAATTTTAAACGGGTTCGCGGGTTGACCCGGAAACCCGTCGGGTCAACCTAAACCCGACCCGTTTTCCAAACGGGTCGAATTCTGGAACCTGAATTTGACCCGTTTTTAAATCGGTTCGAGTCAAACCCAAAATTTTCTGGTCGACTTCGAGTCGGGTTTTCGTGTCGTGTCAAATATTGACACCCCTAGCTGCCATCGCCATCGATTATAACCATCTTATAAAATATTCAATAAAAAATAAATTTATTTTGGATATCATATATATTTTTATTTTATAGTAAGTTATAAGCCAAATAAAAAATAAAAATAGAAAGTAATCCCAATTTTAAAATTATAATTGCTTAGTGTACCTTTTCAAATATTTATTTTTTATTTTTAAATTTAAAAATAAATCCAATTATTTTTAAAAGTATTTAATTCAGCTTTAAAGTTTTTTTTTTTTTTCGTGTTTTAAAAACTACTATTACCACTAGTCATCGCGTGACGGTAAAAAAAATTATTTGAAATTTTATGAAATTAAAATAAATAATTTTTGGTTAAAGCTAAATAAATTTTATTTTAAATCCAGATGTAAATAAAAAAAAAATAATCCCATTCTTTTTTTATTTTTTCGTTCGATTTTCTTATTAAGGCTTTATTGTTATTTTGTTCTTAAAGGACATTTGTCACATTGGTAGAATGCAGAGCCAAATGGAAGAGCTGGGCTTAAGTTGAGCATGATGACAGAAATTTTAGCTTGCGAAGATTTCCAATTGAAAAAGATAAAAAAAAAAAAAAACTATGCAATTGATTTTATGCCGTTGTCAAAGCATAGAGATCCCATCAGGTGTAAAGACATTTTCCGTTTTGATGGCAAACAGCTAAGTCGGCGTATAGAAAATAATTTTTGAAAAAGGAATGATATATACAACTCTCCTTAGCCTATTGGTTGAGAGCTTAGGTTTTCAACTAAGGGGTTTAGGTTTTGAGTCTATGTGTACGCGTTGTGTGTGTGAGTTTGCCTTAAATGTCCAAAAAAAAAAAAGAATGATATCTAAAATTTGTTTGAGTCTATTATTTCGCCAAATGTAGCTAAATTAATATAAAATATTATAGCTTGTTAAATTTATATATTTTTTTCTACAAATAATCTAATGGGCCCTTGTTGTTAATTGCAAAACTATTTTTGGTCTTCTTCTAAATTTTATTTCAACTCCATGCTAAAATTTGATGCTCCACTGAAAATCATAGTGATTGGGCACAAATCTTGAGGCGCACTTAAATTAAAATTTTCCAAAATTAAATTCAAGGCCAATCAGCTATGATTTCAACAAATTTATAGCCAAAGTGAAAGTCTTGAAGTGATGATCCAAATCACACCAAAGATTGTCTGACTTGAGCCTGAATGAGATCAAATCAAGAGTTTGAAGTATATTTTAAAGTTGTTGGACAACAATTGGAGAAGTATGTGTTTTTTAAATGACTTGTTTATAGCCGAATTGAGCAGCACAAGATGAATCCATCGAGCCCCATATTATTTAAATCCGATATCATTAAGACACTTAAATGTGAAATAAATGTCTTAGTATTTAGAATTCTTCATATGTTGACATAAACATGTCTAATATGTTACCATTTATGCTGGTCAAATTCAAAAGCAAATAATTTCATACAGATTAAATATTTTCTCCCTCCATAATCAACATAAAATTTCTCTCTTTTCCTTAGTCCATAATATATAATTTCTATCAATATATTCTATAATATTTTTTTTGTAAGTTTTTTTGGTATTATAATAATTAATATTATGAATTTTATTCATGCTAGTTTCTTTGAGGATATTTTTTTTTTTTTTTTTTGACCAGATATAAAATAAAGCATAATAGACTAATAGTGTTGTTTTTAACTATTAAAAAAAAACGCTTATGAATACGTAATGGGATTAACATGGAATGATTCATAGCACTACGACAACGCAGGGACGGCCGAAGTCCGAGCAAACTAAAAAATTTGTTTTGGAGCTTAATTTCTAGACTATATTAAATTTCTCTTACTCTTAAAAAAACTCTCAACAAGAGTACTCTAATTCTTGTAAGAACTCACAATATGAATTATGAGTTTTCTAACTATTGCTAGAACTCACATTATAAATTATGTAATAGAAATTGGAACGAATCATGAATTCACATGTCTTAAATATACAAGATCTTAAACAAATTGATTTTCACAAGATTTTAATCGAAATAAAACATACATTGATTCATGTTGAATTCGTTGAATTCCGAACTAGGTTTCTCTTTTTTTCCCTTTCATTTTCTTCTTTCATGACTTAATTCTTTATGGAACAAACTAACTCCTATAATGAGAGAGAGAACCTATAGTTATTTCCTACGAATTAGTTATAATAACTACTCATATATGAGTTATTTGATCAAACGATTAATAAACGACTGATCAAATTATCTTTTCTTGACTAATAAAATTTAAATATAAATAATTAAATTTTAATAATTCGAATATATGAACCACTCAATGATTTATATAATTAAATATATATATTTAAATAATTATTAATTGGACTTGCATAATTATTATATTTAATTATCTTAACTCGCCGTCCCACAAATCAACCCTTATCAATTTTTTGTAGGAGTTTCCTGTTTCCGCGCTGATCTCGTCTCCACATCAGACTCACGCGTCATGGACAAAATCAACTAGTTGGCTTTCAGAATATCGTAAAACCAGGAGCAACAAAACAATATAGTAGTATAAATAAGCCAATACCCGAGCATTAATAGATATCAAAGAAGGTTTAATTAGCCAGCATATTACATTAACAATGGCGCTGATCCCTTCCACTCTTCTCCTCTCCACCCTCCTCTCCCTCCTCCTCCTCCTCCTCCACTTCCCTTCTCATTCAAACGCCAACGAAGGCAACCTCATCGTCACCGGCGACGTCCTCCAAACCGATAGCCAACTCACCGTCCGCAACGCCGTCTTCGTCATCCAGGACGACTGCAACCTCGTGCTTTACAACAAAGGCGCCGGCTTCGTTTCCGGAACCAGTGGTTTAGGCCCCAATTGCACCGCCACCATCTCCGAGTACGGCGAGCTGCAGATCAAAAACAACGTAGGCAGCATCGTATGGTCAACTCCGGCGTCCAAACAGAGAGGCGAATACGCCGCCATCCTCCAACCCGATGGCCAGGTTGGTATCTACGGCCCCTCTTTGTGGAACACTCGCCAAATCGGGCGATACAGCGTCGACAACACCGTGGGTGAGAAGGACATCAATAAGGGATCGAGCACGCCCAATTTGTTATTTTCATCCGAGGTGTTGAACGAGAAGTCGAAGCTGGCGAGCAGAGACTACACCTTGGAAGTGACGGAAAAGTGTGTCCTCGAGTTCACCAAGGCTTCTGTGGGCGTCCTGTGGGCAAGCCCGACGAAGTTAAGAGATTACCAACATTGCTTTATAAGGCTGAACCACCACGGGCAGCTCGCTCTCGTCAACGACTACAACAGGATCGTGTGGGAGACCAAGCCGGCGTACGACGACGGAGTTTACGTTCTCGTTGTGAAGATTAACGGCGAAGCAGTGATTTACGGCAAACGAATCTGGTCTACCTAATCATTTCTTAGTTACGTGATTTTTGTTATTGCTGTTTCTGAATAAATAGCCTCTGCTGCTGGGTGTCTGATTGTTTTGCTTGGTTTCTGGGCTTTAAAGTTATCTGTCTTTTCTCTTTTTCTTCCTTCTTGCAGCTGTGTTTTCATGGAATAAATTTGAGTTATGAGCTAGTCGTTATTGGTTTTTTAAATAATCTATCAATCCTTCCTTGATGATTAATTGGTAGATTAGTCCGAATACTAAAGAACCGTTCCGACTCGGATGTGAGTGTATATAATATTTTGTACACATTGTGTGTTAAAAAAATTAAACTATGTACAAAATTACACTTAGTGTACAAATATTGCGTACACTCATGTCCGGACGGTTTTCTCTAAGTATTGAGCCTTGCCAATCAATTCATTAGACAATTTCTTTTAAATGGTAAGTTATAAATGATTATAAGTGTGCCGCACGAATATTTAAGCTTGGTTTGGGACGGCTATCTCACTAATTCTTAAAGCAATTAACTTTTTAGTAAAAACTGAATTTGATTATTAAAAAGCTGCTTTAAGAAGCAATAAGAAAGTCGTCCCAAATGAAGCCTTAATTTTGAACGAATAAATAATTTTTATTATTTTTGTTAAAAATTATTTTATTAAATTTGAAAAAAAAAAAACAATTTATTTTAATTCAGGGTTATAAATCCTTTCACTGGACAATCTGTTTTGATCAGCTAAATTCATTATTTACGCTTCAATTTTATCTATTAAAATTTAATGATCATTATGAGTGCTCAATTGAATTTGATTAATCTTTTTAAGTTGTTAAGCTGGAAAATTACATGAAGATTTTGTTTAATCATCAATAAATCAGTTTTATGACCCTTAATTTTGGTTTCTCATCAATCTAATCATCATTCACCTTTGTTTTTTCTCAATCAAACAAAGTGTTTCGATTGCAAGAATTTATTTATGTTTATATAAAATCATTCATTTTTTTCTTTTGAAAAATATTTCTGCACATTTATGTAAAGTTACTGCTGTGCTATATGATTATCTCAAAATATCTAAAGTAAATAGTTTCCATATTTTTTTCAAATTTTCACGAGGTATTTATCATTTATCATGCTTGAGATTTAGTATTTTTTGAGACAATTTTCTAGTTAAAAATTTTCGATTCAAAAAATTTTAAACAAAAAATTTTTACTAATAAACTGATTTAGAAAATAATAAGAAAACTAACTATTCCAATCGAAACCTTAGTTAAATTTTATATAATCCTATAAAATTTGACTAAATATCAAATATTTTCCTCAGGTTAACTTTGTATACCAATAACAGTTAAAACAAATGGTAGTTTCTCCATTAACCTAGAAAAAAACAATAACTATAAAATTTAAGGGTATTTTTATAGTTCTTTTACTGTTTTTTTTTTTATTTTAATTAAAAAAATTATGTTAAAAATTTATTTTAAAAACAGTAAAAAAGTTGTTACAAATAAAGTCAAAATTAAGCTTAAAAACTACGGCTTTCTCACCAAGGCTCCAATAAGTTTTTGGAATAATTTATATATTGTATTTTCTTCAAAAACAACTCTTGGATTTTAAACAGGCAGATTTTTTCACATTAAAGTTTTCAATTATAAGCATGCATGTAATTTATAACAAGAATTAATTTATTAATAAAAAAAAGATTGAGTGAGCTAAGGTGAATAATTTTGATTGTTTTACTTTTGATGCTATCAAATTGCAATTTTTTGTTCTAGGTAGGTTTAAATATTTAGTTATATTTTTTTCTCAAAAAAATGAAAATTTTAAAATAGCAGATAATGTATTTTTAGCTATTAAGAACCCAAAGGAAGCTCCAAGAGAGAGAGAGGAATAGAACAAAAATGAAATCAGAAGAGGCAGGAAAAAGCACTAGATCTGCCCGGCCGGCCAATGCATGCATGCAAGTATTTTTTTTTTTTTTTTAACAAAAGAAATTTTATTGATAAAAAGTCACCAAATACAACAGCCATAAAACACAAAGAAACAGCACAAAAAAGAAAAATAACAAAAAGGAAATAAAGAAGCTAACACCGAGCTCAGTATTCGGTCAAAGCTTCCGGCGTCCAAGACGTCCCGCAAGGACCCTCCGGAAAGGTGTATACGTACGAACGAGGCATCCCGAAGATCACACCTACGGTTGCCACCAGCTAAAACGTTTAGAACGCGAGCCCTGACCACATCATTGCTCTTAGCCCCAAGATGCCGCAAAACGATCAAAAAGGCCGACAAATACTGACAAGAAGTAACAAACATAACAGAAACAAAGTGGGAAATCATCTTCTGCGTCTGCCTCTCCCCCAAAACTTTCCACGACTGCCAACATTTGAAGAACGCACAAGAGCAAAGTCAGAATCGGAATCCGAAGGATCCAATTCCGAATCCTCCTCCGACGAATCAACCAACCAATTATTTTGTATCCTAATATCCAAACCAGAAGAGTTACCCACACAGGTAACCAAATCTATGTTATCAACCTCACTAACAGGGACCTCAACTAAGTTATTGGACATAGGAATAACATTCTCTCTACCTGGAGACGGAAAAACCGCCTCACTACCATCCGGAATCCCGCCAACACTATCTGAACCATCAAAAACTTTATCAATTCCATTAGCGGTCACAACACCCATAGCAGGAGGTCCATCGGAATTCAACACCTCCACCGCACCAGAAACCACCTCTGACACCAAATTATCCGGAGAAACAAAAATTGCAACTCCACGATCACAAACATCCAACAGAACCGAAGGCACAAAAGGAATAGCATTCGGAGCAAATGAAAAATCATTAACAACATCCGAACGAATAACCTCCTTACCAATCACCGAATCGCTCAACAAAATAGAAGTTTTATCTTTTTCCAGAACTGCTTGACTCACACCAAAATTCTCAAATTCCGAACCACAAACATTCGAAATCGGACTACTAACAGCAATAACAGAGGTAGGAAGAAGAGGAACAAAATCTGCAGAGGAAAGACCACTAAGCCCACCCTCTTCAACAACCCTCTCTGAACCCAAAACACAATTTTTCGGATCTGACACAGGAACACCATTAGAAGAGGGTTCATGCACAGCATTAACCACCACATTCGACGGGCTAACCTCAGGGACACAAAAAATCAACGGATCAGGCACAGACTCAAGGTTAGGATGCAGAATTTTACAACCATTCTTCGAATGACCCAAGGCAGAGCAATGCACACAGTATTTAGGAAAATCTTCAAAAATCACATTTTGGACATAACCAAGGCAATTCGAACCAATCCAGATTTTATCCGGGTAGCTTTTTGACACATCCAGTTCAACCAAAACGCGCGCAACAGATGGCCTAGATCCAATGGAAGTAGCATTATCTGTTTTTAAAGGTTTGCCAAAAATCGAACCTAATCCATGCAGAATACGGGAAGCAAATAAATGAGGTCGTAGGTTAGGAAAAGAAATCCAAATGGGTATGACCGGAGATTCAATGTCAATATCCAAAGAAGGGGTCCATTTAATCAATTTCATGAAACAATTACTCACAAAATAAGACCTATGCGCAAAGATCCTGCAATAATCCAGGTCGTTGAAAAGCTTAATCAGCACATTCCGTTGATTTAGAACCGTGACAGACACTTCACCCTTCAGTTTGAGCTTAAAGAAAAAAGTCCTAATTGCCTCAAGGGAAGGTCTACGGCTAGGAAATTTCCCAACAAGAGCAAATTTGAACGGAGCAGCCAACGCTTGGATTTCCGCCTCCGAAATCCACAGCGCCGGCATTCCACAGTGAGAGGAAACCTTCAAATCAGGAAAAAACAGGCGGAGAAGGGGACGAGCCCGCAAGAGCCTCCTTAAACGACAGAGAAGAAGGACAAACCAGAAAACCAGGGTCCCGAAGAGGCGCCATACAACAGAGTAATAAAACACACACGAAGAAGAGCAAGAAAACTACCCTGAACAGCACATGCAGCGCACAAGACGAAGAAACCAGCGGCTAGGGCAAAAGCCCTAGCCCTCCCCCGGGAGCGGAAGCGAGAGAGAAAACATGCATGCAAGTATTACCTTCACTTCTCTCATCTTTATCTCTTAGGTAGTCCCTCTATGATTGCTCTTAGGTAGGGCTGCAAACGAACCGAGCCGAGCCGAGTATGTGAGTGTTCATGTTTGAGTTCATTTAATATCAGCTTGTTCAAGTTTGGTTCATGTTTGCTTGAGCTTTAGCGTTTGTGTTCATGTTTGGTTCATTTAAATTAAGGAGTGTTTATGTTCGGTTCATGTTCAGTTCATGTTTGTTCGTTTAGTGTTTATCGAGCTTGTTCGCGAACAGGGGCGGATCCAGCTTCTTTTTTTAGGGTGGGCAAAAAAAAAAATTTTGTTAGAGGATGGGCAAAGATGATTAGGATTGATAAAATTGGGGCAAAAATTTTTTTTAAGAGGGGGCAAAATACCCAAAATACTCAAAATATTATTCCAAAAAATACCCTCTAAAATTTAAAAAAAAAATTATTTGAGGGTGGGCATTTTCCCCCCCTCACTAGTATGGGGATCCGCCCATGTTCGCGAACATATTTAACGAATTTTTTTAACTATCAAATAAATACATTCATGAACATATCTATGAACAAATACATTTATAATAAAAGCAATTGTCTATGTAACAAAGGTAATGATTATTTATATTTATTAACTCTATAGTCAAATATTAATTATTTTTATCAAGCTTATTCACGAGTTCAAAATCGAACATGAATCGAGCTTTTATCGAGCTTCTTATCGAGCTCAATGTCGAGCTTGTTCACGAACTTCAAATGATGTTGTTCGCGAACATAAATGAGCCGAACACATTAGTGTTCAAGTTTGTTTATTTAAGAATCGAGTATTTAAAATATTGTTCAAGTTTGTTTGTTTAGTTAATTAAACGATCGCAAACGAGCTTTAATCGAACCGAACAACGAGTAGCTCGCTGAATGTTTGGTTCGCTTGCAGCCCTACTCTTAGGGATTAAGTTAGGCGAAAGGCTACTGGGAGATGGAAGTAAAACGTCATAATGAAATAAATAAGAAAGTAAAAGCAGCCGAAAATAAAAGAACATTAGGACTAAATGTGGAAAAACTCGAGATCGGGAAAAAACCAAGGAGCCACACCACACCAAGAAATTCACTATGAAAATAGGAAGAAATAAGTATAGATCTCACTTCTCTCTCATTCTCACCTTGCTTCTCTTCTCTCGTGCTCTCTCCTCACACTCTAAACACAAGAGAAAACAATTAAATAACACCAAGGGAGAAAAAGATTAATCAAATTCATATCATGTTATAAAGGCACAAAGACCAGTGCTCAATTGCTCGAGTAGACAATTTCTTTTCAATGATATGTTATAAATGCTAAGTGGGGTGCCGCACGAATATTTAATTTTGAAGGAATAAATAATTTTATTATTTTGCTAAAAATTATTTAATTAAATCTGAAAAAAAAAAACTATTTATTTTAACTCAGGGTTATAAATCCTTTCACTGGACAATCTGTTTTGATCAGATAAATTCAATAAACTCTTCAAATTTATCTAGTAAAATTTAATGATCATTATAAGTGCTCAATTGAATTTGATTAATATTTTTAGTAGTTAAGTTGGAAAACTACATGAAGATTTTGTTTAATCATCAATTAAATCAATATTTGTGACCCTCAATTTTGTTTTCTCATCAATCTAATCATCATTCAAATTTGTTTTTTCTCAATCAAACAAAATGTTTCGATTGCAATAAATTATTTATGTTTATATAAAATATTCATTCATTTTTTTTCTTTTGAAAAATATTTCTGCACATTTATGTAAAGTTACTGCCATGCTATTATGATTATATCAAACTATCTAAAGTAAAAAAGTTTCCTTTTTTTTTCAATTTTACAAGAGGTAATTAACATTTATTATGCCTGAGATTTAGAATTTTTTAAGACAATTTTCTTACTGTTTTATAAATCAGTTTTTTAATTTAAAAATTATTTTTGCTTAATATTTTTTTACTAAAAATTTGATTTAAAAAATAGCAAGAAAATTAGCTATTCAATTGAAACCTTAGTTAAATTCTATATAATCCTAAAAAATTTGACTACATATCAAATATTTTCCTCAGGTTAACTTTGTCTACCAATAACTGTTAAAATAGATGGTAGTTTTTTCATTAACCTATTTTTGTTTATTAACCTAAAAAAACAATAACTATAAAACTTAAGGTTTCTTTTGGGATAGTTATTTTACTGTTTTCTAAAATAAATTTTTAGTATAAAAAATTTTAATTCAATAATTTTTTATACTAATGTGGGCTCCGAAAATTTGGCCTCGGCCTCCGCCCGCGACTGATGTTTTTTTTTTTTTTTTTTGGCGACGAAGTTTTAATGTAATTAAGTTCCGGGGTAAATTTTGGAAGGCATATGAGTTTGTAGATAAGATACTACGCAGAGATTTCGCCCTCATTTTGCGAGGACTTTAATCTAAGTTTTGGTTTCCTATAGGCGAAAGCCCCTATAGTTAATTACCCCTCTCGATAACGAGAGAGAACTTTCGATTAAGGCTAGTCGTCAATCAGATATGTAGAGATACGTGTTATATGGCATATGGTAGCAACATAGGTTTGGGATGTTGGAAAATAGTTGGGAATTGAAGAGTTTATAGGTTTGGTATTTAAAATAGAAATTTTCACCCTATTGCACTTAAAGCGGATGGTGGGGGAATGGATAATGGACCCGATCAAGATCCCATGGTTCCGTCGTCCCGAGCCATCGTGGTCCCTGATCTACTTAATCAGAGGAGGTAGTCGACCCAACCTGACAGAAAGATCCTTGTCGGCAGCCATGGGTTGCTTCTTGCAAGGGTACCTTGTAGACCTGGGGTGAATGTTTGTCTAAGGGGACAAATTTGAATCCACCTTAGCTAACAGAGGGCTTTGTGCCCTATCAATTATATCCTATTGATTCATATCTCAAGGATTTGATGCCAGCAAAAAGCGTATTGGCTCTGGCTATAACAGGTATTCCGTGGTGCTATTTGGCGGCAAAATCACTCGGTTCAAAAGGCTCCAGATCATAACCGTTTATCATGCGGTACCATTTGACAGCAAAATCGCCGGTTAGAGGACACGTACTACATCCTTACTGGCAAGAGATTGTTTGAGAATGAATCATAATGCTATTTTTACTATGCACTAGCTCTATGTGAGTTAAAGTAATTTTTTAATTTGTCCACCCCGGCAAACTGTTGCTGAGGGTGGATGGATTTTTCTTTAAATATTCGGATGGTTGATTTTAAAATTTTAAATATTTTTGGGATTTTTGGAATTTTGGATTTTTGTTATTCGGGTGGCATTTTAAATATTTGAAATGGATCCCTCAAGTTGAGATTAGCATTCAAAACGGTCATCATCGGAGTGTTCGGTGTCATTCCTCTTTGTTGATTAAACATTGTCATAACTCGACCAAGCTATTGACCGATGATCAGGTTTCTCGTAGTCTTTGTGCCTTTATTAGTGAATTATCATTATTATATGCCTTGATGACCTAATATGAATATATTAAAACAAATAAACTGGTCACCATAGTCGTATATTTGTTTGTTGGTTTGAACCTTATCGACTCCTATTAATCTGTATAGGAAGATCGGGTTCGCACTTGAATTCACTTATTGATCCCGTGTAGCATCCTTAGAGGTCATGTGTATATCAAAAACACGCTCGTCGGGGCCCATGCGGGTGTTGATTGTATTTACCCCTTTAGTGTACATACGTGTATACAAATTACTGTGCATGTGCGGGGGTATTTTGAAAATATGTGGAAATGCCTTTTGTTCGCTTGCATGATTATTACGAATCCGGTAGTGTTACATAACAGCTTTTGAATTAAATTGTTCGCATCTTTATACAGGTAGACTGTCGTTCACTACTTCTTGCTTTCTACATATGAATTGTAGTGCACTAACTAATCTCTTGACTTTTTAGATTCTCATATGAACTTGTATTTGCTTCATTCTTTGTACATTTCATTGTGATTTTGCTCCTTACAACATGTCCACTACTGATGTTTGTAGGTGTATTTATTTGCAAATTGAGGTTGACTACATGACACTGCATTTATTGAAGTCTCTGTGTATCTACCCATGTGTGGTATGTTGCATATACATCTATATCCATAGATGACTCATATGTATTGCAGATCTTTTGGTGTTATATAAGGGCTTTTGCATTTATCACAATTCTTTTATATTTCTCTATAGATTGTGTATTGTGTATATGAAGAATCTTCTACAACGACTTGAAGAAGTACTTTGCACTTGTTGTATTTCTTCATCCATATTTGTAGGAGAATTCATCATACTTATAACATACCCATTACCATGACTTGTGAACACAATAATTATATCAATTACAAATTTTAGGTTGTTTGTAAGGGATCCACCATCCATGCAATATCTCTACCACTGTTGTTTGTAGGCAGATTCAGTACCTTTAATATGCATATTAACATATATTACTGACTGGATTGCACTGTTGATTGATGATTTGTTACACTTGCTTGTGTATCTTTTAGTACTTGTGGTAGCCGTCGTTTGTATCCATAAGATATCTAATCTCAGTTGTAGGAGAGTCATTGCTTTTACATCTTAGCCATCGTCATCACTCATAAGTGGGCTAATGTGTTCATTATGTTCCTCATACCATTCATTAGAGACCCCATTTTGTAGCAAGTGGTTGCCAAGGTTCTTTGTAGCGGCCTTCCCCATTCACACATGAATCCCTTTTGTTCATCAAAGATTGCCTGATCTTTTGTTTGTGGGCAAGTAACAACTACTTATAGTCCACTGTTCTTTTCTTCATTTCCATTCACCTTGCAATTTGTTGCTCATATATGAGCTTGTTATTTTTAAAGTATGTCAAGTCCTTCTAGTAGTATTTGATTGTATGATGATCCCTTGATACTTCAATGAGATTCATTACTGTCAATTGTGGACATTTCATTGCATTATGTATTCAATCTTTGCTTGCATGATTGATGCTTCTCACTTTGTCAAATTACAAGCTTTTGATTGTATGCATCTTAAATGATTTGTTGGGTATACAATTGATTATTCACTATTTGTGCATGACTCATATCACATGCCAAAGTCTTTGTTTGCATTTTAGCTGTCATTTGTTAGGAGTTCGATGTTGTTTATGCATGGATTATGACTAAAGCTTTCATTTGCTTGAAGCTTCCTCCATCACGAGTCCCCTGTTGTTCATCCAAGTTCTTACTTGAGTTTAACTACTCAAATCAAGTTTTAATCAAGTCCTTTGTTCATTTGAGTTTGAATCCAACTAGTACAATTCATATCCACTTGATTTTCAAATTAAGTCCAAGTTTGTACTCATTAGAATCAAGTATGATTTGCTTTGTGTCCAAATACGAGTTCATTTCATTGTTCAAGTTCAATGTCAAAGTTCTAGTTTTGCTTGAGTCCAAATCAAGTCAACAAGTCCGCTGTCAACTTTTCCAAGTCCTTGTTCAAATTCACTTGGAGTTCAAGCCATTTTGTGGTTCATTTAAGTTATAGTTTAGGTTCAAGTTAAATTCAATGTAATTTGGTCCAAACTTAAGCTTCAACTTAAGTCCACAATGCAAGTTCATGTTTTATACATTTCAAATTCATTTGAGTTTAAGTTAATTTAGGTCCATTTTGTTCAAGTCCAAGTTCACATTTACCCGAAATTCGGCAGCCTCCCGGCGTCTCCCCCATTTAGGAGAAAACTACGGGAAACTGTGCCTTTCCCACCATGCTAAGAAAAACGTGTATGGTAGGTGTCTTCGGACGAGGACACCGCGCCTGTATATTTTTTTTTGATCCCCCATTATGCTAAGAAAAGCGTGTATGTGTCTTTGGTACCTTTTGCAAAGGAAAAATAGTTATTTTCCCACAAGCGGGTACTTGGGTATTCCCACTTCGTAATACGCATCGGGTTCCCATCCCACCACGCTAAGAAAAACGTGTATAGACGATTTTCCGATGCGCCACGAACGTCGAATAAGGGATTTTGGGTGATTACCAGCTTCGTCGTCGCAAGCATTGCGACGCACTTCCTAGCTCCCACCACGCTAAGAAAAATGTGTATAGGTGGTCGTTTTGTCGCACCGCATGCGCCGAAATGAGTTTTCTAAAACTTGCAAAATTCTATCTTTTTCTTTTTTTTAACATGTGTATGTATACACATACTCACACACAAACATACACTTATCTATATAGAAACAATGACAACAATAGCAATTATTAATCCAGTAATTAAAGTTGTAATGCTCTGAACAAGTAATGCCAACAAGATTAGAAACTTTGGTTGCATTTGTTAATAGCCTGGCACCAACTATTCCACTAGAGATCTCAGGGTTGTTAAACTATGTTATATTCGTGTTCACAATCTTCTCAAATGTCATCAATCTAATTCCTCTTATCAACTTGGATCGAATAACTGCAAATAAATATGACATTGCTGGATATGTAACAAAAGAAATAGCCCCAAATAAAAAGAACACTAACGACTAGAACTTGGAACCTTTCTTAAGCATGTGAAGAGGCTGATGGTAAGTATTTATAACACTATACCAGAGTACTCCATAAAACAGAAGAAGTCCGGCGATGTTTGTAAATACTGAACCAAGAAGCAGCATTGGAATTTTTTTGGTTCATTAAGGAAGGCAAGGTGATGAAGAGGAACTTCCTTTGGAAGCTCAGGCTTTGTAGTCTTGGGATGCTCTGGTTTACTTACTTGGACATTAGTTTATTTGTCTTCTTCTGAATATTTGATATAACCCCAGCAATCCCGACCAAAGAGTTTGAACTAGTCTGGTGTACGCTAATGAAATTAAGCTTCTTCTACATAGTGGTTTTCACAACCCATTCTCCCACACAATTCAGATCAGTATGCTTAGGAAGAAGATCAATGCCTTAGTTACAACTAGTATAATTGGATTAGTACCAGCAAGATCACATATTCATGCCAAAAAAACTTCCCTTGAAATCAACTATATCAACTAGCTTAACTATCAGCACTTAGTCCTAACAGATATCTGAAATCTTTTCTCGAAGTTCCTCAGCTAAAATGAACTGCTTATCACCTGAATAGCCACCATGGCCACCAACACTAGTCACCGAATGCCCATGGGACAGTAGCTTACATCTCCCACAGATTATAGTTCTGAGTTGGTGATGCTTCACAAGGTATTTTATACTCATGCCAGTCACCCTTTCATTTGATAAGAAGAAGATGCTCATCATTAACATCTCTTGCGAACTCAAGGTCTATCTTCTCAACGTGTTGATATCTATCCAGTGAAAGTGCAGATATTAATCCCTCTCCAGCTTTATTCATTTCATGAAGATCAACTACCTTCTAGATAAGTGGGTATGGCTGAGTCGAGAAATTTGTATTAAAAATATATTTTAGTGCTTAGCGCTGCATCGCTCCAACCATGTGTCGCATCGCCGCATACTCATTATATAGTTACTATAGAATAGAGTGCATTGGCGCCGCCTTTGTCAAATTTTGATGCCCCACTACTACACCTCTCAAAACCACAACACTCAAAATCCCAGCCCTACATCACCACAATGTAGAATTTTTATATTTTTCAATTAATTTCATTTAAAAACTTTGGGTTGTTACAAGGATCCACTTAAAGGAATACTAAGAGGCATGATTTGGAAATGCTAATGGAGATTTAAAGGGTTTATGGACGATGTGTAAGGGAAGCATAACTAAGATAAGATCTAAGTTCCTAGCTTGGGCTAGTTTTGACTTACCTTAGAATACTTGATCAAAGGATGTCATAATGGTGTATGTAATGGATGGAAAGGCTTAGAATTATTACATGAATGTATGAGGATCATATGTAGAGCATTTGGTGAAGATCCAAGAGACATAGAAGGAAATGGAGGGGAGACTAGGGAATAAGATTATGTCACTCAAAATCCTTGTGTTTAATTGCTTATGGAGGATGTATAGTTTGTTTGATGAATGTAGGGGCCATAGAAAGGTCTTAGAAGTTCTACAAAGAAGAACTAAAGGAAGGGATCGACCACCAAACTTGTAACCTCAAAGAATAACTTTTTCAATTTTTCTGTCAAACACCAAAATGCCATTTAATATTCATTCTATTAATATATAAGATATTACATTTGGTGCTACAATTCAAAATTTAGAAAAACTAAAGAGGAGGCAAAAATGAAAGATAAGAAAGCAAATAAAAAATGGTGGGACACCACCCTACAATTCCCTCCCCACATAAGTTGAACAACGTTCTTCATTCCAAACCCATTTGATACTAATTAAAAATGTGGTAAATGTAATTAAATGGCCACCCAAAATGAGGAAAATATTAAAAGTTGATTTTTCTTATAATTTAAAATTTTTAAACCCAACTTATTTTTACAATTTTATTTATTTTCATATCAAAATTTTTTCATCATGCATTGATGATGGTGCCCACTTGGACCCTTTGATCTTAATATTATGATGTGGCCTTCAAAGTTAGCATGATGTTCTACATCACTAAGTTACCAAGTAATATTTTATAAACCTACTAATATGGATAAAAAAAAATCTCGGTAGATTTCCCTCAGCCTTTCTTATAATGGATTAAGCTCATTGTGTGGTACCCTCACAAACAAATCAGGGTATTCCTAATTCTTAAGGTAATTTCATGGAACACTCTTCATTGTAGTCTACACCTATAAAGCTAACTTACGTTATGACTCTTAGTTATAACTATGTTAGGTTAAATAAACTACATATGGTTAATGCAACTACCATACTAACATCACCAACAGTTTTAAAGGAAGAGATTAGGGGCACATTCATAGTTCAAAGAGGCAAGGGCCACCAAAGTGTTGGGAAAGTAAGTAAAACTCTTTACTAAGCATTATATAGACATCATTGGTGACAATAAATCCAATAATGCCGACCATCGCCATTCAATTTATCTCAATTAGAATATTCTTCTACAAGATCTAAAATTGAGCATGCACGATTATATAAAAAAATGTAAAATTTTAATAAGGACACTGTGATATAGCTTTCCATCTCATTCGAAACATACTTTTCCCTTTACTATGAGATGTTCATGAAGGCAAGGGAAAGTCATCACACAAAAATTCATCATATGTATATGATTATAAAATATTAGACATCATTGGTGACAATATAATTTTCTAAGGCCCCTCCTCCATTAAGATTCGTACAAAGAGAGCAATCAACTTCATCTTTTAAATGAACAATAGAGTATTATTATAGGGATTATAAACATTGAAGGCTGCTCATAGTTATACTTCTTATAGGATATTTGTTGGCTTCTTTTCAAATACAAATTGGAGTTTGAGGGAAATTGTGATCTCTCCTAGACTCCAAAGAGCTAATTTTTTGGATTTGGTGGACGGGAGAAAGTGAAAATTTTGTTAAATTTTTTGGCAGTTTTGAATTTTTTATCAAAAGGAATTAACTATATTTCATTCTTATAACACTTAAAAATAGGCCGTGATTAAGAAACTTAAAAAACTTGTAAATTTTAAAAATACATTAGGACTTGAAACACACAAAATAGTTGAAACAATAGTTGTACTCACGTGAATCAAGTGTCCACAACTCACAAGTAATAGTGGCCCTAGTGTGGCTAGCGACTGATCGGTGCACTACATCCTTATCCCAAACCTTGGTGAACATTTTTTTTAGGTTTGGTCATACTTCGTTCACCTGTTTTGACTACCCAAAATAATATTTTAACATTACAAACTCAATTTAGCAATTTTCGGGCCCCAATGAAGTCAGTAAAGGTAATTTGAAGCTATTTTAGAGAATTACTAACCAACATTTCAAAAATGAATAATGTGTTGACTTCATTGAACGGTAAAATTAAAATTGAGGGAAATTATGTCATTAATGATTTCTAAGGGAGGTCCATATCAATATCTAAGGAATGAGCTAGACTTAAAATCTTCTATAAATTATGAGTTTAAATCCCAAAATATTAGGAATTAGAGTAGTTTTTGGTCTCACAAACTATTATGTCAAAAGTACGGGGATATTTGATGCTTTAGAAAAAAAAATCTAATCAAGCACAATTTTTTTATGTAATCTTCATAAGTCATAACTCAAAGCACCTACATATTTGAGTTAGAAAATTTGGAAATTAATTCCAATATCATTTAAACTATTTTTTTTAGCAAATTTATAGTTAATATACTGAGATTCAACATAATGATACTAATCATGCATAAATCCTAGCTTAAATGGGCCTACATTAAAACTTATAACCACTGATAGGACCTTTTTGAAATCATTTGAGAGATCAAATATCTTCCAAATTTTATGTCAAAATGATTTTCTCAATAACATAAAATTGATGAGCCTAAGTTCACTTAATTATAATATCATTAATACACTAAGAATTCTAAAAAATATCAAATGATCAAGGGGTATTAATTAGGACCATTCTATGAAGTATTTTATTCCTAGTAGGATTGATAAAAATTATCCTATTTCTTCCAAACTCCTATTATTATTTGACTTTTGATATTCCTTGTTGAATATTGCCTGATTCATCATTTGTTAGGTGATAATCAGACAAATTGCTAATTGTTTGCTAACTTTTGACATTCTTAATCATTTGACACCTACTTATTGATATTCGTGACCAAGTCAATTGCTCATTAATTTCTAATGACAACAAAGATATCCCAAGAATCATATTTCTACCATAATAAATATCTTTCATAGATTACGACTAATACATTATATTGATGCCTTCTTTAGTTATTGAAAAATATATTATTTATAATCTTTGGTCGATACTGATGGAATTATTTCAACTTGAATATGCCTCATTGGTTTTCCCATTAATAGATCTTTTAGGAAATAACCCTTAACTTATCTATATGTATAATGTTTTTTTTTTCTTAAATAATAAAAGGGGGATTTACATACATACCACTTTATTTCATGATATTTACATATCTAACACCCAAAACTTTAATATTATATTCTTACAACTTTTATAAAATTTTAATATCAAATATGTCACTCATATATTTCATTCTTACCATCCATACCACTATATAAATTTTAATATTTAATTATATGCACCTATATTTGTTCTATGAGTAGTAGGCATGTAATATTAAAGTTTTAAAGGTTAGTTATGTAAATAGCAAGAAATAAAGTTGTATATATGTAAATTCCCCATAATAAAATGATAAACTCTTACTCCAGTGTTATGAATATTCAAACACTCAACATCATTAATTATTAATTATAAAATACAATAAATAAAAGATATCTTTTAATTATTTCAATTTATTTTAATATTTTAAATTGCATTTGCTAAACTCTATTAATCCCACTTTATACAAGACATAAAATTAGTCCATTAAAATATTATCAAGATAAATTATTTCAAATGATCATATTTTATTTTAAAATTTAAAATTTATTTTATATTTAAAATAAAATATTGATCACAATTAGACAAATAAAATAAAATTGAATTTCAAGTCCTATAAGTATATGCGTGCATTTGATTGATTTGATTATTTTGGCCTATGAATTAGTTAAACTAATTAGTTTTGATTTTAAAATTTAGAAAATCTAATTACACATAATTGAATTTTAATTTGATTAATTAATTTTGATTTTGAATTAATTGAAATCTAATCAATTTTGAAAATAGACCGGATTATATTTATCTTAAATAATATGTACGTATTGATAAGTGTTGCGGGCTAGAAAATACGCGGCGATAGAGATTTAATTTTGCGTCTTAGCGTTGCACGTATAACTAACACACACAGAGAACAAAGGATTTTTTACGTGGAAAACCCTAAAAAGGGAAAAACCACGAGGCCTAGCCCAGTTGAAAATGAATCTACTAGACTTTGAATTGGTTACAAAGAGCTGAGTCACCTTCAAGAGTGATTCGATTACAATCAAGTATTTAAGTGAGATGTCAGAACTGAGTGTCAGGCCTTGAACGGAACGTCGGGTCTTCGGCAGAACGCAGGGACCGAGTGTCAGGCCTTGAACAGAACGTCGGGTCTTCGGCAGGACGTCGGGTCTTCAGTAGAGCGTAGGGACTGAACGTCGGGCCTTAAGGTGGTGGTCCGGCGAGGTTCTGCGGTGGTCCGGCGGTGGTCCGGCGAGGTTCCTGTGGTGGTCCGGCGGTGGTCCGGCGAGGTGCTGACGGTGGTCCGACGGTGGTCCGGCGGCTGTCGAGGAGGAGCTCCTTCCTTCTCTTCTCCTTTCTCTTCTCTTCTTCTCTCTCTTGCTTGGATCCTCTCTTGTGAAGAATGAGGGCTCTATTTATAGATTTTCTGGAGTGGCATGGCCCGTAAATAGGCGTGAGATCAGGGGCGAATAGGGAGTGGTCAAATGGACGGCCGATATTGAATCCTATGGTCGTGCACCGTTCGTTGGCTATTTGGAGGCCTTAATGATGTCAGAATTTAGTGATCTTGGGCTCGTTGGATTCGTCTCGTCGAGCCGTTCGATTCAAGTATAAGCTCGTCAAAATCGGAGACCGTTTGGTAACTCAAATTGCGATTTGAACCTT
Organism: Dendrobium nobile; assembly: GCA_022539455.1. NCBI lineage: Eukaryota > Viridiplantae > Streptophyta > Magnoliopsida > Asparagales > Orchidaceae > Dendrobium > Dendrobium nobile. The sequence goes on along the minus strand of CM039729.1, from coordinate 20,828,262 downwards.
CCGACAGTGCTTTGAACCCTTGATTTGGACTCATTTGGGCTCGGATTGGATCGACCTTGGTGTCGTTGGGTTTGTATTTCCGAGACGCTCAGTTTGACTGTAAGCTCGTTGAAATCGAAGTTCGGATGCTCCTGGATTTAATTTTTGAAGTCTCCAACTAGCTTTTGCCCCTTCCTTCTCTTCTCCTTTCTCTTCTCTTCTTCTCTCTCTTGTTTGGATCCTCTCTTGTGAAGAATGAGGGCTCTATTTATAGATTTTCTGGAGTGGCATGGCCCGTAAATAGGCGTGAGATCAGGGGCGAATAGGGAGTGGTCAAATGGACGGCCGATATTGAATCCTATGGTCGTGCACTGTTCGTTGGCTATTTGGAGGCCTTAATGATGTCAGAATTTAGTGATCTTGGGCTCGTTGGATTCGTCTCGTCAAGCCGTTCGATTCAAGTATAAGCTCGTCAAAATCGGAGACCGTTTGGTAACTCAAATTGCGATTTGAACCTTCCGACAGTGCTTTGAACCCTTGATTTGGACTCATTTGGGCTCGGATTGGATCGACCTTGGTGTCGTTGGGTTCGTATTTCCGAGACGCTCAGTTTGACTGTAAGCTCGTTGAAATCGGAGTTTGGATGCTCCCGGATTTAATTTTTGAAGTCTCCAACTAGCTTTTGCCTCTAGATTCGTGCCCGATCAAGCTAATTTTGTGATGACGTATCAATAAGAATATCAAGTAATATTTTTAAAATTTATACCAATATTAATATAATTCGAATCAATATTCCTAATAATATACATAACACCCATTTGGGGAAGAAAATGCGACTATGGCATTTCTTGCCCGCAACATCGTTCAATAAGCCAACGAAAAGGGTATGCGTGCGTATAAATATCGATGCAGTGGGTTGCCTTACGGCACCTGTCGAGTATCGAACTCAAATCAGGCGGCACAATTCGCAAGCCTATTGCGTTCCGTTTTTCCCCTTCTCTCTACACCGGCTCCTTCTGGTTTTTCTGACGTCCTCTGGCAATCCAAGCGCTTATTGAGCGTAAGAGACGAAGTGGATTGGTGAGAAGTAGCGCCTTTTAGAAACTTGGGCTTTAGGGTTCGGACGATGGCGAGATGCGGTGGAAGCGGTTACCGGGGAGGGAAGGTGGTTGGAGACTACATGTTCGGCCGTCAGATCGGTTCGGGATCCTTCTCGGTGGTGTGGTTGGCGAGGCACCGCGTGAACGGAGTGGAGGTGGCGGTTAAGGAGATCGTGATGGAGAAGCTCACCAAGAAGCTCCAGGAAAGCCTTCTCTCAGAGATTGCAATTCTGAAGCGCATCAAGCATCCCAATATTATCGCAATGCACGATATCATCGAGGTCCGTTTCCATCCTGCGTGCTTTCTTCCTCCTCCATGCTGCTTTTCCACTTCTTTAATAGTTCGATTTTTCAAATTGAATTCTGTTACCTTTTTTTTTTCACCTCCCAGAATTGAAGTATGGAGTATTTCTGTTTCAATCACTATATAATTGCAGTAATTCATATGGAATAATGGATTATTCATCGCTCAATTTTTGGGAGAACAACATTTTTTGTTCTTAGAGCTTAGGGGATTCCTGGTACCATGTGATGTGAAGTGCAGCATAAGCTGCTTTATAAATGCTATTGGCTTGACAAGCCTTGTATCATCCGTCCTGGTTCCCTCGTGGCGCCTCTTTTTCTAGAGCTTGCTAGAGGGACAGCTGAAATCTTAAGAAAGGTCCGAGAAGTACAACATTACCTAATTTGGACAATTTCTTCAGCTATGAACTTCAGCAAGATCTTCCTTGAAGAAGTTAGGAGAGTTGTAGCTTTCTTTTGTGGCCTGAGTTAATTGAAGGTAGATAATGCCAAGTCGTCTAATTGGAATATCAATATTTCTGATTGTACTGGCCCTTAGACAATGGTGATTCAACCATGAGAAGAAAAGGAGAATAAATGGGAAAGAACACCCAAGAGAAAAGATTTTGTTATGATAAAGAAGTTACAAAAATCCTAATCTATCTAGTTGGGTTAAAATGAGAAGACTCTTTCAGTTATTTGAATTTTGTGGTTCTGTGTTAAGTCACATGCCAGGGTTTTTCATAGACCCTACATGTGTCTACTTGAATCATATTTATAGTTGCTCTTGGAGCTTCATCTCACTAAGCTTTGACGGTACTTGATGTCATCTATCTCAATGTGTAGATTCATTGTGCTCTATTTCTTATTCCAAGTACACCCACAGACTCCTATAACATTGGATTTGAATCCATAACTAAACCCAAACAAATAGACTTGATCAAAATCAATGGTTGTACTGAAGTGCGGTTTTCTAAGTCCCCTTAATGTAGAAAAAGGATTTGATCTTATGCTAATTTGATGATTGGATCTTGTTAAAGAACACCTATTCCTTCTTATTCCTTCTTGCATGTATTACTCCTATTTTGGAATCTAACCGCTTAGAAGTGAAAGGGGATTGTAGAGAGAGTTTAGAGAGAAAGGAGGGGAAGAGGAACAATTTTTGTTGAGGACAAGAGAAAGAGAGAGGATGAGGCTTGATAAGAGCTAGCTTATGAGGATTGGGCTTGATAGGAGTGGGACTCAGGATATGCATGGGAGGAATAAAAAAGCAAGAATTTCATATGCGAGCTATTTATAATTGATCATAAAAAAATATTCATCCAACACATATTTTTAGACACAGGGTTTACAAATATGAATTTATGATACATTATAACTTAAATCTGGATAAGTTAAATCTTATCATGTCTTAGCATGAGTCGATTCCTATCCAACTTTTTTGAGTCGAGTTATATGGATTATATTTCATTCCAACATGAGTTATACCAATCGGGTCTGATTGAGATCTATTTCTCTATAGTTGATAACATGCCTACTAATGACTTATGGTGCACTAACTTCTTGTCAGGATCATCCACAATTTAATAGCAATGCATTGTGATCTTCAACCTCATCAACTTGTTAGTACCTTAGTCTTGAAAACTTATTATGAATGGATTAGATTATAATCTTTGGGTGAAGATTCATTATGAATCTCTCTTCTCATTTGTTATTGTCTTGAAAGAAACCAGTCTTCTATTAAAGGTAGATGAGGATCATCAAGTACAATTATATTTTTTATTAGCCAAAGACTCTCAGCAACTCGACAATTTATTTGGTAGATTTACTTAAAAAATAGTTTCTTTCCCAACTAGATCCAACAACTTGCTCTATTTTTCATACCTAGCCCACATAACCTCTTTGTTGTAATAGGTTTAGTTGACCGACATTTTTTGTCATTTAGTCTGACACAACAATATATATATATATATCACGTATTAAGTGAGCCATTAAAACCGTTATGTTACATTCTCATTAGACATATTATTCATACATCCTAAAGTTACTTTCACAAGAAGTATATTAAACCATAGACATATCATTTACATAAGTTTACATGGTCATGTATGGACATCAAAATATCCTTTAAATTCTTCCAACTCTTCATTTTTATTCAACCTTGTTTTTAGGGTCCTTATATAAACAACATTATGCACATAGCGGAGATAAGTATAAGGCTTCATTTGAGATGACTTTTTTTACTATTTTTTAAAACAGAGTTTTAGTACAAAATATAAAATTTTTGTACTAAAATTATGTTTTAAGAAGCAATAAAAATGTCGTTTCAAACGAAGCCTAAATTCCAACAAATAACACTAAATATTATATAGTAAACTATATTCAAGGATAGAAGATGATATGCATGCCTTATGTAGATCAATCATCATCACTTTTATATGGACACAACTGCCTATGAAATAAATCATTATTCATGATCATTCAATAGTTTATTATGCATTTATATACAACATGTATCATCATAATTTTGGTAGGGTAGTCATCCCATTTATATTGATAGGAAGCTGTTTAATCCCAATCATATAGGCATCTTGTTTTATAAGATTGCAATCCAACCATGCAATCATCATTTGGGTAGGAGTGTAGGTAGGACAGTCCAATCATATAACCTTTCCTTGTTTCATCATTTTGGAGAAAAAACTGTGGTTTAATCATTTTACCTATTTGTCTACCAACTTTTATGTATCATTTTACAATATGCAAGCATATCCTGTTCATCTTTAGCTTTCATACAAACACATCTTCCATTCATGACATTCATGATAACGTCCATCTTCTTATAGCACAAGTCATGAATCATATATCACATGGTATTCATGCACAACATGCTCATGATGATATACATCTTTGCGTGGCGGTGTTAAGTATATGCGTGTGTATATCCATCAACATGTAGACTATCAACCATTTCTTATAATCATTAGAATCATTCATGTATATAAAAAATTACATTAAATATTTCATCATTCAAAATTCCAAGGAAAGAAAGCATGCTCATTCATGTCATAACAAAGATCACTCACCCCAAACAAGCTATTAGCTCGCAAGTCTTTCTTCTAAATGCTTTTGCCCTTATTGGATTCCCCTCTAAGCTCTTACCAAAGCATTCACAAGCTTTTTAGCTCTCCAAAATTACAAGAAGCTTTACATGCTCCTCTCTCTATCCCTTATATTTCATATTTATTGAAGTCACAAGTATCCCTTACCACTCCCTCAGTCATGTTGATCAGAATGCATGCAATCATTCATGCCTAGACTACAAATTATAAGTCTTTGCTTCATAAATCAAGTTCCATTCATTTTGGGATGCTATAAAAGCAAATAGGTCATAAACCAACATAAATATATAAGCTTAATTGTACATTTATTTCCAAAAACATACAAACTTCACATAAAATTGCCTACCCCGATGCTTTAAATGAACATACTATTGGGTTGGGAGTTTGTATGCATGTATGGGGTGATTTCACTTGTACTCAATGCAATGATTTATAGGCAATATACATGCATTTTATTGGAGAAAAAGGATACTTTGAATAGTGAATTTTGAGAAGTGGGTCAATTAAAGGCGAATACACAATGCATCTGATGTAAACACTAGGTTATCATATTTATTACTCGTTTTTCATCTCTAAAATTTTGCTTGCATACTTGAAAACAAATATGGATATTCTCGTTCCTAAGCTCCCAATATTATCTTTGATTTCTTTACATATGTTGAGTCAAATGTCTTCTCCTTTATGCAAAAGTATCCTAGCCTCTTCTTGAATAAATTTATGTAAAGAAAATATGTGAAATACATCATCGATATCATGCTTCGTCGTTAGAAGATCTAATTTGTAAGCCATCTTGTCTGCTCACTCCACAAGTTCAAAAGGTCCAACACATCCAGGATTCAACTCCCCACTTTACCAACTAGCCCTCTCTTTTTTGGGCTAACTTTAACAAGGACAAATGAACGACATTGAATTCAATATTTATTTAGAATCTAATGCTTACTCTGTTGGATTTAAGGTGCATTTAATATTTCTCTTTTTTGACAAATTTGTGTTGTTTGGTAAATTAACTTAACCCTATTAATTTCCTTTCTCCAATTTTTGCTTGGCATAATAATGCCCACATATTATTGAGTGTTTCATATGCTCTCATATCAATACTTGATTGAAAGTTATTATTGTAAGTGAACTTTATTAATTGTAGTTGGTTTTCTCAATTCCCTCTAAAATCAAGTACACAATCGTATTAGATATTGAAGAATCTAAATTACTCTTTATAATTGACAATTTGGTCGTGGATAAAAGGCTGTACTAAAATCTAGCCTTTTCCAAAGCCTTTTGAATTCTACCCCCTAGCTCGTACCATCACTATTTGATGCAATTGCTTTTGCTGTTCCATGCAATCTAACAATGTTATCCACATATATTTTAGCTTGTTTATCAAATAATTCGTGTTGTTTAATTGGCAAGATGCGAGCAAACTTTGTGAGTTTGTCAATAACCAACCATAAAACATCATATTCTTGCTTAAATCATGGAAAACCTATCATGAAATCGATAGCTCTCTATTTCCACTTCCATTTTGGTATTGTCAAAGTCTGCAATAAATAATAATCTTAGAGCTACAGTGCTTTATTTTAATCAATTGATAAGTTTAACATTAGGCTACAATTTCAATTGTATTTCTTCATGTTATGCTGCCCAAAGACAGCCTTCATATCTTGATGCATTTTATTGCTTACTAGTTGGATTGTGCAATTGGAGTTATTTGTCTCATGCAAATTCTCGACTCAAATCTATACCATATGGAACATAGAAACAATATTTGAATTTGAAACCTTATTATCTATGATATTAAATTCTTCTTATCTTTTGTTATTCACACATTTAACTAGCTTGCTATTATGGATATTCAAGTTGCTTTCTTATAAAGCTTTTTTGCCAAGTTGGTTGAATAACTAAATGAATGGGTTGTAGAAAATACTAAACCTTTAATATTATCTTCTTTACATATAATTTCTCTCTATCTTCTGTTAATTACTCTTCATTTGCAATATACCATGCTATATAATTGAAGGTTTTCTACTCAAAGCACTGATAACTCTATTATCTTGATCAAGGTGCTGCTATATATTAAGATCATAATGTTTGATAAATTCTTATCATCTCCTTCACCTTGGTTCTATTTTTTTTGATTGAAAATATATTTTAAACTCTTATGACCATTAAAGATCTCATGATGTTCACCATAATGATGTTTCCGAATCCTTAGAACAAAAATCACACTTACTAATTCTACGTTATAGGTTGTGTAATTTCTCATGAGCCTTCATTTATCTTGAAATATAGGATATTACTTTTCCATATTTGATTAATGCACATCAAAAGCCTATCAATGAAGCATCATTGTAGGTTGGGAAACCCGTAATCCTTAATAGTTAATATTAGAGTTGGAATTATACATTACTTCAACTTCAGAAATATTTTGATCACATCTCTCATTCCAATCAAACTTCATTATTTTTTGAATAAATCTTCTGCAATACTCTACTAGTACGAGAAAAATGCAAATCTTAGCAACTTAGTTAGTCTACGTCTATTGGCCATTGTTTTAATCTTTTGAGGATTAACATATATTCCTTTGTTGGTCACAGTGTATCTAAGATAAAACATAAATTGTGCAACCCAAATTCATATTTAAAGAATTTTGTTTACAATTTATTTTCTCCCAAGTTCTGAAAACAATTTGTAGATGTTGAATATGCTTAGTTTTTTTTTTTTGAATAAATAAAATATGACATATCTAAGCATAGTTGTGTATCGATTAAAAAATAGCTTGAAAATTCTATTAATTAAAAAGCTTAGTCAATGTTGTACTCAATTTAGAGCATATTAAATATTCTCAAAAGTTTAGGAATTTTACCTAGTATACCAACATAATAGGGATTGCTTACATTTCTGATTTCTGGATTCCTCTAAAATTACTTGATGATAATTTTTTATCAATTTGACATGCTTCTTAAGTCATATCAAGTAGTGCTTCCAATCATAGGAGCTTTACACAAAGCATGCCATAATTATATTGATTATTCATATAGCATGATCATCAAAAACCTTTCTTTCCCCTATCATTATGGATTGCTCGAACTTTTTTTTGATTACTTGTTCTTTTGCTTTCACTGCCATTGAATCTCAATGAATGTACCAAAATGTAGAAGCTTGAGTCAACCAAATGAATATGAAAAGTGGTTTGCTTGGAATAATGAGAATAGTGATCATACATAATGTGAGACCTTAGTGTTTCAACTGCGAGAAAAAGAAATGTGAATGAACATTCAAGCTAGAATATCTTTCTTTTAGATCAAGGTTTTATAGAAATCACTACTAGTAAGTACGAGTAGAAAAAAGGAACCGTCTCTTTCACTCATTTTTGATATCGTGGTTCTTGGAGTTGTCTTTTACTTCCCCATGATGCTACTGGGCCTAATTTGTGCTTCTACGACTCATTTACTTGTGAATTCCTTTGGCTGCTTCTTGGATTTGATCCTTTAAGTACATCTTCTTTTACCAGGTTGTCTATATTAAAAATTAGTGATTGAGCTAAAGAGCTGGTTTGCATTTCTCCACTCTATCCACTTAAACAATAGGTGTTGATGTGTTTATCATATCTGCTGGTTGCCTTATTTGGTAATGTGTGGTTGGATTTGGTTTATTGACTTGATTGAATATGAATAGAGAAATCAAACCGTAAAATGTTACTTATAATCGAACTATGATCATTTGTGAGAAGGTTGGTACGGATGACATTATGAAGAGAGATTAGTTGCAAAGATTGGGAGCATTGATGATAGTGTTGCAAATCTGTGTTTCCTGGTGGTTAATGATACAAATAAAAAAATGCAAAGTAGCATCTCGCTGGGGATTATTTGGATGACTATTAAAGAGATTGTGCTTATTTTCTAACGCCATTAAAAAAAAAGCTTCCTATATAATTAAGGGCATTTTTAGATGTTGCATTTTTTTGAAAGCATTGCCATTAGAAGTTTTACAATGATGCTCTAATTGTTGTATAATTCTATTTGATTTTGCATTCACTTGGCCTCCTTGTCTTATATTCTCGTCTTTTGGAGAATTTCTCATATTAGAATACTGCAGAGGAGGCGACATGATCATGAGAAGTTTTACATTTGTGCTCATGCTATTTGATTTTGCATTCACTTGGGTTCCTTGGCTTAACATTCTCAGGCCTCTGGGAGAATTTATCTCATATTAGAATACTGCAGAGGTGGCGACCTATCCCTGTATATACAACGGCATGGAAGAGTTTCAGAAGCTACTGCAAAGCACTTTATGCAGCAACTAGGTACAGTGACTTGTTAATTGCTTGCTATAATTAAAAAAGAAAGAAAGTTATCCAGTTATTGAACTTTACATTATTATTCTTTGTATAATTTAATAATATAGATATATATATTTTCACCTGCACAGCTAATGGCTTGCAAGTTCTCCGCGACAACAATCTAATTCATCGTGATCTTAAGCCACAGGTTTTACATTTCTCTTATGAACTATTAAAGATCCATCTTTTGCTTAGAGCAAACTTACTATATCAAAATGTACTTCATGTCCTTAATGAAGAAATGTTATTTGTATGGAATGGTCTTCAAAAACTTTGCCGAATGTTTTGTTGTGACAGATCCAAAAAATCAGAAGAATATATTTTTTTTCTAAAACATAAGCAATAATAAGCAAACTTTCTTAAAGTAGTGAGAAATACAAGTCCACTCGTTCCAAAAATTTACCCATATTCCTTTTGCTTGTTTGTGGTACTTGAATGCTGCCTAAGTTGCCATTTGTTTGTGAGGTTGTAGGTTCTACTATCTGTTTCTTCTTTACATTCCTTTAAAAACAAGGATGGTGCGTATGTTTGTTGGAACTCAAAGCTGCTGGGATTGTATTGGAGACCATTTTTATGTCATTGATAGTCTGTTAAGTTGGTTTAATGGGACAGCTGAAATACTGACGGAAGAATATGGCTTAATTAATATAAACTGTGGAAGTAACTTTTAGATTTGGGAAATTCAAAAAATAAAAGCCCCCCCCCCCCACCAAAAAAAAAAAAAAAATCATACCGAGAAACCTTGCCACTAGTTTTACTTCATTGCGCAAACAAGGGATCCACTCATTTAGGAGAAACTTGTGTATACTAGGATAGTCATATTATCACTAGATCAAAATATGCACTATTAGGAGGCACTGCCATAAATTAAACAAGCACTAATAGCCTGTAAGCATTAATTCTAGCTCTTTTTGGGACAATTCATATTAGTTCAACTTACAAGTATGAGGATCGAAAGTAGTTCAAGAAGCAAGATTTATCCTGTCAAATATGCAAACAGAATCCATGTTCCCTGCAGATCTACAATAGAAAATGATCGAGACATCCCAAAAATTTTGAATGACAAGAACGTACATGAGAGAAACAATTTTGAATACAAGAAATCAGTAAGGTGAGAACTTTTGCTCGGAAAAACTTAAGCATGAGATTGATCATGCTAATTGTTGCAATTAAACAATATAAGGATTATCTAACTTTAAAAGGGGGTGATGATGAATCTTTTAGTAAAAGATGTCATTACATAAGTTGGGTCAATGCGTGTAGATGATGTAGGGAGTGGGGTTTGAAGAGAGATTAGGGCAAGGCATTAGATTGTGGTGATATGTAACAATTCTAGAAAATCAGGTGGGTGTAGAAGGGTGTGGAGTTTTGCGAACATTGGCCAATCACGGTAACTTGAAGGAAACAACTTGAGGAGAGAATAAATGAGAATTGAAGATAAGATTTTGCGAAGCTTCTTTGGGTTTTCGATCCTCATTTTGTTGGGAAAAGTAATTTCAATTAGTATTTAAATTTGAATGGATTCATTGGCCTATTATATCCTTTTTTTCTACTTTTCCTAGTGTAAACTATTTAATTTAGAAGCTGGATCAAGATATCTAAATTGGTACAATATCTGTTATTGTTAGCTTGCTTGATTCGTGTTGAAATGGTTGAACTAGCTTTTCTTGTCAATTTCAATGCACTGTTTTAGCACCTTATTCTAAGCTATTAGCTATCACCTAGATAAAAACCAACCACACCCAACCATAGGAGTGGTAGCATTAATTGAAGCTCTCTTGAATTTTGAGTAGATTTGAAATTGAATTGAGTCAACTCATGAGCTCAATTCTTTCCTTGAAAAAAATTTGAGCTGATATCAAGTTTAGAGAGCTTGCTCGAAGTAGGATTTGAATCAACTTGACTTATATGTAATTATATATAAATATTGTATATACATCTAAATATTGTCCTATCATATTGTTGAGATTTATATTTATTTTTTTATGAAATTGTAAATATTAAAGTGGAAAATCAAATATATCACATGCTATTTAATTTTGAGTCATTTTGAGCTAGATCTAATTAAATTAGAGTGAAAATAAGTTCGCGTAAGTTATGAGTCAACTTGAATGTATTTCGAGTAAGCTAAAACTTGATTTATTTTGGGTTGAGGCATTGTCTCACACTACAGTTCAAGTTTGAGTCAATTTCAAATTAGACTAAGCTTAAAACTTTCAAGTTAAACCTAGCTTGATGTGCTCAAACTTGACATGATACCACCCTTTCCCAACCATGTATATATACCTCATCCATCTCACTCCATTTTTGTGATATCATTAGTATTAGTTGTATATATGAATCGCTCTAAGTTATGTACAACGAGTCCTTCCTCACCCTTCCTTCCTCTCAATTCAGGTATACTTTTAAGAGTTTGTTTAATTTGTTTCTTAAGAATACTGTTCTCTTTTTTTTTTTTTTTTCAAGAGATGTCAAATATAGGACTTATCCTTATGCATAAAGCCACTAACTTAGCTTTTCTTTCCTTGATCCAATCAACCAAAGAAGAAGAGACTTGCTCTATCCTCCATCATTAGTGGTATTATGACGAGGTGTGCATTGTGAGTCCTCGTTAGTATGGCTGACCAACACTCCCCTATCACTTAGAATTTTGAGGATCCCACGCTTTCCTAAAATATATATCTCTTCTTCAATTAATAGTCCTCTGCTCAACTAAAATTCATCCTCTTCTCTTTATTTTGAATGAGACCTTACCCAAGAATACACTAACCCATTAGTTGTGCATGAAAAATAAATTTTTAGGAGATTAAACAATTTAAGCAAATGACTCGTAGATCCACATCAAGGTAAAACAGTACTGATAGATAATTGAGGCCAGTATTTTTCACTATCAAAGCCATCTGCTATAGAGATTTACTATCTATTTTGGGAATACTATTTTTTTGGGCACAACTTTACTATGACAATTATTTAATCTTTGTTGATATTAGCATTCCTATTTTCATATTCAATGATAGATCTTTAACTTTACATGAACAACTAATTATATAAACTCTATTGTAATTAACCAAGGATATTCCTGCAAAATGACTATACTTGGTGAGATTTTCAGATGAGTGAATTGATTTTTTTACTAAAATTATCATACTCCTTGCTTGATGAACTTGATTTAAGTTATTTTTTTAATATTCAAAGGCCTCGAAATTGATCTTATAGTGGGATAGAGAATAATCATCTTATAAAGAAATCTGTTGATAATTGGTTCTGATAAATCTATTTGCACATTATCTAGAATCCTTATTGGTTTTACTTCATACATCTTACGCATTGCATGCACAAATGACACTTATTATGAAATAGATCCAATACAAATTTTGATCAATTTATTTTCCAAACTAATTAATTTAAGGAACAAATAAAATAATAGCTTAATTGGTTAGAGTTTCTTCCCTAGAAAATGTAGTTTTGCGAAGCATAACTAGGTTAGAGGCATACATCACTTCCTTGAGACAAAATTTAGATTAGTTAGTGCCATAAATTGGCATTGACATGGAAGCTCTTGGATTTAATGTTCTCAAGATGCTTACTGAGACTAGGAGTCTGATTTTTTTTTTTTTTTAACTTAGCACAACATAAATGACAAACACTAGGTGCCATTTGACGATCTTCAAGTCCCTAGAATGATTTAGATCTCTCATAATTCCTCCTAGAACACTAGCTGCTAGTCATACTTGTCGTATTGATATTCAAATTCTTCTAGAATGATTAAGATATAAGCTCTTGGATTTGATGTTGTCCAGATGCTTACTTAGATTAGGAGTCTAAGATCTGGGTTTCATCATTGAGCACACAAAACTTATAGGTACTAGTTGTCAGTCCTGAACATCATGTTTACACCCCTCCATTTTTTTTAAAAAATGATTTAGGTGTCTCCTTGCTCCTTCTAGAGCACTAGGTGTCTATCATGATTGTCATGTTGACGATCTTCAAATTCTTCCAGATCGATTAAGGTTGAAACACATGGATTTGATGTTCTCCGGATGCTGAATTCGATCGAGGGTCTAAGGTTTATTTAGTTATTTTGACATAACTGTCAATTAGGTGTCAGTCATAGTAGTTAAGCTGATGATTTTTTAATTCTTCAACATTGATTTAGGTTTCTCTCAGCTAATCCTAGAGCTCTAGCTGTAAATCTCTATAGTCTTGTTGATGATCTTCAAATCTTCTGGAATGATTAAGGAGGTAGCTCTTGAATTTGATGTTTTTGGAAGGCTTACTTAGACATGGAGTCTGAAGTTTCAGTTTATTCACTTAGCAAAACATAATTGACAAGCGGTGCCTAAATAAAGTTGTCTAATTCCAACTAATAAATATATTCAAAATTCATTAGCTGTGTAGCTGACTTGTAAGGAGCTACTCTTATCTCTAATTATATGGAAATGCAAAGAATACTAAGACAACAGTATTAGCCACTCCACTATAAGAGTTGTCCTGTTAAATCTTTTCTAAATTGCAGGTAATTTTCTTAACTCAATTGCTGATCACCTTAATTGACTTAAGGAGCTAGTCTCAATGTGTGATAACTCAGAGCATGATTAGAAATTGATGACCAAATTCGTTAATGGTATTTATGTTGACATAGGGTTATTAGTGTATTGGTATAGTTATGAAAAATGTTGAAGATACCTACCATAAGGCGTTCAATTTTGAGAAGATATGTAGGTTTTCTTCGTGTAGTTTACTTGACCTCCCTCACCCTTGTACTAGATCGTTAGCTAGCTCTATTAGAGTTATCCCTTCAACACCTTTGGAGAGCAAAAACCTCATCAAATATAATGTTTGAAATTACAATACTCTTTTATGAATTGAAATTACAGCAAATAATTTCATATTTTTAAATAGGATGAGATGATAGTGTAAAACCTAGCGGTAAGAGATTTTGTTTTTTGAAACAGGTTGAGGCATAGCTTCGATTGAAATGCCACAAAAAAAAAAGATCACTCGCCACAATTTCAAAAAATTAGTAATAAGAGATTTCACTTTTTTTTGTGAAATTGCTCCCAGTTGTGGAATGGGTTTCTCCTGAATTGGGAACAATTTTGAATCCGAGATTTACCTATGATGAGTGATCTCCGATCTAATAATAAGCGGCTACATGGAGAGCAGCAATAATCTGACAGAATTGTGTGAGGAAGTAGACATACAAGAAGTTGATAATTGTGAAATTGGTCTAGGAGGAAGGAGTGTATTTAGGTCATTTTTTAGTGTTAAAACAATGGGAAGCAGGAAACACTGTAGGCCTTCGTCGATTGCGAGAAGCAGTTGTCGAATGTGAAAATTATAAAATCCCATTTAAAGTAATGCCCCAAGCATATTTCAAGTTGCTTTTCATAAAACAAAACATCAAATAAGCAGTCCCAAACATACCGTTTGTGTAAGAAATAACTTTTAAGGGTCAGCGATCTTTTTGAAATAAGCATGAAGATTAGTTTGAATGCCTATGTTGTAGATTTTTCCTCCTCATATGCATCCTATATCTAACATAAATATGTTATGCATTATTATAGAACTTATGAGCCTTGAGAATTATTAATTTGATTCTTCTATAAGAGAATTTTCTACTGTAATTGTTGTTTGTACTGAGCTCTTTTTTTATTAGAATTGTGTACTTTAATGCCAAGGATTTTTTTTTTTATAACATTACTCTAAGAAGAGTTGTATACAAAGAGATTATTGATTATGAAGAGATTGACCTTCATCAAATGAGCATGCCTAATTAAGAAGATCTTCAAAAGCTTACACCGGATTACCAGAATGACTATATTACTCAAACTCTTTAGAGGAGAGTTATGTGCCCCAGGGGAGTTGTTGTACAATTAATATTGGCTGACTATTCTATGAACAAGCTTAACTTAATTAGTTTCTTATTTAGCAATCTCTACAAACAAATTCAAACAATAGAAGGGAACCATATCTTTAGTTTTATGCTTGGTTTACTCTTAATCATACTTGGCCAATAATAACTTATCCTTCATTTTTGCATTACTTTGAATGTGATGAGAGTTTGCACTTTTGTCCTTAGTTTAGGATTTGTTTTTATCACTTTAGATAGACTTTATGTATGGAACACTAGTTATGATTATTTTCATGAAAAATTGTGGGATTTTCAATCATTTTCCTCCTTCCCTATTGATCTAAGTTGTGTATAAGGGTCATTCTGTGTGTGTATGAGAACTTCTCTCTTCTCTCTCTTTTCTCTCTTTTCTCTCAATTCAAGTATACTTTCAAAGTTTTGCTTCATTAGGTGCTTAAGATTGTTGCTTTCTTCTTTCTCAATAGTTTTCAAGTGCAAGTCTCTTACCTCCACATAAAAATAGAGTTCTAGTCTTTCTTTGCTTTATCCAATCATCCTAGGAAGAAGCTTGTCTACTCCTACCATCCACGAACTCTCATCTCGTATACTTGCACAAGTATTTTCTTTTACCACATTGATAATTTTGTGTATCCATGCCAAGTATTGAGATACTCATGCTTGCAAATATTATGTATTGACATTTTAATGCCTTTTTTACCACAGAAGAGGTAACCTAAGGTTTTTCTTTTGCTCATCACTTCTTCCTTTCCCCCCCTGATAAAATTACCACAGAATGTGAAGTTTTTGTTGAAAAAATAGTAGAGAAAGTTTACAGCAGATGAGTTTTGGGTCATAAAAATAGAGTAGAACATCAAAATGAGGGAATTATTTAGTTTACAAGAGTTTTTCCTCAAATTGTTAGTTCAATTGTCCTTAACTCAGTCCTACTGTAGTAGGAGAAAGCATCCTTGATGAACCGCAAAAAAACCATGAAATATCTTTCGTACCAAATATATCACGGCAGAAAAGCAGTCAATGAATTTGTATTTTACTTTGCATAATCATAAATTTAACATTGGTTTATTTTATTTTTCAATTCTTTGAATCTGTATTCTTATATTTTTTACTTCCCTGATGTACTAGTTTATGATTGATGTTTCTTGTGTCCCTTAAGTTGACATGAATAACATTATGGATGCTCTTATTACCTCTTTTCAATAGCCTATAAGCCTAAGAAGCCTTGAACCATTTGGTGTGGTTTCCTACTGTTCTCAATATTACTTGAATCATGCAATAATTCTAAATGGCACCACATGAATACTATACATGCTTGAATCAGCATCTTGCAATGAACTTCGCATGTGTTCTGAGATTATCTTTATGTTTGACAGAATCTCCTTTTGTCAGCAATGGATGACAATTCGGTGCTGAAAATTGCAGATTTTGGTTTTGCAAGGTGAGAGAGTGCCTTTAAAACATTTATATCCATGCTGATTTTGTGTGATTATACCTCTTAATCAAGTGTTACTAAGGGGCTGTTTGATTTGAAGTAAAAGGAGTGTAAAATATTTCAAATGCAGGGGTTTTGAGAATATTGATGTTTTGTTTGAAGTAAAAGAAATACAGTGTAAAATTTTGGTGCATTTGAAATTCACCATCTAGTTCATTTTTTGTGTATTTGGAATCCTCGAATTTGGACGAGTTTCAAATACATCGAAAATTTATTGCAATTGCTGCCACCACAAGCCGATCGCCACCTCCCTCAGTTTCCAACCACCAACGCATGCCTCTGCCTGCTGCCGCCCCGCCACTACCGAGCGTTGCCGCCACCGTTGACCACCACTGCCGGCTACCACAGCTGCCTGCTGCCAATTGTCGCTGACTGCCGCTGCCCACCACCACCTGCCACCGCCGCTTGCCGCCGCCACTAACCACCACTACCTGTTACCGATGGCCACTACTGTCGTTGCCCACCATAGTCTCTGCCACCGTACACCACCGCCGTTTGTTGTCAGCCACCACTGCCGCCAATGTCGGCCACCTACCACCTCCCTTTTTTCATTTTATATTGCATTCATTTTACTTCAAACTAAACAAAAAAAGTAATCTCATGTATTCCTTTTACACTCATCCAAACAATTTCAAAATATTCCTTTACACTGCATTTCTTTTTCAGCTTACCAAATAACCCCTAAATTGATCTTAATAATATTTTTTATTTGAATTGATGATGTAATTTTATTTTGGCAGTTTCACTTTGTTACTTTTGTTGCTTTCCTAATCTGCTATAATTCTTCTTTCTTTAAACAGCTTTTCTAAATTTGAGGTAAAATTTTTTGACATGGATCTGGCTTGTCTGGTTTCATGTTTCATGCCTTGCTAAGACAACACAAGTGAACTATGAAATAACTTTTCTGATTTCGACCTCATATCATGCATTTTTTACAAGAATCACGCAAAGAAATCAAGGCATCTCCTCTGCATCACCATGTTTTGCCGAGGTGGCTGATATGACTTTGTTCTAAAGTTTATATATCCTTAAATCATTGTTAGGGGCTTGTCTCACTTATCCGTTTTATCCTAGTATCATCCATCACCTTTCCTGTAATTTGCATTTCTTTTTTTTTTTTTTATAAAAAGTTCTTATAGCAGCTTTTTCCATCTCAGGTCCTTGCAGCCACTTGGCTTAGCTGAAACTTTATGCGGCTCCCCTCTTTACATGGCCCCAGAAATAATGCAGCTTCAGAAATATGATGCCAAGGTGATACCTTGATCCCTTTATTTAAAGGTTACTTTCTAATATTTTTTTTCTCACTTTGGTCTTTTAATCGTTACTGCAAGAGCAGGCAGATCTCTGGAGTGTTGGTGCGATCTTATTTCAGCTTGTCACTGGCAAAACTCCTTTCACCGGAAACAATCAAATACAGGTAAGTTACTTGATTTACCCAAGTGGTACTAGCTCTAGACATATTATTCTGAAAAATGGTTATCATTTTTCAGTTATTGCAAAATATAGTGAAATCAAATGATCTACGCTTCCCCTCAGAAAGCAATTTGAGTCACCATTGCATTGATTTGTGCAAGAAGTTATTACGTCGCAATCCAGGTATGCATCTTTGGTTACAGTTAGTTTAATAATTATCGTATCTTTTTACTTGTTTGTTTGCGAGAGCTGTCAAATTCTCTATTTTTATCTGGGGACATGTTTGTGATTAGAAGAGCTAGGTATGTTGTTGAATGCTATGTGACTATCCAAATGAGTGCTTTAAGAATTGCCTCATACAATTTGATGCTCCAAAAATACATGTTGAACTGGTCTAATATGCATGGTTATCTTGGCGAAAGATGTTGGAGACCGTTATATAAGTTCTCATTAACCTACTTCTTAATCTTATGCATTATATTATAGTGAAAAATAGGCTTAGGTGGTTAATATATGCTCACGGAGAATAGAAAACCACCAATAAAAATGGGTAGATGGAATTAATTGAGTAGGATTATAAATTAGAAGGGTTGAGTGAATGTAACTTGATTAGAAATTGTGCAAAAGAATTTGAGCCAACTAATCTAAAATCTCATGCTACACTTAACAAGAATCTATGGAGAGTGATGATTCATAGACCCCAAATAGTTGGGATAATATTGATGATGATGTTAACGTTTTGATTCTAGGTTATCATATATTCATATTTATGACATCTAATTCCCCCGCCAAAGCATTTCCTGGATATAATTGGCTAATTTCATACGTTTTAAGAATTGGGCTTGAAGAACATAGAAATTATATTATTAATAGTACGTTGTATAAATATTGTTTGTGCTGATATAGGTAAGCAAAGCCATTAAAGCGGCACCAACAACCCTTCCCTTTATTAAACTTTCATTTCAATGCAAAAGAATATGCACAAAATATGTAAGAAAATTTATATGGCACAAAACACAGAAATGATCAGGACAAGTGCCATCAGTAAGAACATTAATATTGCAAAGTGACATGTATATTGGCTCAAGAGATGGAGTATTTAGTCTCTTTTTTGTATGATTTTAATAAATTTTTTCTTCACTTATATTAGGTGTGCCAAAAAGCTTGGCCAAGTTTGACTAAAATGCCAATTTGCTAGACGAACATTCATGAAAAAGCTTAAGCAAACTGATAAGAGTAACCTAGCACTATGTGCACATTTAATTAAATTATTAGATGTAATGCTTCCTTGAAGTCTCAGATAGTCCCCCTCACTTTGAGATCGTAACCATTTTGGGGCATCATTCCTTTTCAAATGAAATGGCATAGCTGTAAGATTCGTCAAAGAGCTCACTTTCCCAATGGCAGCACAGGGGATTCACTGAAACTTAAACAACGACAAAGCCAGAAGATCGAAGTAGTCATATGTATTGTCTTATCCTTATCCTTTGAGCCTGAGTAATCATTTAGTTAGATTTGTTAATTGTTACCACTAGTCATATTTATTCATGGGAAGTTGGACTTATTATTTTGATGACCTGATGACCTATTCAAATCACTTGGTTAAGGCGAAGGGTAAAGTCAACCATTAGTATTCGTAACACCAAGTATAGTTCACTTCTTCATTGTTACTATTTCTGTATACCCTTGTTCTTTTCTAACTTATGAATTCTCTCACATCATGCAGCTTATTTGTGCTTTTTTTTTTATTCTTGTGGTTACTCAGTTATGCTATAGCCCTTATCTTATTTCCTACCTAGTGTGTGCTAAGAGTTAACACTGAAGATAACTTGCAAAGGTGAAGATCTGGTACAAAGGTTTTGGTTCAAGACATATAATGGGAAAGGTGGAGCAAGTGGAGGTGGGGAAGATAGGTGTTGGCTACAAGTAATAAAAATAAAAAAGCAGGATAATGTTTATTATCTTCATGCTCTCCCTTTTGTTGGTTGGGCTTTTTTGATTGCTAGTAGGATGTGGATCAAAGTGATGGATGGAACTGAGGAGGCTCAATGGTGGGAATCATTACTTGTCGTCAACTCTACATTGCATGTCATGGCCCCAAAAATTTGGTTAACTAAGCTCACCATGTGAATTTTTTGAACTACTTATATTGCATTATTATCTATTAACATTTTTTGGCATTTATTTCCTATATTTTTGGGTAGATTTATAGAACTTTATTTATAAAATATAAATATCTACAATACAGATAAGTAGATAACTCACCACAAAGGTCCCATGCTTGGTGTATATATATTAAGTTAGCTTCCAACAGGCATGTACAAATGTGATATTAATTAGTTTCCAAACAAATCGATTTGGGACCAATAAACCTCGTTTCATTCTTATGGTTTAGTATAGACGAACATGTATCACTTCCCTTGCTCCTGCTAATTAATTTGGTTGGACTGAGTTTAGAACTAGTACGCATATTTAGGAAAATTGCTACCCCTAGTGTAAAAAACCCAGTAATATTTGTGATTCATGAGTTACAAAGTAGCATATCATCTTTATTTTTGGACACTCATAAAAGGAACGTTTTTTTTTCTTGAAATTTTCTTGATTTCTCTCAACAGATAGAATTTTCATGTAATTTAAATAAAAATAATCAAATAAATTAATGCAAATTCAAATTCATGAACTAGTTTGATCTAGGTTCAATATGAGTTGTTTAGTCATGAGCTTAGGTTTGGGTCCACATGTTGCATAACTCCCCAGGGATAGAAGAACTTGCCTCAGAAGAGTTAGAGTGAGATATTTGCTCAAGAGGATTTGTATTTTATTGATAAAATCTTTTGTTTGGGACCTAAGGGTCCTATGTAGGAGGTTGAATCTTCCAAGGTCTAAAATCACACAATTGGGTATTGAGGCGTTTTTCTTTTATGAGACGAGGCGTAAGCCTCTAAATATAGAAATTGTGTAAAGTGAAAATAAATATTAAAAATAAATTTTTATATAATGCTTAGATAATATGTTAAAGAATGACATTAAATTTCTATTGAACTATGAAATAACAAATTAACATATATATATGAAGTTAAAAAGTGCACAAGACGTAAAGTGACAAGTGATAAATTGTGTGAAATAGAATTAAAATCCAAATATTACAAGAGCAAACTAACATGAAATATAGGAATCACGTAAAATATCCTATAACATTAAGTTCAGCTCCAAATTCCTTCTTTCTTAATTTTCTACTCATCCACATTCAATTCTTAAAAAAAGTTGACATAATTGTGAACAACTTGAAAATTATTTGCATTGTCATTAATGAGGGGGTTTTTATTTGAGTTGTTGTCATAATAATCCTGCCTCATCCTGTGGAGTTCCATGCCTCTCAATCTGTTTCTTCTTCATTTATTTATTATTTATTTTTTTTTTATTTTTTTTCTGTTTCTTCTTCATTTATTTCAATCATATTTTTCTTTTTAATAAATATTTGTCATCAACATAAAGTTAGAATAATACTCCAAAAATTTTAGAGGAGATGGTAGTAGCGCCTGACTTTCAAGCGATTCTTGGCGGTGGTTATGGCAAAGACTGTGGGCTAGAGGTCGAGGCAGTTGAGAGGAAGTTGTTGTGGCTTGGGGGTGCATGAAGGCATAATTTGTTTGTGATTTTAGTTTAGGATTTAGATTAGTTTTAATAATAAAATATATAAATCGGTTGAGGCATATGCTTCATGCTAGTAAGGTGAGGCGCGCCTCAAGGCATACCTCTTAAAAAAAGCTCGAGGCGTAAGCCTCGAGGTGTTTTTCATTGGAATTGTGTTGAGGTGGGCCTCAAGGCGAGTTTGATATTGCGCAATTTTAAACAATGGAATCTTTCAGTATGCTATGTTTTGAGTTCTCCATAAGCACTTGTGGTTTCATTGAGTAATGATTTATTCCATCTTGTTAGTTTGTGTAGTAATGGTAGTTGTAAATACAAGGACATCAACATTTTCATGGAAGTTAAAGTTTCACTTGTAAAAAGACCACTTTCTGCTATAAAAGGGTTGAGGTGCTTCAATAAAATATTAGATATTCAGTGTCGGACATTTGACAAATTAAATTTGATGAAACTCAATCAAAGCTCATTTTTCTTAGAATTTTTGTAAGGAACCATTGATATTGCAAGTTGATGTTGAAGTTCTAGTCCAATTTTCATAGTTTTAAAATCACATTCATTAATGTCACGATCTAACCCGAGAGATTGGAATACATCGACAGGTTTAAATTCTTTCTAATCAACATTACTAGTACTATAACAACAACAACAACAATAACAACAACAACAACATCAAGCCTTTATCCCACTATGTGGGGTCGCCTACATGAATCATTTTTCTCAATTGTCCTGTTAAGAGTCAAATTCTCATCTAAATCTAATAAAGAAAGTTCATTTCTAATATTTTCTAACCAATTCTTTTTAGGTCTACCTCTACCTTTCTTAACATAAGTCAAATCTAATACATCTACTGATGGGGACATCAGGGCATGGAAAATACATCAGAGGCGTGGCCGTCGATCTACGACCACGATCGCGTCGATGTATTTTTGAGTTATTTCATATTTCATGTATTTGTTTTATTATGTTATTTGTTATTTATGAGTATTTATTTTTCCCGTTTTTACCCCTTAAGGAAAGTCGTTTGTAAGCCCTAAGGTCAAGGTAGTCTTTTATCTTGAGTCCTTTTGTATGAGGCTATTTATAGCCCTTATGTTCATGTTCTAAAGTTAATGATTGAATGATAAAAAAATTGTGATATTGCTTGAGTTCTTGAGAGATCTTGAGAGTGCTTGGAGAGAGAGAGATCCCTAGGAAAGGGAATTTGAATTACCCACCAACCTTGGAGATGACCAGGTTCGTGGTTCTTCTTCTTTATCTCGTTGTCAGTTGTCACCCTTTCTTCATCCCATAGCCGCCGGCCAAGGGTTTTCCTGGACCCCTAAGCCGCCGGCCATCTAGCCCCACCACCACCTGCCGCCTAGGTCCCCCACCCCATCCCCTCCCCACGGCCAAACCTACCCCCCGCCGGCCCCCTTGGCTTTTTCCCCCTCCCTACGTGCCACCATGCCTTTCCTAAATTAGATTTCATTATTTTGGTAACTCTATTTATGATTGAATTCAAATTTATTTGAATTTCAAATAGTTGCCTAATTTATGAAATCCTATTTTAGGAAACCTACTAAATCCCTTCATATTTAAATTATAAATTAAGATGGGAAGAGATATTTCTTTCCAAACTTAATTCAATAATTTAAGTAAGCATTAAAAACCTCATTAAACACCTCCCTCCCAAGCAAGCCGCCGGCCCTAGCCTCCTTTCCCCTCTTGAGTTCCATTACCTATTCTCGATTGACATAATTAGGACATATTTTGAATTCAAATCCATCTAATTTTAAATTTAAAATCTTTCCTAAATTATTAAATCTATTTATGAAAAGTTTCCTAATTGACCCCTAATCAAATCCTAATCCAATTTAAATTAAATTTGATTGAAGCCTTTTTCCTTGTGAGGAGTTCTCTTATTTGGAAGGTGTTTAATTCCTCCCCAATTAACTCCAAACCCTCGTTATAGCTGCCAGCCCATCTCTCCTTGCCATTAATTCTCCCTCTCTCTTTGGAATAATTTCAAATTCCAAACCCCTAAATCCTCCACACTCAAATCTGAAATTCAAACTTCAGATTTTGATTATTCTCCTCCTCTAACCTAACCCTAATGCCAACGTGTGGCTCCCTACCTATGGCCGGCCATCTCTCCCCCTCTTTCCCTTTGGAATTTGCAAGATGAGTTCCTCTCTCCATAGGAAC
Source organism: Dendrobium nobile (assembly GCA_022539455.1). Taxonomy (NCBI): domain Eukaryota; kingdom Viridiplantae; phylum Streptophyta; class Magnoliopsida; order Asparagales; family Orchidaceae; genus Dendrobium; species Dendrobium nobile. Next base: position 20,804,834 of record CM039729.1, on the reverse strand, counting down.
CTTCAAGGAAGTAGCAACCATCGTCTTCAACACATCAAAAGTCTTGAGAGAATTTCTTCCTCTCTAGTTGAGATTTCAAGGAATATAACGACGATCGCCTTCAACACCTCAACTCTTGAGAGAAACATCTCTCTCTAGGTAAACCATGACAAGGGTGGATTTCTTCCCCTTTTAATTTTTTTTCTAATCCCCTAATCTTGCAGGTGATGACGATTCACAAGGAGTTGTGCTTCACCTTTGCCTAAGCTTAGTAAACGTAGTGTTTTGTTTCGCTGTTGCCCAAAACCTAGTAAACATAGGATTGAGTGTACTTTCAATGCTTCTAATCTTATTGTTAGATTAGGGATTTTTTTGAAAGCTATTTCATTTGCATGTTGTTGAATTTCTTTGTTGTTTTGATACTTCAAGCGCTTATTGTGCAACTTGGCCTAAACGGAAGTGACCGCTCTTACGTTTTATTTTGTCGTTTTAATTTGCTAATAGTTCTAATCATAATTGTTTTTATCAAGAAATCGTGCGAGTTCTTATCATGTCACTTTAAGCATTGTAGTCCTACATCATCTACTTTCCTAACCGGGTCATCGTAAGGCCGCCGTTTTATGTGGCCAAACCATCTTAGGCAATTCTCTCTGATCTTATCTTCCACTGGAGCTACTCCAACCTTTTCACGTATATGCTCATTTCATATTCTGTCTCTAAGAGTAAAGCTATTCATCCACCTGAGCATCCTCATATCTGCAACACTTAACTTAATATTATGCTTCTCTTTTAATAGCCAACATTCTGCACCATAAAGCATTGCAGGTCTTACCACCATCTAATAGCATTTTCCCTTAAGTTTGAGAGAGACTTTTCTATCATACAACAAACCCGACACATTCCTTCACTTCAATCATCCAACTATAATTCTACTAATAATATCTCCATCTATCATACAACAAGCCCGTGCCTAGTTTAGTTTGTTTTCATTCTAGTGGCTGTGGATACTTAGTACTGGGAATGTGGAGGATGCTGCTGCAAAAGCAGTTAGACCAGTGAATTAGTGCCCATATCGGCCAATTTTGAGTTTTTTCCGATTAATTTTTTGGAGTTGCATAGCTTGCCCCTTTTTTCCAGAAGTTTTGTGCTTATATGCTTTACCTATTATGTTTTTTTCCTTAATAAACTAAGGCCTCATTTCTAATGGCTAATCATGCTACACATGTTAGTTTTTGACATTCTATCTGCCTATAATGGAAAATAACGTGGACCCCTAATAAATAATGTAGTACAACCACTACTCTACCCACTCCCCATCCTTATTCGTATGAGCATTTATGGAACAATTTTGCTGCAGTACATGTTAGAAATATCAAATAGGTACTGATATGTAATATGGTTGTTCGATCATATGTAATTCTTAGTTATGCTGGAACCTGATATGGATGAGTCAGCATATTACCTTGAAATTTTCTGCCATCCTTAACTTAACCACGTCAAATAAAATCCAGTGGAGCGCTTGACTTTTGAGGAGTTTTTCAACCACCAATTTCTCTCACAATCCAAAGCAGATGAATCGTTGAGGTAAGCATTTTGGCTTGGTGGTTTTCCATAATTTCTTGACTGATGTGTTTGGGTTTTGCTTTCAAGTTTATTAATATTTTTCTTATTCTGAGCAGTGGAACCTCATGTGTTAGAACAGTTGAACGCACGTCTAGACAGACACTGGGTTATCAAGAAGACTGCATGCCTTTTCCTCTAGAAGATAAAGATGGTGGACCTGATCAAAGCCTGGCGGCACGAATGAATAGTTCTGTTAGGTCCACTTATGGTTTTCATGTGGGAGCAGATAAAGACTCGTCTAATAAGCCGTCAATGAATTTGGGTGTTCTTTCCAAGCATAGCTTCCCAAATAAAATGGAAACATCTGGTTATTATGAGCATGATTCTTACAGACATTTGAGTGGAAATATGAAGCAAATCAATGCTTCCTCAAAAGGCACCAAACATGGTATAATCCTTTGCTTGTTTGCATGTACTCAACTTTTCTGCTATATGACCTTTAGTAAGACTTTTCTTCACGTGTTCTTAGATCACAGATTTATGGATTCATTAGATTTGGTTGATCAGGAATATGTCATGGTTCCTGAACCATCCCTGGAGATGCCATCCTATTCATTAAGCTTTCCAGAGTCGCAAAACTCACCTTATAAACTAGATAGCTCGCTGATGGAAACTAAAAAAAATAGTGGATTAAGTGTACCAGTGCCAATTGTAAGTGCTGCAATCACTAAGATCAATACCATTGGAAGCCTGGAAAGTCACAGCTCACCAATTTCTGGTACGTCTCAAGGATCCTTGGATGTTGGGGATACTTTTGAACAGCCATCAGTTCACTACGTTACAAGAATTAGATCATTGCAACAATGTGGCTCTGTTATATCTGAGTTGGTGAAGGGAGAGGTATGACCCATGGTGGAACCAAATTTGTTTTCTTTCGCATGTGAATCAGTATCCATTAAGCTATGCACCAGAAATCTACATATTATCGAATTTAGCCCTTGGTGCAGGCATTTGGATTACGGTGTAAAGCTAGTCCTTTTACTCAACTTATGCTTTAACTGAATAGTTCGTTTATGAGAATGACTTGTAGCACTTCCATTGTTCTGTATTCATTTTTATTATTGAGTTTATAGTTTCATGATGTCAGAGGCATTTATCCCTGTAGGATGGAGGAATGGTCTATTCTATCCTGACATAATTCCATGTGCTCACTAACTAAATATTCATCATAGTTGATTTTTTTTTTTTATATTCATAATAGTTGATATTCCTCTCTACAATCACTAGCTTTTCATCTGTCAACCATCCGTTTTAAAACTAGGTGTTGGGGATTTTTGGATAATTTTAGTCATTTTATGGAGTTAATTAATGCAATTCAAGAGGTAAGTGCATTGGGTGTGTAATTTTTTTGCGCTCTCTAATTTCCTTAAGAAACTCTTCTCAACTCAAATCCCATGAAACAAGCACAAAGATAATACTATAGTAATAAATATACACAGCAGCAAGAAATGCAACAAATAATAAATACATTTAAAAGGGGTGAAAAAACCTTCACAATCTCTTCCTTCAAAAGGGAAGTGTACTCGCACTTTCATAAGGGGAACAACCTCGAAGTTATTGCTAAACAAACTCTGTAGGATACCTTTTCTAAAATGCTCCAACACTTCGATGGTGACTTTGAAGTGAAATATCCTAATAAATAATTTATTTTGTGCTTTTAGGTATTTGAATTGTGCACCTACACTTTGGTGGTGACTACATTTATAGCTCAACTTTAAATTTCAAAGGCTCCAAATGCTTAATAAAAGTTCATTGTCTCCATGGTTTAGCCAGAAGTTAGCAAATCATTAGATGATACTACATAGAAGCTTGTTATCATTAATCATTAATGTGTCACATGAGCCACGTGGGCTCATAGACTTAAACGCAATATTTTGTTGCCCTAAAATCTAAGTTCCTTAGGATATGATTTTCGTTTTGTTTTTAATTTGTTTTGGGCTATGATGTTTAACATGTTGTTATTGTTTGGACTATGATTTTAAAACATGACTTTCAGAGTGAAAATGGGAGACAATTGGAGGCATTCTCTGTTCAGTTAGTACTTCTTGCAATCTGGAAGCAAGCTCTGAACATCTGTCACAGGCAAGCTACTTTTTCCATAGAAGGTTGCCCTTCTCATGAGTTTAAATACCAAGAAAACATAAATGCTTCTCCTAGTGCTAGACACTGCTTTAGAAGCAGTGTGTCTGAAGTGACGGATCTTGTTTCTTCCGAAATTGAGAAAGAATTTCTTCTTTCAGTGGAGCATGCTGAGGAACTTGAAAAGGCCATGGGACAAGTAGATGGTATGACTATTATTTCTTTCTTTGTTATAGATTATATTGTTTAAGACCATGTTGCTCACACCTAGTTTTATCTTTTCACAGAAGCTACAGAGATGCCTGATGCGATTGAGATAATTTACCAAAATGCATTGGCTTTGGGAAGACTTGGTGCTGTAAGCAAAAAAAATCTTCTTTCTTGTTTTATGCCATTTATATCATTTTGTTATGGGTTTTTTTTTTATAGCTTCGCATCGCACGTTTCGTTAAGAAATTTTCTATTTGTGATAAATACTCATCTTTCGGTTGTTCGTTGCTTGATCTTACTATTTTGGTTGATGTTGTTTATTAAATAATATATTTGACTTTTTGAGGACTTGCCTATTGGTCCTTGCATTTTATGATGGTCTTGTGTAATCTGTCTGGTTCTAAATGTGTGCTTGAGTACAAACGTGACAAAGAAATATGCAAGTTGGATTTTGGAAATAATGTCAAAATTTTATTAATAGTTTGCTTTAAAAGTTAGATAACATTTTAGTATATTTACTCGAAGAAATATTGATGCAATGCAAGAAATGCATACAAAATAATTTTAGTGTGCTTTTAGAATATTATATTATATTGTTTTATTTAAGAATTTAATTTCTATTCTATTTTGTTTAACTCTAGTATTATTTTTATTTTGAATTATATGATAAGATTTATAATTTATCTTGATATAAATTCTAACTTCAATTTGATTTTGCATTGTAACCCAATTTTTATGAATAGATGTTGAATGCACGACATAAATGAATTCAGAATGAAGTTTGAAAGAATCTATGCTCTATTCTCTCCTCTCTCTCTCCCTTCTAAACCAATTGTCTTTTCTATTTCGTCCTAATATCTCTCATTAAAAACTGGTTCTTGAACCCTCTCTCTTCTCTCATCATCCCTTTTAGAGAAACATGCTGCTCGAGGTATATGATTTCACCCCTCAATGATGTAGGCAGGGGGGAGGGTCAAAACATCTTGGATTGAGCTTGGACTTGGCAAGCTTTTGATGTGCTTTTTGCTTGGGTTCTTTTGGTCTTTTGGGCTGCTGTTGCTCTCGGGTTGGGCCTTGACTGCTTTGGTTTTGAGCTAAATTCTTGGGAACTACTTGGTTCTAGCTCATAAATGCTTGAGTTGATGTTAGCTCATTAATATGAAAAGGTATTATTCTTGTAAGCTCATTAAGTGGAGTTGAATCCTTGCCTTTTCCCCTTTTTTGTGTCTCCTCGATTTCTTCCTGGTGCTATTACCCGTGGCTGGTTCCTTCCCCCTTGTTGGGTGCTGGTTCCGGTCCTTGTGCTTCCCCTTCGGTTCTCCCCTGGTGCTGTTTCCCGTGAGCTGTTCCTCCTCCCTTTGCTGGGTGCTGGTTCCAGTCCCCTGTGCTGCCTTTTCGGTTTCTTCCCTAGCTATTTTCCCGTGCTGCTTTACCCGGTTCCTGTGTTGTCTTTTCAAGTGCTGTTATTGGATTATTTCTGGCCTTTTAATTGGTTTAAAGAGGTGTTATGGTGGTTGTTTGGATGCTCCTTTTATCTTATATATAGGAGATGTTTGTGATTGTTTTAGAGAGTTTTTTGAGAGTATTGTGTGCTGATTTTTGGAGCAAACAAACCCGAGGGTTTTTTCTTCTTTGGGAATAGCTTGCGAGCTATGTCCCCCATCTCTTCTCCTCTCTATAGCTTGCGAGTTATATTTCGTCTCGACTTATAATCTCTTTCTTCTCGCCGCAAGTGACCACCCAACCTGTATCTTTCTTCTCGACGAATGCAAGCTCTTTTAGATGTCTTAATTTTGTGTTTGTAAGCGTCAAGAGTTATAAGGTGTTCGTTTTATTTTCATAAGTTTGTTAGAGTCTTTTATCTAATAAAAAGTTGTATTTTGTCTAGTTTTGAGAACTTTATGTATTTTCTTATATTTTTATCCTAGGAAGATTGTGTTTTTCTTTTGCTTGTAAAATTTAAGCTTTTTCCTAATTTTTGCATGCATCAATTTGATATTAGAGCGGGTTTGTCAAGCGAGTCTTGGTGAGTCATAATAGTTGTTGTGTGAGTCTTGTTATCAAGTGATTTAAGTTTTGTTGAGTCTTCTTTTAAAAAAAAATGGAAAAAAGATAAAAACAGTGATCAGTCCGAAGATCTTGAAGAAATTATTTCAATGGATAGATGGGTTCTGACATAAGGAAGTTCAACAGACCCACTGCAAAATGAGTTATACAAATTACAGATGAAATTGCATGAGTACGAAAAACTATTTGAAGAAAAAGAAGCATCTGCAAGAACAGTTTAAGAAAGAATGAGACGAAATCATGAAGAAATATGAGGACAAAATTCTAGAGCTAGATGCGACGCCTTCAAATCATACTCAAGCTTCATTAGGAGATGAACAATTTCAACCGGAGGAGAATTGATGTAGGCAAAGGGGGGTCAAAACATCTTGGGTTGAGCTTGGGCTTGTCAAGCTTTGGATGTGCTTTTTTGCTTGGGTTCTTTTGGTCTTTTGGGCTGCTATTGCTCTCGGGTTGGGTCTTGGCTGCTTTGGTTTTAAGCAAAATTCTTGGGAACTACTTGGTTCTAGCTCATAAATGCTTGAGCTAATGTTAGCTTATTAATATGAAAATGTATTATTCTTGTAAGCTCATTAAGTGGAGTTGAATCCTTGCATTTTCCCCTTCTTTGTGTCTCGGTTTCTTCCTGGTGCTGTTACCCGTGGCTGCTTCCTTCCCCCTTGTTGGGTGATGGTTCCGGTCCTTGTGCTGCCCCTTTGGTTCTCCCCTGGTGCTGTTTCCCGTGAGCTGTTCCTCCCTTTGCTAGGTGCTGGTTCCGGTCCCCTATGCTGCCTTTTCGGTTTCTTCCCTAGTTGTTTTCCCGTGGCTGCTTTACCCGGTTCTTGTGCCATCTTTTCAGGTGCTGTTATGAGATTATTTCTGGCCTTTTAATTGGTTTAAAGAGGTGTTATGATGGTTGTTTTGCTGCCTCTTTTATCATATATATAGAAGATGTTTGTGGTTGTTTTAGAGAGTTTTTTTAGAGTGTTGTGTGCTAATTTTTGGAGCAAAAAAACCTGATGGTTTTTTCTTCTTTGGGAATAGCTTGCGAGCTATGTCCCCCATCTCTTCTCCTCTCTATAGCTTGCGAGCTATATTTCGTCTCGGCTTCTAATCTCTTTCTTCTCGCCGCAAGTAACCACCCCACCTGTATCTTTCTTCTCGACGAATGCAAGCTCATTTAGGTGTCTTTATTTTGTGTTTGTAAGCGTCAAGAATTGTAAGAGTCGTTTTATATTATAAAAGTGAAGTCGTTTTTATTTAAAAAATAATAATTAATAAAAAAAATGGTATAAAAAAGACCGGAAGCATAATATTAAGTTAAGTGTTGCAGAGATAAGGATGCTTAGGTGGATGAGTGACTTTACTCTTAGAGATAGGATGCGAAATGAGCATATAAGTGAAAAGGTTGTGTTGACCTCTAAAGCAAATAAAAAAAATCAAATTAAAAATATGCACACCTGCTCGAAATCTTGTTGAAATTTTGCGTATACGGTTGCCCATTCCCTATGTATTCTATGCCGAAATTGCCTCACGTTCGTCTCAATCGCGTGCCAACGCTTGCTTTTAAAATGAAGAGAAACAGAACCTTACATTGCTTCTCCCACTCATAGGCTACGAGCTTTCGATCCCTCAGTCGAAACTCCTTCCTCCTCTTCTGCTTCGCAAACCAAGATCTCCACGAGCCCTAGCCACCGATTGCAGACCTCGACTCGACAGATCCACCTCACGACTTGCTTCGATTCCCATAACCGCAGCTTCGTCCTTGCCCTTCTTTGGATCCGAACCACCCAGCCCTCCACAAAGTCAAACCGCAGTTCCGTCTTAGATGGTTTGATCACATAAAACGAAGGTCTTTCGATGACCTAGTTAGGAAATTAGATGTATTAGATTTAAGTTATTTAACTTATGTTAAGAAAAGGTAGAGGTAGACCTAAAAAGACTTGGTTAGAAAATATTAGAAATAACTTTTCTTTATTAGATTTAAATGAGAATTTGACTCTTAATAGAACACAATGGAGAAAAAAGATTCATGTAGCTGACCCCGCATCGTGGGATAAAGGGTTGATGTTCTTGTTGTTGTTGAATTTCATGATCTGAATTGTATCCAAACCTCTGCCACTTTTCCTTATAGCTTGTCATTACTCATCCCTTGCACCATTATATATATAAAGTCAAGGATGTTGGCTTACCTAAAATGCACTTATTATACTTAGAAAATACTTCACAAGCATGAAAAGTAACGTGTACAGCTACTAATTCTTCATATTCACTTTGGAATCGATATTATAATGTATCGATATATTTCATCAAGCTTATAACCACATGTTATACTTGGGAAATACATCAAAAGCATACAAACTCACATGGAGCTACAAAACTCTCCAATTCACTTTGGAACCAACGTTTATGAATTTATTGGCATATCTCATCAAGATTATAAATATCTAAGTATGCTTCATTATTATAAATTTTAGTTAGATTGGGTAAAATATATGATTTCCATCATTGGAGCCTCATTCATTATTTTTTGCTTTAATCTGTATCAATATGCTTATAATGTTTGATCAATATATCGCCTAAATATACTTGATGAAGTATCAAATAGTTATCATGCATGACTTTTATGATTACACATGCCATCATAATTCTTTTTTCTTATCGGTATGACAACTAGAGCTAGTTTTATTTCAACATTGACTATAATCGATAGTCTTATTGATATGATGGTCTCCATCAATCAATATTTATATGATGCCTATAATTAATTGTAATTATCTTCCATTATTGCTTTTATCCAGATGAAGAAACATGCTTGTCATGATAATCAATTTTGATATTTTTGCAAGATTGTTCTCCAGATGTGCAAGTTGATCTATATGTTTTAGTACTTTTATTGACTTCCTTACCAAAAACATATATTGAGTTAGTTCAGTTCGAGGTTTTGAATTTAGTATGGGTTTATCTTATGATACTATTTGTATGAGGAGTTAAAATGGCTGCTATTTTAATAATGAATGAAACTTGAAACGATTAACTTCTCCCTCTCTTCGTAAACCGGTAGCCTTTCTCTCTCCCCTTGATAGCTCTCAAAGGAAACAAGTTCCCTAAACCCTCCTCTCTTTCTCTCTCTCTGATTATAAAACGCACAAATCCTATAAGGCAACCCCCCCCCCTCTCTCTTCAATAAACTGAGCTTGTTTGGTCGGCCGCAAGTTCTCTGTTTCCGATTTCAATTGGTGAAAAAATTCTGATTTTACTGTTTGTTTACGCGACTTTTTCAAAACACCTTTTGTTACACCTCCGTATTTTTGCCGATCTGGGAAGAAAAAAAATTCTGCTTCTCCGTTGTAATACCTCCGTTTAAGAACGAAAAAAAATGTTGGGGGAACCAAACGAGACCTGAGCCTCTATCTTTCTTCTAAACTTCATCTTCTCATTTTTGTTACATTGAAAGGATGAATGAAGTCGATCTCAAGAGAAGAAAGAAAAAGGAATAAAAAAAAATGTATACGAAACACCCTTTTCAATGATAATGTTTTTTTTTAGAAAAATCAAATTGTCTGCAAATTACACCCTCAGTTTTTATAGCCCTTTTTATCTAATGAGAAACATTTCTGTTCAATGCAGGTTGATGAGATGATGAAAAATATAGAAAGAGCAGAGGATCGCTACTCAAAAGCGGTGTGTTTACTACACTTCCTTCTGGTGGAAGCTCCATCCCTCGCCCTCAACCCGCCACTCTCCTTGACAAGCTCTGATCAACTCCGCCTCCGGACTTACATTGATATCATTACCAATAGACACTGCCAGTCCCGCTCACAAAGAATAGCCCTCCTCAATGAACGCTAGCCAGTTAATTCATTTTTCGACCACCCTTCAAAGAAAAAAAAAAAGTACAGTGATTATTTGACCAGTGGCTTTGTGTTCTGGTGCGATTTGTTGTTTGTAGATGGAAATAGTTTGGTGGTTCAAATGTTCAGTAACTTTAGGTAATCATCTTATGCTTGCTTGCTTTTAGTTTGATTATGTAATCTATAGCCCTAAACTTTTTTTTTTCTTTTGTTCATGACATCTATAGCTGACTAGCATGTTAAGAGTGGCAGGTAGTTTATCTTAAGTGTGCCATGAAACATAAATTCTTGAATCTAATAATATATTGGATTCGTGCAGGATAAATTGCAATGATTGTGATATAAAAATATGGAAGAAAGAAATGTATGTTGAATAATGATAGACGCTAAAAAAATTTATGTGTTCGTCTGTCTATTGCATGGAAGCATGGGGTATTAAGCTCTTTACACTTCGAATTACAGCCTCAAATAATTTTTGAGTTGGTAATGTTTATTTGGGAAAAAATAATTGATGTAATGTACCGTTACATGAGGCTCTTAATCTCTTATTCTTTACTTGGGACGACTGTTCATAAAATCAACTCTTAAATATTTGGATTAAATCAATAAACAATTGATCATTGTTTGAGGTTTGTTAGGTTGGAATCTGTGCCTTCTATTGTGATAAAAAGGTGAAATTCGTGGATGTTAGTGTTGTTAAATTAAGGCTTCATTTCATCAAATTTATTACTACTGTCAAAATAACATGACAATACAGATCTACAATATTGAATTGATAATATAGGCTTTACAGCTAAAATAATGTGATTGGCTCATGCAAGTATTAACTTAAAAAAAAATTAACTAGGGCAGCTGTACATCTCTTAGCTATACAGCTGTAACCTAAATTTTAAGAAATTTATTTTAATAGTACATTTTAATATATATTTTTTGGATTTAACACGTGTGGAGATTTGTAAAATTGATGTAAGTCGCCAGTTTAAAAAGTGGCTTCGGCTATTTTAAAATTTTAAAATTTCGTTGGCTAAGGACCTAATTTAATTTTAAATGCTATTTAGTTTACAAATTTGCCGAGGACTTTAACACCTCTAGGAAGAAATTTTATATTTGTTCTCTCTTCCGGGGCGCATTTCAAACATAATTAATCGTCCATTCTTCCATGATTTCCTGATGCTTGCAATCTAAATCAAGGAGAACACCAAAGGAACCATCCACCAGCTACGGCATTTCTCTCTGTTTTTCTTGTACCGTGCTTTTACACTTTTGAATATTTTTTTTAGGGAGATTTACATACATACCGCTATATTATTACTATTTTACATATCTAACACCTCAAATATTAATATTACAGCTATACCACCCAAAACCTAAGTTTACCTCAAATCTACCACTCCATCTTGCACATAGCTCACGAAGTTAAGGGCATCACCGTCGGCTCCAGCCTCGCCTGGCATCACCGTCGGCTCCAGCCTCGCCTCCACGTTCCTCTTTCAAACCAACATCCTCGCCAAATTAAAAACACCATGGCAGACCCATAACTTCAACAAAAGCTCCTTGGCAGACCCATAGCGTGCTCACCACCGTTGTGACCAGACTCTTTCGGCAGCGTCAAGAACTGAGCTTTCTTGTGCCCATCAACCAGGAAAACAGATTGCTTCCCCTTCTCTACTTCATCCATCAAAGGAACGAAAGCCATGGACTTCACATACCCAATTCCCAAGCTTCCATGGAAGATAGTCTGCACCATAAGCAGTGTGCTGGTGGAGTCCACGATTAGCACGGAACTCTTTGAAGACTTGCCTGAGCTGCACGCGATGCAAACGTGGCGCGGTAAAGATGGAAGAGCGGCCAAATGGACTCCCCGCCCATTTGGGGAGCTTCCGTCGCCGACCACAGAGGAGGGCGAGGGGGCGGACATCGTTGCCGGAAAGGCCCATCGAAGCCGTCGTGAGTTATGTGCAAGACGAAGTGGTAGATTTGAGATAAATTAAGTTTTGAGTGGTATAAGTGTAATATTAATATTTAAGGTGTTAGATATGTAAAATAGCAATAATATAGTGGTATGTATGTAAATCTCCCTATAATCAACTGTATTTCTAATTAATATTTCTCCATCTATGATAAAATATATTTTCTTCGTCTTTAGCCTCATATTTTGATGATATAAAAAAAACATTAAAAAAAGGGAGATTTTCTGTGACTGCTTTGGTTTGTGATGTTGGGCTTCCTAAGCCAATGGTTTTAGCCTCTGATGGTTTGGATGCTGATGGTTTGAAGGAAGTGGATTCTCATCTCGTTATTTCTGATTATCCGATGCGAGAGGCTGATGATTCTCTAGCTGTTATTGGGATGGATTCTTTGTGTTTTACTCCAATTGTCTCTCGTGTTTTGGAAGTGGTTAAACATGGAATTGTGTTGTGTTAACACAATGGTAGTAAATGATTCATTAAGTGAAATGCCTAATGTTGATGTTGAACCTGTTATGCCTTCCTTCTTCATTTATAATTTTTGATAGCACGGTTGAGATCCCTATTTCTATTATTTCTAATGAGGATTTAAAAGCTCAATTGGACATGTCTTTGCATGATTCTTGTGTGAACCAGTCGGATTGGCTTGAAGACCACTTGTCCCTGTTTGGTGAGGGTGAGGGGGAGGATTTGGAGGTGGTCGAGGAGGATTTTGATGCTTTGTTTAACTTGAATGTGAATCGCATAGTTGAGAAGGCATTCTCCCATAGAGGTGGTAAACGTCGGGGGCATAAAACCAAAAGGAAGTAACTATAGTTCTCTTTTCGTTGGGGATCTTCTTTTGAGTTGTTGGTCGTTCTGTGTCACTTTGTTGGATGCTTAGAGTTTGGGTTTTTGATGTTGTGCTTGGTTTTATTTTGGGTGGATGTGGTGTTGGGGATTGGATTAGCGGTTGCTGCATTTTTTATGGGCAATGATGTGGTGAGTTTTTGCTCTCCACATGGATTGCTTAGGCTTGTTGGCAACCATTGGTTGTGACTCAGATTGTTATATTTGGTGGTCTTATTTGTGTTGTTTCTTCTTCTCTTAGTTGCTTCTTGGTGGGTTTTTGTTGGTCTCTACCTATGGATGGTCCTAGCCCTGACGTCTGGGTGGTTGCAGGAACTTTGTGTCAATTTTGAGCCAGGCTGGCTATCTCGTCTTTTCTGTTTTTTGCAGTGTTTTTTTTTTCTTTTTTAGTAGTTGGATTGGTGGTAACCTCTTTTTTTATTGGAATAAAATCATCATTTCTTTAAAAAAAATAAAAAATAAAAAATCATAGATGGAGAAATATTTTACAACAAAATTGATGAATAATATATTTTGAGCGGTTTTGAAGAAATATTAAGTAAATATATATATTTTCAAAAAAAATATGGAACTTAGCACACAAATGCCATTCATTTTATTTATCCTTAAAGTAGTTGTCTAATCAAGAATCTTGCTAGATCTAGAAATGAGCTTGGAGAGCTATATATCATACTATGCTGGCAATAAAAACTCGTGCAAAAAATTTAACTTCCAAAAGTTTAGGTTTCATTTCAAAGACTTAATACTGAGGAAACATACCATCAAACCAAACAAATCAATAAAAACGTAAGATCCAATACCACACATAAAAAAAAAAAAGTTACAATCGAGAGATTTATTATCAATACAACAATACCTCAAATAGATATTTATTCTTATAATTCTGACAACACATTCATGAACCTAAAACCATAAAAGATGAACTATTCTGTGTGGACGCCGAATGCCGTTCAGAATCCAATGAAAGTGCGTCACGTCACCTCCTACTCGGTACTGAATGACGTGATTTCACCTGATTCGCCTCTGAACAGTAAGCTATATCTGACGTCCGCACAGAATAATCTCTCTTGTTTGTCCGAGCCCTCAAGTATTTCACCCAGCAGTCTTAGTTGCCCATAATGGGCTGCTGTAGATTGCCAGGTCACGATCTCGTTGGATGACAAGAGCATAATAACCAACTGTACCATTAGTTTTGGTTTCCCAAACGACCTTCTGCTTATCATCATGGATGATGAGATTGCCATCAGTCTGCATGGTGAGCTCACATCCAGTGCCTTTGCCTTGCGTAGAGGAAAGCCATACAACATGACCCGCTGGTCCATAAAGAACAAGATTGCAATCTTCTTGCATTTTTAAATTGTAATTAGCATCTGAAATATTCTCACCAGTTTTGAGTTTATCACCGGATAAAAGGTGGTTCTCAGCTCTGCCACCAATTGCAAGAAGGCCGATGGTGATGACGACCATCGCCATGAGGAAGGAGGAGCGGAAAGATATCTCAATGGCAGCCATGGATGCTCCTCCTAAGTGATTGTGATTAGGTTGCATTTGCTGCTTGGAGCTCTCAGCTCATTTATAGATGAATATGTGATGATGGTTGCCGGCTAGATTGTGATGATCAACATTGACTTGGTTAAAATGGTTCTCTTTTTGAATTGTTTATTTGGCACAAGACCGTAACTTTTTGCTTTCTTCTTTCTTAGAAATTTAGGGTTTTCAACAAGTTCTCTAGTTTGCAACATTTGGCACCTCCATTATTGCGGAGACTTGTTCTCATTTACAGAAACTTCTGAATTTTGAATAACATAATAGTATGTAAATTATATCAACATTGCTCTAGAGAAGTTGATTTTTGTGATATTTTTGATATAATTTAGAATGTTTTATGAGTAAATATTAAAATTTTGTATAGATTTTCCAGAGCTGTTACCATGAAATTCAGAGGGAGTTGTTGGTGGTATATGAACTGTAAATGTTTAAGATGATTGTTTATTTAAGGCTATTGCTAATATTATATTCTCATTTCAAATTTTCAATTACATAGCAATTTGTCAGGTCTAAATTTGAATAGATGAACTATTCAATGGAAGATGATAACGGTTCAATATTTTCTTAAGGTTTCATTTAAGGCAATTTTCTTACTATTTTTTAAAATAATTCTTAATTTAAAAATTATTTGAATTAGAAATTTTTGTACTAAAAAGTTACTTTTAAAAATAATAAAAAAGTTGTCACAAACCAAGCCTAAATTTGATGTCAGACTTCTACCATATGAGAGATTATTCTGTTCGAAAACCAGACGGGAAGAACCGTCCGGATTTGTCTCAGTGAATAGTAAAAGCACAGTGAAGCTGCGCTTTTACTATTCACCTAGACAAACTGGACGGTACTCCCCTCGTCCGATTTCCGCATAGAATAATTCATCCTTCCATAGGGGCAATAAATATTGAAAAAAAAAGAGGCAAATCATATTATTACAATTTTTTTAATAAAATAAATATCAAATTATCAAATCAAAATAAATCTAATAATTTCTCTTATATTTCTCATACATTTCTCTCAAATTAAAATAAATTTAAAATCCATTCTAATTTAAATTTAACCAAAAATTTTTTCTTTGTGATTTTTTTATTTAAAAAATCTAAAATCTAAAAGAACAGCATTAAAAGCTAATATGCCGGTTAATAGGCATAAGTAAATGGGTTCTATTGCAAAAAGGAAGAAAACGTCAAATGCTCCAATGCTTTAAATTCTGCATCAACATTATAAAAGACAAAGCATTGTAAATATATTTTGTAATTGTCCTCTGAAATAGAATTATTCAACCGACTTTTCTTCCCTGAGACAAAAGTTGATCATAACGGGAGAAATGATTGTTTTGTGGCTGATTAATTAGCGTGCATAGATAATTTTATTAAAAAGAGACAAGACAAAAACTAAGACAAAAGATGATTTTTATTTTTATTTTCTAAATCTTCCTGTTGTGGAAAAATTTTTAAATTAAAATATAATTAATTTTCATAACAAACTAAATTAAATAAGTAACATCTTTTTAATTTTATTACTTTTGTATGAGGCATGTCAGTGGTTCATAAATTTTTTTTTATTGATTTTACAAAAAAAATCAAACTAATATACAAAAAAATTTAAAATCAAAATTATAGTTCATAGTTGAAACGGTTCAACCGAGGTGAGCCGATCCAACCAAATTGAATCAATTTGATTCAATTTTTAATTTTATCTCAAAAATATACGGCCCTACTTGTGAACAAAATGGAGATTGGAAGAAGCGAGGTGCTCTCATTGATGATTTTCATTAATTGTATAGTTTGAATGTTGGGCGTCTCAATCAAAAAGATTTTTCTCGTGATGGTAACAAATGGCGAGGGAGGAAATCTAAAAAACACTAGTCATGTTTCCTTTCCTTTCTCTATTGTTGTTCGATGGCCGGTGGTTTGTCGTTCTCCTTGCAGGATTCTTTGGTTGTTACTTGCAGGTTTTAAGTATTGGATCTTATGATTGCTCTTTGGAACAGTCGATATTCCTGTTGTCCTCTGAAGTCGTCCCTCGTTTCGGTTCTTATATTTTTGTTTGCATTTTTTTTCTTTTTGTTCTTCATTGTATGGATAGAAATTTTTGCTTGTAAGGCTATATTTTTACTTTCAGGACTTGTAATTTTCATTTATATTAACGCATATGCCCCTACGTGAATCTCTCCTTTAAAAAAAGAAAAAAGAAAATAAGAAGCTGTTGCTCCACCAAGTACTTCATTGAAAAGCTACAATAATTGAATGCACTTGCTAATATTATATAATGAATACAATTTTCAATAACATAGCATTTTCAGGTTGGTTTTGTCTAATTTGGCCTTTACTATTGTATTCTCTTGAGTAGCTGAGTTATTCAACGCTGGATTATACCTCACTTCTGCTTTGAATTTGTAGCACCGCAACAGTATTAAATGGCATCCTGCTCTGTTATCGCTAATCTCTCCTATTGCCTTTTCTTTCAAAAAAATAAAGAAAAATCAAGAGATAAGCCTTCGGTTATTCAAATTTAACAAGCGAAAACGTAAATGAAATAGATTATTCAGCCATGACTACATCAAACTACTAAATTTTGCCTAATAACAACATAAACGACAAATCACAAACTTATTACCGAACTGTAGCGTGAAATTTAACAGTTCAATCGGCTTCCTTGCGCCAAATGGTGGCCAACAGATAAATGTTCGCCGGCAACAATTCTATCATCTCGCTACGTCTATAAATGAAAGCCAAAGCTTTTCAGAATATATACACGCCTCAATCAGCACATATCGCATCATCCATGGGCGCAAATTTGATCTTCTTCCGCTATGTTTTCCTCTTTCTCGTGGCCAGATTTCTAGTGACTGAAGCTGCAGAATATAACCATTTGTTGGTTGGCGATACGCTTAAAAATGGCGAAAAGCTGACGGAAGGTAATTATAACTTGATTATGCAACCAGATTGTAATCTTGTCCTCTACCAAGAAAACCCAAACGAAAAAGTATGGTCCACCAAGACCGCCGGCCGGGGCAATATGTGCGAGGCAACTTTGAAGACCGATGGAAACTTTGTCATCACTGATAAAAACGGAACTGTCGTAGGGCTAACTGCAACTAACAATACAGGGAGTTTTTATGTTTTTGTTCTGCAACGAAATCGCAACGTTGTGCTCTACAGTAAGGCGATATGGAGTTCGGTGACAAATATTGATGATCAATCTTCTGGATCAAATAACCAAGCGATAGAATGGCGTAACTGTGGGTGGTTGAAGGGACTGGTGCTTTTGGTCGCTTGCATTTGTGCAATACTGGTCTAATTTTATTTTTTTGGGGTTTATTGAGATCTTGTATTAACAGTACTGTAAGTTGATGTGATAATAAATCTCTCTTTTGTTTTACGTTTTTGGTTTATATGAAGGCTTCTTATATGTTTGATTAATAAGGTCTTGGTATGTATCGGACTTTGTTCGAATATTTGTTGGTTATTAAGGGTCGTGTGTGCTCTTCTCGATAAGAAAAAAATAGCGGAAAATTTTCTCAAAATTTGAATTTTGATATAAGATTGATATATCATCAAAAAATTATCTTGATTGGGTGCGAATGTCTGAGCAAAATCAAGTTGGAAATTTTAAAAATTAAATTCAGGATCTTCTGAACTCTGATTTCAGCAAATTTATAGTTGAACTGAACGTCTTGGAAATACGAACCCAACGACACAAAATTCGACTCAATTCGAGCACAGATGGGTTCAAATCGAAGACCCAAAGCTCATTTGAAAAGTTCAAGCCATAAATTGAATAACCAAACGATTTTAAAAGGTGTCATGCTTATAGTCAAATTGAGCGGCTTGATGAGACAAATCCATTGAGCCCAAGATCATCAAATTATGATATCATTAAGACATTCAAATGCTGAGTAAACGGTCTACAATCAAGGGGATCAACATCATCCGTCCATTCAAACTACTCCCAAGTTACCTTTGATATCCCTTCTATTTATTGGTCATACCACTCTCAGGAAATTATAAATTGACCTCTCATTCCTCATGGAAGGGGACTTAAGCAAGAAAGAGAAGGAAGAGAGAGAGAAACTAGAGTTCTCTTATCACTAGACTCCTCGACCACCGTTGGACTTCCACCCGACCACCGACTGAAGCCGGACTTCCGCCCAACCTCCGATTGAAGACAGACTTCCACCCGATCACCGACTAATGTCAAATTTTCGCCCGACCACCAAATGTCGTCGGATTTTTGTTCGATCTTCGCTCGTCATGAGATTCTAAACCAACGGTTAACTATTCTAATATGATCATCCTCAATTTCAAGAATGAACCTATCACCTGTAATATATTCAAAGTCTAGTGAAATTATTTCAACTGGACGTGACTCCATGATTTTCCCCTTTTTTAAAGTTTTTTACGTAAAAAATATTATGGTTCTTTTTGTGTTTTGGATATACGTACAACACTGATACGTAAAATTTTAACTCTATCACTGCGTATATTCTAGCCCGCAACAATTACATGTTACAAATTTTGTGATGAATAGAGTATTTAATATCTTAATTTTATTCAAATATTCAGTGACATATTAGAATTTTTTCTTGTGGCTGCAGAAATTATCAATTTTGAAAATATCTCAACCTTTTTCGTGCAAATGGAAACTACATTTACAGTTTGAAAAAAGCTTTTGTTGGAGTTATTATCATAAAAAAAATAAATTATCTTATAGAGAAAAACTTACAATGGATAGCATCAATTATTCATATTCTATTTACATGTCAACTACAATTTTTTTTTCTCTTGAGTCTTTATATTTTGAAATTGGTGTACATTCATTTCGTTATTAATACTACTAAATATGTTTTTTTTTTAAATAAATGATTAAACAATCATTCTTTCAAGAGTATCTCATTCAATTAAGCAAACAATTCTTTGCAATCTTCATAGCTAAAAATGCTCATTCAATCATTGACATAACAATTAACAATGCAGAGCAAACTTTATAATTATTATAAAAAATGATTAATATCATTTTTCTTCTCCACTAATTGTTATACAAGTTATTCAAATTATTTTCTTCATAACTATAAAATAAAAAAAATAAAAATATCATATAACGATCTACAATTAAATAAAAAGAATATAATTAAGTTAGCGATCATATATGAAGAAAATAATTATAAAGTGCCATCCGAAGCAGAAGTATCCCCTGACACTAAAGTGCCACTAGCGATCCACCGCCTGACACCGGAGTGCCGCCAGATCACCACCTGACAGTGTAGTGACGTTGGACTTTTGTAAAACACTCAGTTGATATCTGTAATCTGGTTGTCTTCAAGGACGAGTCAAACCATTGTATTTTCCTCAAATTTTAGTGGAATGATCTTCAACATGGCTAGACCCCGTGGTTTTTTCCCTTTCCGGATTTTCCACGTAAAAAATATTGTGTTCTTTGTGTGTGAGCTGAATATCCGTGCAACGCTAAGACGTAGAATCATAAATCTATCGCCGCGTATATTCTAGCCCGCAACAATTTTAATAATATAATTATATTTAAAAAAATTAAATAGCAATCCAAATATGAATATTTTAACTTGAATCGAAGATTATAATCCTCCTCTGTAATGTTTTTTGTGGATAGCTTTTCTCCCTTTTTTAGGATTTTGCTGATCCTGTAATCTTTTTTTTATATAAATTTACGGGCTTTGCCCCAAAATTTACCAAAAAAAAAAAGTTTATAATCCTCCTCTCAATGGCATGCACAACTTTAATTTATTGGATTCGCTTCTTTAAAATTCATGTGAAGGAGATACAAATTTTTTTTTAAAAAACCACAAATTATATAAATAAAATCATCACATCGGCTACAAAGCATATAGAACAAAGTCAAAATTTATTTCGTTCACAGTAAAAAGATTTATTAATAATAATCAGATTATTTTGCCTTATTAATAATTAGAATAAAAGGATGAATTTATTTTCTCTTTTGTTCATTATATAAAAACAGTAATTAGTAATTGCAATACAGCTAAAGGATGGTAGGTAAGGCCATCTCCAACCGAATGCTAAACCAGCGTTTGCCATCCACAAGCTATTCCATATGAACGTGCAAACCTGCGTCATTCTCGCGACGTGAATAGTGCGACGTCACTATCACAAATGGAATTTTTAAAATCAGAAAATTATTCTAAAACGTCTAAATTTTAAAATTTTAATATCAAATATTTTAGTATAACTAGTATTATTTTTTATTTAATAATTTTATTTATGTAATTAATTTATTTAAATTAAGTTCTTCATTTTAAGTAATGTTTAGTTGCATGTGTATTATTTTCGTTCCTATTTATGTGTTCTAGCATAATTTTTATTTTATTTCATAAATATTTAATTTGTTAAGAACGTTTTTTGTATTACGAATTAATTTATCGAGTAATATCTAATTTTGTTAAATAAATTGTAATTAGCACTAATTTGAAAACTAATAAATATAAATATATGATTAAAATAAATATAAAAAAATAAGAAAGAATATACACAAAATATTCTTTTTTTTTTTATGTTTGGTTGGAGATGAGTTATTATATTTTGAAGTGAAAAATGAATTTTTAGTTTGGAGATGCCCTAAAGATGACTTGGACTTGAGGGGCGTGGAGGTGGGATTGGGTAGGGAGAGGAACCTTTGAGAGGCTATGGTATTAAAGACCTCCATCAAAGAGAGATAGAGAGAGAGGGGGGAGACTACAATAGTGAGGGGGTGGAGAGTAGGAGATCTCCCAGGGTCGCGACAACTAAACGATGGTAGGCATCGATGGGAGGGTCGTCGAAGAGGAAGATCGAGGAGAGCGATGCGAAGTTTTTTGGTATCGTTTTAGTTTTTTTTATACTAAAATACTTACCAAAACGAACTTGCTCGTTCTAAAAAAAATTGTTTTGACCTAGTTGGGGCTCGTGCCCCCACAACCATCACCATGGCTCCATCATTGCAAAGATTCAACATACACATATAAAATTTATAAGAGATTAGAATTTTTTACGTGCAAAACCCAAAAAAAAAAACCTTATCAGCCGACCTTATTTTGATAGTCCACTAAATAGTTATTAGCACAATATGCTATTTTCACAATTGATGAAGACATGATTACACACTTGAGAATTATTATCTAATTCCCATTATAGGAATTACAGAAGTCAGATGTCTACAAACAGATACTTGAAATCAAATAATGAGTTTGGATGTTAGTAGTCAGGTAATAATAGTCGAATGACACAGGTTAAGTGATATAGTAGCGGCGATTACTGGAGGTTGTTATCAGCAATGATTGATGAAAAATACAATAGAGTTTTTAGCTCTCTCATTTTTCGAATATTTTTTATGTAAAAAATGAAGTCATATTTATAGCTTTTCTAATATAGACGCTTTGATAAATTTGGACATAATCTAAAATACTATATTAAATGGCTCATATTGATCACATTGATTATATATTATTTATTTGGTATTTGAGTATCATAATGACCTCAATATTATATAATTCAATCTTGGGTTCATTAGATTTATCTATTCAAGCTGCTTGACTACACCTATGCGGAGGTTGGAAACCATTTAGTTATTCAATAAAAATGTTGAAGTTTTATTTAGGTTCATCTAGACTCATATCGGATCACTTGTGTGACACCAAGTTCATCTCATTAAGATAGTCAATTCAAACATAAGCTTGTTGTCAGGGTTTGGATAGTCTTTAGTAAAATTTTGAAAGTTTCTAATTTAAATAATGCTTAAGATTCATGTTAATCAAGTAAATTTTCTTGAGACATTATTTTAACCCCCAATTTTTTAGCATCGAAGCTCATGCCATTCAAAAAATGCTATAGGAATGGCTAGATTCTTTTTTTTTATTTTATTTTTTGTGCAAAAACTCACAGAGAGGTCTACGTGTTGCATGAAAATAGAAGTATAAGTCATTAAAGGACTAGAAGCTCACTAAATGTACAACATTTAAAATAAAACTTATAGAGCTTTAGATCCTATCTATTAAAAATAAGAGAACCAGAAAAATAAAAGAAAGCGATAAACCCAAAAAACAGAACAAGAGGCCTAGGAATGACTATATTCTATTGAGACCTTTGAAGATATTCTTTAGGGTGGAACTCTAACTTGTTTATTTTAAAATATTATTTTGATTGATGTTTTTAAAATTTTTATGTTCTTGTGTTTTTTCCATCAACAATTTGATATTTGCCCTAACTTCTACTTATAAATCCTATGACTTCAAAAGAGAACTCTTTTGGGGGAATAAAGCCATGTTGTTTTAAAGCTTTCAACTTACTGAGCTCTGATTAAGGTTTCATTTGGGACAATTTTCTTATTGCTTTCTAAAACAATATTTTAATACAAAAATTTCAAATTCAAAAAAATTTTATACCAAAAAGTTATTTCAGAAAGCAAGAAAAAAATTGTCATAAATGAAGCCTAAGATATTTCAGGGTAGATTTCAACGACACTGTTCTTTGTGTTGAAATATGAAAATAATATACTTTTTGTGGGAATAATTATTCTGTGCGGATGCCGAACGCCGTTCAAAGATCAATCAGAATGGGCCACGCCGACACCCTTTTACTGTACCGCGGCTCAGTACTGCTCGGTACCATTTGGTACCGCGACATCAAAACGTAGAGCTACGCCCGGCGTCCGCACATAATAATTTCTCCTTTTATGAACCAATTTTTTATTTTATTTTATTTGTCAATTCAATCTTATTTATCTCTGCTTCTATTAGGTAGAAATTTTATCAAGTCCAATTTTAGTGAAATTGAAATTGTTGCAAGACTTAACAGATTTCTTATTTCTCCAGATTGGGCAATTAATGAACAAAAGCATTAGCAGAATTCTTTTGGAAAAGTACCTTTTTACTTTAGAATTTTTGTTTTGTTTTGTTGCTAAGCAGCTAAGGTTAGAAATAGCATTTTTCATTTTAATAATTAATTGCTGCTTCATCAAAGACGATTTCAAGAATAAGATCATTAATCGTTGAAATTGTCTGAAGGATATTGCAGTGGTTTGTAATGTCATGTCACTAAATTTTGTCTGGTCATAAAAAGTACAGAACAGACGCGTTCAATTATATTTTTAAGGCGTTCCTAGAAATTTTCTAGATAGAGATTCCAAGAAAAGGAAGGTAAAAAATACTCTACATCCAGCTGATTTCATTACTGATATTGAAGAATTATATGAAAGACAATAATTTTGCTGGTTGGTGGGGCAGTGGCTTAGGCTTCATTTAGTATAACTTTTGATTACTATAATTTTGCTGCTTAAAAAAAATTATTAGAAAATTATTTTCTCAAATAAAGCCTTATTATTACCCACAGTTGCTTATAGGAGTGTCAATTTTTGACACGACCCGAAACCCGTCCCGGAAAAATCCGGGTTCGGGTCGACCCGTTTGTGAAACGGGTCGGTTCAGGTTCAATAAACTGACCCGTTTTAAAAAGCAAGTCGGGTTCGGGTTGACCCGGCAACCCGAAAATGACCCAAAAATCCAAGTTTGGTCTACTGCCCGCCCTGCCCTAAGCATCCAAGTGCCCGGCCCGAAGCGTCGACGCCTGCGCGGTGCGAGTCCTGAACGGCCGCGCGTGCACGCCTACATCAAGACAGTCGAATCTCGCGCTGTCGCCCGTCTCGCTTGCACGCCTGCGAGGTGCGCATCCCAAACGGCCGAGCCGACCCTGCCGCTGTCGCGCGCGTGCTTGCCCAGCCGCGGCGCTCCTGCCTCGTCCCGAACCGGCCATGTCACGTCTCGAAAGAGAACCCGGTTATTTGAGTTTTTTTTTAAATACGGGTCGGGTCGTGTCAACCCGGCAACCCGCGCGGGTCGGGTCCGGGTTGAAAAAGCCGACCCATTTACAAAAACGGGGCGGGTTCGGGTTGACTCGTTTAGAGCCGGGTCAATTCGAATTCGACCCTAACCCGAAACGCTGACCCGAATTGACACCCTAGTTGCTTAGCTTGGTTGATGGGCTAGTACGGTTGGGTACCCCCAACACGTGCTCGATTGCCTCCGAGTTGCACTGCAGCACCTCTTAAGTGGGGCCCAATTAAGTGCGGGCCAAGAGGTTTCTGAGGTAGGTGCCTCTTCTAGGTCAGTCGATGATTAGTTACGCTGCCAAGCACCCTTTCGGGGGTGGTAGCGAGTGGATACCTCGTTCAAAAAAAAAAATCTTATTATTGCTTTGCTTCTCGAAGGTCAACCATAATTTCTATTTAGCCATTATTTTTCGTTGCTTAAAAAAAATTGTACTAGGATGTTGCTATCTGCTACAACTTCAAAATAACTTTTTAGTGCAATTTATTTACCTTGATTGGAATAGCTTTATTACTGCTTTCTAAAATAACATTTTAGTACAAAATATTTTAGTTTAAGAAACTTTTTTACTAATTTTTTTAATAAAATAATAAGAAAGTTGTCCCAAATTAAGTCTGAGGCTTCATTTGGAATAACTTTTTTACTATTTTCTAAAGCAATATTTTAGTACAAAAATTTTTTGAAATAAAAATTTATACTATAAAATAATTTTAAAAACAATAAAAAAGCTATCCAAAATGAAGCCTTGGTCTTCCATATGTTTGTTTTGAAATATGTATAATTTATTTTAGGCATGTCGATCGTATTCTTTGATCCATCTATATTTGGAGAAAGAATTTTATTTTTTATCGATTTTGTAATTGTTTCTCTTTTAAATGAGAAGGGTTTGTAGCCAAGCTATATGGTTAAAATATATAGAATTAAAATATTTCAAAATTAATAACTTAGGTTACATAACAAAATATTAATATACTATTTCAATGAACATATTATTTGAAATTAAAATTAATCCACATTCTTATCAGCCTTAGGATTAGGCCTAACTATTTCGATCAAAAAAATAATAAAATAATTTCACAAATATATCCATGTCAATTATGTAATTGAACTTCTTTTATCATTTTGTTTTATGAATTCATTGTTCTACAATGCCTAAATTTTGGTATTATTAGTATATAACCATAACATGTTAAGATTTTTGACCTAATAAATTGGTGTCAAACTTAAGCGAAATATTAAATATTTAATAACTTTTTAAAATATAAATATAAAGTAAATCATAACTCCAAAGTCACCTTAATTATAATAAAAAAACTTTAAAGAAACACTAAGAGAAAATTGAATCAGAAGAAGGCATGACAACTTAAGCTTTCTGGTTTTATATTATGATCAAATTTATCTAATGACTAGATGTACTCATGTTGAGTGGCTCATTAAGTTTGAGTTCGATCAAGATATAGAGTTAGTTAACTCACCTAAGATTAAAAAAAATGATTCAAGTCTTGATATGTGTGTTCGGAGGTCTGAAAAACACTGAGTACTTAGTATCGGCTTGGGGTTTAAGCCAACCCCGAGCAAGGGTTCCAGGTGGATCATCTCTCATGCCATGTCTTACCTTTGTGCTAAGGCTAAATTGAGTGCTGAGTTAGTTTAGTTTTCTTTGGATGACTTTATTATTGTTAGAGGGATTTCATTTCACAGGTTCATAAGTGCCTAGCATCTTTGGCGGAATATCCTTTTACCTTGGCTATATTTCTCAATAATAAGAAAGTTTACGTTAGAGTAATATACTAATTATGTTTATTAAATAAACCAAAGTGGAGAAAGGTGTACAAAGAAATTTCAAATTCAAACTAAATCCACTCAAATGTTTAAATGTTATGCAAGTGAAATAACAAAATTATGAACAAATGAATAAGCTACTAATGACTAAATAATATATATATATATATATCATCTAATATTAATTGTCTATGTTCATGCCTAAGCACATCATGCTTCAAATTCTACAAAACTTACTCCTCTATAAGATTACTAATAAGCTTTTAGGCAATCTTTTCAAGATGTGTAATATTTTTTTTATGAAGGCTTTGTACCAATATCATATTGGGGTTTCATAATAATGCACAATAACTTAAGAAAATTTAAAGAAACAAAAAAAATTAGAGGTCATCCATGGTGCTGATCAAACAATAAAGAGAAACATAAGCAAATTCTTACCAACTTCACCTTCAAAAGGAGCTCACCATAACCAAGCTTTGCCACAGGTTAAACTATCAGTCTATATCAGTCAAAAAGCAGCCCTTGAAGAAGAAAAACAACATAAAAGTTTTCTAAAAAAGTTTCATTCAATCTGAAAGCACAAGCAATGGAAACGTTCCATAACATATTGTACCGAAATAATAGAAGAATGTGGCGGCCTTTCCGTGAAGAATTCATTTATCTTTTCTTGCACTTTCCCGGTCTTATCACCATAACAAGGGTAAGAAACACCAGACGGGATGAATTATGAAACTTTCATATTATTTCTCGATAAGCTTCTTCAAATCCCTCAACCAAAGCAAGTATTCACGGCTATCTTTGTTAATCATGTACTCGTGCAAGAAGTTGGTAGTCATAGCTGAGATTCCTCTTAGCTCCAAATACTTGTAAAAGGACTTTTGAAGGTTCTCGTCCAAATCACTACCTCAAGAAAATGACAACGATTAGTTTTCATAAAATAGATTTAGGCTTCGTTAGGGACAGCTTTCTTGCCACTTCATAAAGCAGCTTTTTAGTAAAAAGTTGATTTAAGAAGCAGTAAGAAAGTCGCCCAAATGAAACCTTAATCTTAAAATGCATAAATTAACATGTGTAAAAAACATTTTTAACCATTCAACAACAATTTGGTATCTCTTACAGTCAGTGCTCTTAAATGCGAGTTGATCACTTGTCCAGATACTCAGATGGGAGGTGAGAATAAAAATGGGAATCATTACTAGGATGTATTTGGGTGAGCTTATACAAGTCTAAAATCTCTATGTGCTGATGATGATCTAATTATCTAATTATTTTGTTTTGAGCTCGACATAGCGGCTTCTATACTACTTAGATGTTGCTCAATTGTCATCATTGTGGACTCCCGGTTGCCTTCTGGATATTTCCTTTTATGATTGATTATGTCTACTGATTGTTTACTAAATTTCTTCTTTGGATTAATTGTTTTGTGCAGATGATGAATGCCGTCCGGAGACCAACCAGAATGTGCCACGTCACCCCTGTGCTCGGTACCGCGACGTGGTGCATTTTGATTGGTCTCCGGACTGTGTTTTGCATCCGGTCTCCGCACAGAATAACTTTTCCCTCTTTAGCCTTGATTTCCCGGGATCGTAGTGGGCTGCTACTTGATATTTTTACTATGGTTATTTACTTATATTGATTATTACCTGGTTTCCATCTTTGATAACTTGCGATATGAGAATTGCAGCAAATTAATTGCTCTTTAGGCATCCAAGACTGTAAGAAATTAGAGATTACCTGCTTGGTGATCTGGCATTGTAGCAAGAAATCGGTTAACTAGTGGAACTGGGATTTGGACTTCAAAAATTTTTGCTTCTGTTGGAATTCAAGTAGGATGAATAAAAGATTTGTCATTCAAGGTCATATTTTGAAGAATATTGAGATTTTTCTTTAGATTAGTTGTAGCTATAAATTGAAGCTTTGAGGCACCGAAAAAAAACATTGAACATTGAGTCTTCTAATGAAAATTTAATCTTCTTTAATTCTTATATGTGTTATGATTGAATGTATAGTCTTTGAATGCTTTCCTAGTGTTGAAAACTACTTCCGGGGGCTAGTTTCTTATATTGGATCAAGGCCTAGTTCTTCCTTTCATGATTTTTATCCTTATTCTCATTGTAATTTGTTTAATCGTTGGTATGAGTGCATGATTGAAAATTTGTCAAGTATGATAAGCACCGGATTTTATTTTTAGTGCAAACTTGATCATTGCTAGAATTTATATCATTCATTATGCTTCTCATGGAATTCTAGATTTTGACAACTATTAAAATATTATTTAGAATAGAAGAACTGTATTTGTGGTTTTGACATTAAAAGTGGTTTTTTTTTTTTGACATACAGGTTGTGGATTTCTTGTATATTCTTTACTGTTCATCTCATCCAAAGGTGCTTTAGTAAATCCCAGAATCATAACTGCCCTACATTAAAACGGTATCAAAGCTTATGGTAATCATCATGTCAACTAAATAGAACACAACACTAAATTCAATAAAAAAATTTAATAAAGAAACAATTTAAACAAAATTGGGTCACAAAATTCAGTCAGTCATGCTTATAAGCGAAGACAATGTAACTATTGTGATTGTAAAAATTACATGCCAACATTAAATCGAAAATCCAACAAAAAGATATTTTTATAAAGGATTGATAATTTGGAAAAACTTCTTTGGAGAATTTACGATTGTTGGAATGAAATCTTTTGGACATGCTCAAAGTTAATGATGTAATGCTGCAAGCAAATAAGATCAGCATGGGATGACGTGAAATTTAATTTAAAGAACAAGATGTGCATAGGAGAATATCAGTAGTAGTTAAATAATCACTTTAAGGTTTATAGCCAAAGAAATTATAGTATATATACATATAATGATAAATTTATATATCTTATAATTAAACACGACTTATCTTGAGATTATCTTGTTATCATTTTGTGCTTTAACAAAGGTCTTAGACAAAAGATTAGGTTTTTGTTAAGGTACAATTTATCAAGAATGATAAATAAGGCATTGTCTAGAACTTTGAATGTCAAGGCATTCTCTAAATGATATATTAGTAATCTCAACCTGTCTTTAAAACTTGTAAAGAGAAATCTTTACCTTCTCCTCTCAAATTTGTTAAACCAACACCGACACCAAAATTATCCTTTGTAGAATTTGATCTTATCAAATAAACTATAATCATGAATATCCATTAGAAGATGAGTATTGTAGAGAATGAATCTGCGCCTACAGTAGAACATGAATATAAACTTAAACTTATTCTTAAACAGGAGTTGAACTTTGAGTCCACAACAAAGTATGAAGACGAGGTGTATCTAATTGAATATTTAAACCATATTTCGAACTAGAACCTCGAAGGAAAATTGAGTCTACCACTAAAAAATGAAATTGAACCTAAATCTAAACAAGAGTTGGAATTCGAGCCACAAATAAAATTTTAGTGTAAGAAAAACTCTAAATATAAAGCTCAAAGCTCAAATAGACACTAAATTTGAAAGTGCATCAAACGTAAAATCATATAAGAATCTAAATTGCAAATAGGATCTAAATTTATATGTAAACTGCTACTTAAAACTGAACCTACTTACGAATATGACCACGAACTTCAAATTTAAATTATATATAAGTCAGCAAAACATACATGCTGTAATTGATGAATCAATTGAACAAAGTAATTCTTGAATCTAAATGTGAATAAATCGTGCCTATGAAAGATGATAAATAAATCAAACAAGCTACTTGAACTCTAGATGAAAAGTCTAACGAAATTATTTCTAGAAATTAAATAGAAATTGATTTTATTTTTTTATTATTGGTTTCTTAACATAAAATCTATGAAGAGAGTTAGGGAGATTATAAAAAAAATAGTAATTTGAAAGCATTCAAATCTCGCTTGAAATTTGACCCAAATCCACTTGATTTTGAATCAATTTTGAGCTACACTCTTGACTGAAAATCAATTTAGAATTTGAACTGATTCACTGGAAATTTAAGTCGAGTAAATTCAAAATGAGACACAAAATGTGTACATATCTATAATAGATCATTTAATACAATGCATATAAAACAATATAAAATAAAGTAAATTTTAATTTCATATTGCACAAAGAAATTTTATTTTAAATCAACTTGTTATAAGTCAACTAGATATCATCCTATATGAATCAACTAAAGAAAAGTTATTCCATGCAAGAGGACTGAAGTTTGGAAACCTTCTTGACATACAAGGAACTTCACCAATAAGGTATAATATAACCCATATACCTAAAGTCAAGATGAAAAACAATTTAACAAGAGCTATTTGTTTTAGAAGTTATGATGGCTAAAGCAAACTTTCCTTTAATAGCATTTACAGAGTTTGAAAACCTGTTCTTAAATGATGTCAACCATTTACGGATCAATCTAAATTGCAATGATATTTTAGGTACATACAAGTGGCCTAATTTTTAGGTTTTCACTTTTCAATGATGGAACCAACCTAAATAATCGTCTCTACAGAATAATATAAAACTTTCAACTAAGGAGTCAAGAAGCCATAGGTTGGTGAGACATAAAGCCATTGATTAAGTAAATACTAGAAAACATTGGTGAGAGAGGTGCAAACAATAGTTTATGGCATTTTATGGGTTAGATTTTAACCTCTGATCTCAGTCTTTGGAGATCAAAGACAATATAAGTTAACCAAAAGAAAGACTGTTTAGGTATAGTGTTTGGTAAGCCCTGCTACGCGATAGAACCATAGGATGGGAGTGGTGCATAGAACAGCTTCAAAAACCAACAAACCTGTATAGTATCAATAGGAAATAGAAGCTACTATGACAAACAATCAGTCTGCAAATTTTAGCTTTCAAACACCATACATGATTTATTTTTCTAACATTTTTCTTGCCAGGAATCATGGGTGAATGTGAGGGATTTCTTAAGTCGATAAACATATATATAAAAAGTTTAGGGTTTTTCAATTGATACTTGCGAACACTGCCACTAATTCAATCTGTCCAATTGAATGTATAGGATGAGCAAACATTAACCATAAAAGAAAAGAAGATATAAACAAGGTATAAATATTACAAGGTTACCTGAAATCAGGTCCCTGATAGGCAAGCATTTGTTCATCAGATTCCTTGGTTTCCTTAAAAGACATGCTGTCAATTACAAGCTCATCTGGATAAGCGGTGCAGCAGAATTCCAAACCATGCCCTTCATTTTTTGTAGCATTTATGGTCAATGGAATGCTAGATTGGTTTGCTCTTTCCTTCTTCGACTCCTCATCATTAAGACCAGCCCTCCTATCGTGTTCGGGCTCCTCTCCAGTCACAAGGCTCGGCATAGAGACCAAAACTTCAATTTTCTCCCCATGATAGCTTCTTTTGAGAGTGATGGTATTCTTACCCTTTTCATTTTGAAATTCGAATGGGAACCCTTCAGGTATTTCTTCCACCTGCGATATTATAACAACGTGAAATCATCTTTTTGGAAGATCTTGGATTAGTAATAGTCCTATGGCTGCTAGTTAGCTGTTCCGTCTCTAAATGAGAGGGTTTTCTTTTTGTTTCAATTATTTCCCTCCATGGATTACTGCAAAGTTAAAAACGAGAAAATCTTTTAACGCACCTCAGACGAAGATGGGTAATGACGGGGGAAAAGTAAGGCTACGAATTAAAGCTTTCTAGCAAGAGCTTACCCTATCGTGGTCGTCGCAGTCCTCGGCACACTTGATCTCGGCGTCAATGACACGAAGGAGTTCAGAGTCGGAAGCCGGCTTGTTGGCCTTGGAAGAGAAATTAGAGACGGGGACGGGAAGGACGGTGCAAGATTCTCGAGACAAATGGCTCCTGGTTGGCTGTGACTGGAAGAAGGCCGAGAGTGGGATTTTGAAGCTTTTGTTAACAGCAACGCTTGCAAGAAGGGATCCCGACAAGCTGACTCGCCGGAGAATAGCGAAGACCATTGCCGCTAAGAAAAAAGAGCAAAACTAACCTTTCATTCCTCCGCCCTAGTGAGCTTCGAGAAGCTATCATTTTGTTCCCTTCTTTTAAAAAAATTACAAGCTTGATATTTAAAAACTTTCAATTTAACAATTTATATATTTAACTTTTAAATTATTATTTACTTACATGATATTTAAAAGTTGGGGATTTACATACATGCCACCTAATTTCATGCTATTTACATATTTACCATCCAAAACATTAACATTATATGCTCACCACCCATAGAACAAATTTGGGTGCATAAAATGAAATATTAAATTTTGTAGGATGATATGAATGGTAGAAATGAATTATATGAGTGATATATTTGATATTGAAGTTGTATATGGATGATAGGCATGTAATATTAATATTTTAGTTATCAGATATGTAAATAGCATGAAATAAAGTGGTATGTATGTAAATTTCCCTTAAAAGTTTCAATATCAACAGAGGCTTTGTTTGGGACAACTTTTTTATTGCTTCTTGAAGCAACTTTTCAGTATAAAAATTAAGGAAATGCTTCAAGAAGCAGTGAAAAAGCAATCCCAAACGAAGCCAGAATCATCGCTTGCCTCCAAAGGTCATTTGGATCAAATCTCACACACCTGCCACACATTCACACACCATTCAACCATCTGCAATCAAACAGCATATATGTGATTGCCATCAGCCAAACGATCCAACCGAATGAGTTTTCGTCGGCTATTCTTCAGGAGTGAATATTGGCGTCGCACTATTCACACACACTATTTTTTCTGTATGTTCGAGATTTGCCGAAAAAGTGTACGAAAGAGGAGAAAAATGATTATCTTTGGCAGCGAGATGAAGAAGCGAGACAAATTAACTCATTTTGTAGTTTTATTATATTTGGCAATGGAAATAACTATCATTCTTTAAATATAACTCTTAAATTACATCCAAAATTTCACTAATATTAACTTATCTACTGCTTAAATATAGCTCAAATTCAAATACTTCTTCGTAGGATGGTCCATCTTTGTTCACTCAATTATATATTTTTCTTTAAGCATTTAAGTACGTTGATGATATAATAATTAAATAATTTTGAACTTGTTAGATTCATCTCATCAAGACGCTCGATTTGAATATAAATATGCAAAATTTTAAAAATCTCGTCTAGATGCTCAATTTGATCATAACAAGCATGATTTGAAGATAAAAATTTTCTACAAATAATTTGTATTTACTTCAAAATAAACATTAACGAAAAAGAAGTTTAATATATTTCTTTTACTTCAAATCTCTAATACACCAAAACAAGCAGCACATGACTGATTTAAAGATAAAACAGAAACAGAAAATCATGCTTGGATATGCACCTCAACCGTCATTGCAAAAGCTGTGAAGCAGTAAAATACCAATCACATAATATTTTCTTTTGATTTAAAACAGGGAGCATTTGCACCAATGCCAAATTATTTAGAAATCGAAGACAGAAAAGAGGAATAATGCGACAGCCACGAATATTGTTATAAAGCAAAATTACAGCCGGAAAACGCTAATCTCGCATAATCATATCTCCCCATCCCAAATCTCCTCCACACTTTTATATAAGCCTTGAGTGCTAACAAAGAATTCTCCTCTGATTAGCCTTTCCTGCAGTAAAAGAAGAATGTCAACCAAAATTATGTTAGCTACAGAAAAAGACGCACACAACTCATCTTGGCTAGTTGGTTGAGAGCTTAGGCTTCTAGTGAAGAGATCTTGTGCTCGAGTTTTTGTGTATGTGTTGTGTGTGTGAATTTGTCTTAAATGGCCTAGATGTCCCAAAAAAACAGTAAAAGACGTAATTTGGAAATACGGATTATACAGAGCAACTACGAGCATCCATCCAAACAGTAGCACGAAAAAGGAGCCTGAAATTTCAATAACTTTTTTTTGGGGCATTTAGGCCATTTGAGGCAAACTCACACACACAACGCACACACAAAGATTCAAATCCCATACCTCTTAGTTGGAAGCCTAAGCTCTCAACCAACAGGCCAAAGTGAGATGTGTAAATTTCAATAACTCAATTTACCTGTTGAATGGTGGAGAACTTTGCAAACAGATCATCAGGTATAGACCAATCGAACACGTCAAAGTTTTCTCGTATTCTATATTCTTTGGTGCTCCTTGGCAGTACACTGTTACCAACTTGGATTCCCCAACGAAGAGCTACTTGCGCAGCAGTCTTTCCCAATTTCTCCGCAGCCTCGGTAAGAACAGAGTTTGCAAGGACATTCCCTTTTACCCATTTAGACCCGGAAGAACCTAGCGGAGAATATCCTGAGAGGTGAACTCCGTTGGATTGACAGAAGGAACGAAGCTTGGCTTGTTGCCAGACAGGATGGCATTCCACCTGGTTTACAGCAGGTGGAATACGTGCAATGCTCAGCAAATCCCCCAACTTCTTGATGGAAAAATTGCTCACACCAATAGCACGAGCCTTTCCAGAATCATAAAGCTTTTCCATTGCTCTCCACGTACTAGGTATATCAGGTTGGATAAGATTTTCAGGTCTCAAGTTTGTCCCCTTCTTGAGTCGGAATGGCCAGTGTATCTTCAGGGAATTGGAAAAGATTAGATAAGAAAACAAAAAAATAATGAAAATAAATACCTTGAAGGAAAAAAAAAATCTTTAATGATGACCATGTTTCAACAGCTACAATATAAAAAAGAAAAATACTTTGCTAAGAGAGGGAGAGAGCAAGAGAAAGAAAGCTTAATCATTTTTCTACCACGCGGCTGTGTATTGCATTCATTTTAACTGTTAGGGTACGACGAACCAAACAAAAGAGAAGTGATGAATTACAATTTGTAAAACACAAATGTACACAAAAGATTTATGTGGAAAACCCAAAACTGGGAAAAATCACGGGGAAGGAGGAGGATGGCACCAACCCTAAGCCCTTTACAACATATTTATAAGCAAAAATTAGGACAGGTCGAACCCCGCAAGGGGGCGCTACCCTCTTAGACCCTGACACATCTGCCGAGGGAACAATGATCAAGGACATGAACAAACAAGCTTCTAGTCAAATTTGAGGCAACTCCAACATTAACAATCTTATGTGGTTGTGCATGCATTCATTAGCCATGCGTCAAGACTTTTTTTGGGCTATGGATTAGGCGTACTCAATAAAAAATGCATAAAATGCCTATAAGAAACAAAAGAGATTAGGCGTAGCTAAATATTTGCCAAAGACAAAAGAGAGAGCTGTAAGACTTGAAACTACATGATTGAGAAGAAAATAAGATACTTTCGAAGATGAGATGTACCAGGTAAAGATCCACATAATCGAGCTGTAGATCTTTCAAAGTTAAATTTATTTCCTCTTCTACATCTTCTGGAGCATGGCTATCGCACCTGAAAAATCATTGTCAGTTTTCTTAAGAAGTGAAAGATATAATGATGGATTAGAACTAACAAATAAAATATCTACTTGTGGATGATCAACTTGGAAATACAATATTCCAAAACGATAGAATGGATTCCAAATATATAATAGATAGTTTTGAATCAAGAATGAAGAAAGAAACGAACCAGAGCTTTGATGTTATAAATAAATCTTCACGCTTTACAACACCATCATCAAACAGCTTCTTCAAATACAAACCAATCTGGACTATAGTAAACTTCATCAGAATTTCATACAAATTGGAATAAAACGTAAAGTTCTCATATTTTCAAAAGAAATGGCCAGGTAGGGAAGCAAATAATTCTTCCATTTTCATCGTACGTTTTGTGGAATGTTAATTATAATGTTAATAATTAGAAGCTTTGGGAATTTATTAACAACGCAATCCATATAAGTAGAATAGAAACTTAGAAATTTTATTATCTGTACGCCGACTGTGTTGTTCTGGCATGAATGGGGAACACATTCTGCTGTGGAAGCAAAGATGCAGGACAAACAGATAGCAAAACAATTAGCAATGTAACAGTAATCCTGATGGAAATTGTATTAATTATCAAAAGTTGTCTTTCTAAAGCTTCCTCCCAGACTCATATAGGGAAGAGTATCTTTACTAAGAGTAGTGGAACAAAATGTAAAAGTATTTGTGTACTATATTACTAGAATTAGTTATGGAGGTAGTGGTAATATGCAGTATAATGGCAAGAGGATTGCTCAAAGGTATGATAGTCCTGCGGAGCAAGCTTGGTGATGGTGATTCCACATCACACTCCTTCATATAATAGAAATATGGGGAGATTCATCGCAATTTTAACTAAACGGAAACAAAAAAAAAATCCGCTCATTGATTGTCCTAATTTTTTTTCAAGCAATGGTTAAAACTTAAAACTGCACAAGTAAAACCAA
This sequence comes from Dendrobium nobile, assembly GCA_022539455.1. NCBI lineage: Eukaryota > Viridiplantae > Streptophyta > Magnoliopsida > Asparagales > Orchidaceae > Dendrobium > Dendrobium nobile. Next base: position 20,768,754 of record CM039729.1, on the reverse strand, counting down.
CACAAAATGTCAACAACAAAAAAAAAAAAAAAGAATGCTAGCCAGAACAAAACATTGTTTTCACTTCACCCAGCTAATAAACTTAAAGAATCTAAACTCATGGAGTCGCTCTCTGAGCCCTCTTTAATACCAGGCATACGGAACATCAAACATGATATCATAAAACTAGAAATTCATTGCCTGAAGCACCAAGCTCAAAATATAGATCAACAAACATAAGGACATTCAGATCATACAATCCCAAATTGAATTCGATACCAGAAGCTAACACTAAACAATTTCTGTCAAATCCATGTTGCTTGTTGCATGAACTCATACAAATCTTTTAGACTCAAATCAAGACCAAATATGTTTTACATCTGACATTCATTGATGACTAAACCACGTTTTGCTTCATCAGTCATGGATGCCAACCTCCGGATAAGTTCCTACTACTCTCATCATTAGGATAGCTGACTACAAATTGCTCCAAGAGGCAGAAGTTATATATTATAAATTAACTATGCAAATAGCCATGTTCTATACGCATGGAACAGTACCAAGTTGTAAAGCAATGGTACAGCAAACAAAAGTACCCAATGCAAACCAACCAAGAACTTTGTGAAGATGAATGCGTATTATTTAGAGGGGATCAACAAATAACTAATTGCAGTTTTTTGCTATAATAGTAACTGTTACACTTGACAACTTTGATATTCAAAAAGGCTAACAAGGTCATCCATGATACAAGTATTCATTAAAAAAAACATGGTTTCACAGAAGAAAGATAACATTAGTAATGGATAGAAATACCTCTTTCTCATTTCCGTAAATCCGAGCAGTGTCTATATGCCTATAGCCAGTCTGCAGGTTACATACACATAAATTCAATTTATTAAAATCATAGTAAACGATTTAGGAATTCTCCGACAGTAATAAACACTCGAAAATAAATCAGCCTTCCATAGATAATCATAGGAACCCAATGACATTTTAAGTGAGATGTCAAAATGTTCATACAATAAAAAATGAGAAATAATTACTTCTTATTCAACGTATTAAGAACATAATGTTCCCCTCGACGGGTTGGAAAATAATCGTCCAGAATAAATAGCTAAGCCGATCCGATACCCACTTCAGAATGAGAAAATCTATTTTGCCGACTGCCGATTCAGCGAAAGTAACACATCCCTTCATATGTTATAGATCGAAACAGTTTTTCAATTTCAAAGAATACAAATCATAATTAATTGAAGAGAAAGATACACCAAACAAATTTATATAAATATCGGGTTGGGTGGTCGATTCATCTCTTCCACGCACAACATAGGGCGATGCGGAAACTGATTACTTTAAGAAGTTCGGTCTAAAATAACAAGGTCACAAGAATTATTCCAAAAGATCGCAATAAGAAACTGGAAGAAGGGGAAGAGTTCGGATGGGGGGGCTTGAATACCTTGATGGCAGAGGTGACGGCTTCTCCGACCACTCCGGGGTCGGCCTGCCATGTCCCAAGCGCTACTGAGGGTATCTGGGCACCGGTGTTGAGAGTGAAAAACCTGGCCATTTTGATATTTCCTCTCTTATTACGTGACCCTCTGCTCGCCTCTCCCGCGGCCTCCGTGTTTCTACTTTTCTACTTAAGTGGCACATAATAATTTATCCTAAGTGGAGTGGCGTGATAAGGTATTTATAGTGTGGTTGGGCCAAATGTGCTGAGAGCGGCGAAAAATTATTGCGTCCTCCCACCTGACGTAGAGATACGTCCTCCCACCGTTAAAAAACTCGATTTTTGCTCGGTATTGTTAGCTATTATTTGGTAATAACGAAGAATATCATCATGTGAAGACCAATACCGAGTTATACCGAGCAATACAAATTATACCGAGCTATACCGAGCAATACAAAAAAATACCTCGGTATTGCTCGGTATTGCTCGGTATAACTCGGTATTGGTCTTCACATGATGATATTACTCGTTATTGTTTGGTATTGCTTGGTATTTGCTCGGTATTTCTCATTTTTTAGCCCGATTTTAGTGGTGGGAGGACGTATCTCTACGTCAGGTGGGAGGACGCAATAATTTTTCGAGAGCGGCACACCTATACGGCTAACGTAAGCGCATGCGAAGATTTAAAAATAAAAAAAAGAGATATTTACCTGCATACCATCTTATACAAATCTATTTACATATTTAACACTTAAAATTTTAATATTATATACATAATACTTATAGTTCATTTTCATATCAAATATGAGTGGTAGAAATGAAATATATGAGTGGTAGGAAAGAAATATAAGTGATATATTTGATATTAAAATAATATATGGTGATATGCATGTAATATTAAAGTTTTGGGTGTTAGATATGTAAATAGAATGTTATAAAGTGGTATGTATGTAAATTTTCCTAAAAAAACATACATGTCATTTTATTTCATATTATGTATAAATTCAAAATATTAATATTACATAACTACCATTCAAAAAATAAATATGAATGCATTGAATAAAATATTTAAATTTATAGAATTTTTATGATTGGTAGGAATGAAATACATGAGTGATATATTTGATATTAAAATTGTATAGTAGCTGACTATCAACTAGGAGGTTTTAAGTTAATTTATGATTGAGGGAGTTATTATGATAATCCTATTTTTTTTATAGTATTTAAATTCATCTTATATTAATACCTTTTCATGATTACAATAAAATAAAAACAGAAAATGTATATCTAAACAAGAATAAGATGTGATCAACATCACACTACTAGGTCCATACCTTTCATTGGAATCATGAAAAATCATATACTTAGGATAAGTCAAATAGATCACCAGAATCTATCATTGCACCCAATGCACAAAAAAATAGAATTATATGCATATAATCATTTCAATCATGTCAATACGATATACTTTGTAAATTCATCCAAATATGATGAATCATAAACAATCATAATCATGTAAATGGTCGATAATCATTGATTAAAAATTTACTTTAATCTCAATTATCAATACAGGGTAACATCATGAATATCATTTGTAAGATCTTTAATGTATGCATATGTATTATGTTATGCATGGAGTTTATATCAATCTTAAGTATCATGTGTATCATATCACATTTTGGCTAATTTTTTAAAAGGAACGTGTTAATTATCATAATTAGCAAAAACAACATATTTATTTAAAAATTTAAAAAGGGGTAAATTCGCTAATTATATTAGCGTATTCATAATGCGCAAAGCTGTTTGGCGTGTTCATAAGAAGATAGAGAAAAATGTGTAGAGAGATAATAATGAGTGAAAGGTGGAACGGCATAAGAGAGAGAGAATGGTATGGAACGTTGGGACTGCTTCTTTCCCCTATATAAATTTTATATATTATTTTTAATTCATAAATTATGGTTTATATGTTTAATATTTTTGGTTAAAATTTTTCATGAAAATATTAATCATATAAAATTTTTAAAATATTATATTTGAAATATTATTTTATCTATTATTTTAAATATAAAAGTATAATTTTTATATTATATTAAAATAATATATATTAAACAATAGCAGTCATATTATTTTTAAATATTAGTTAAATATTATTTTAAATCTCAAAAAATTATTTTAAATATTAATTTAAAAATTTTATTTTTAAAAATTAAATACTCAGGCACTTAAAAAATTTATTTTTAATATTAGTAATTTAATAAAAAAAATTCAATGTATTTTTATAAAAAAAAGTTCACTACAGGAAAATCACTAATTCCCGGCGGCCACTTTTCCGGCGGCTTTTCGTCACTTTTCTGGCGGCTTTTCCAATTTTCCGGCGGCTTTTAAAAATTTAAAGAAAAATGAATAAATTTTAAACTATTTAAATGATTTAACAAATAATTATTAAAAATTATATTAACTATTTAATTAATATTCATTTTAAAATTAATTAGTTAGTTAATTTTTATTTTATATTAAATATAAATTTTTATTTTAAATTAATTAGTTCCATTTTTTATAATTAAAAATTAATTAGTATTTTAATAAATTATGAAGTTATTAATTTATTTTAATTAAATTTTGATGATATTACTTTATTTTAATTAATTTCTATTTATTATTAATTTTAATTATAATAATTTAGTTGAAGTAATTACTAATTTTAATTTTTCATTTATTATTAATTTTAATTAAATATAATTTTCGTTTTTAAAATAAATATTACTTTTTTGAAAGAAATAGTTTAAATAAAAAACATTAAGCGCTTTAGCCTAATATGTCTCGCAGCAAAATGGTAAGAGTTTAACATGAATCACATTTTTCAGGTGGACAGAGTTGGAATCCTAGCATGCGCACGGGCAGGCGGGGTAGACGTCCGGGCAGGCTTCGGTCAATGCGGGAATGCAGCGGGCAGGCGGGATTGAGTCCGGTTAGTCGGGCAGCGGGCAGTTTGGGCGGGGCTTCCGGGCTGGTCTGTCAGGGCGGGAATTCAGCGGGCAGCCCGGGACTGAGTCCGGGCAGGCGGGCAGAGCTCTTGGGTCGGCGGGCCAAAAATTTTTTTTTTTAATTTGACCGGCGGTTTAAGACCGCCGGTTAGCCGCCGAAATTTATTTTCCTACGCCTTTTTTACCGGCGGTATTTTAACCGCCGGAAACCGCCGAAAAATTAAAAAACCGCCGAAAAAGGCTCACTTTCCGCCGGAAATGGGTGATTTTTCTGTAGTGATTTATTTATAACAAAAACTTTTAAATTTTCATTCTAATAAAATTTTGATAAAAAAACAGATTAAAATATAATAAAATATCATTTTAATATTAGAAATTTAATAAAATATATTATAATGAATTTTAAATATTAGCAATTTAATTTATTACAACAAATTTTAAAATTTTATTCTAATAATTTTTTCATAAAAATAGATTAAAAATATAATTAATATAATTTAAATATTAATTTAAATAGATTATATATATATATATATATATATATATATATATATATATATATTAAAATAAATACAATTTCCTAATAATATAATATTAGTTTCTAATAATATAAAATTTTTAAATAATTTTTTTTTAAATTATTAGATTTACTTAAAACTTATAAAGTTTTATATAAATTTAGTTTAAATTATTAAATATATGCTTTAAATTATATTATAAAATTTTAAATTGTTAAAGTTTCTTATAAAGATTTAAATTATTAAAGTTTATTTTATAAAATTTTAAATTATTAAATTCCATCTCCCCCTCTCTCTCACCGCTGTCATCTCCTCTCTCTCTCTCTCTCTATCTCCCCATCTCTCCCTCTTATGTGAGTAATATGCCATTTTAAATGGCATATTCCCTTTTCTCTCTCACATGTAAATAATACGTCAAATTGAATAGCATATTTCAATAACGCCATTTATTTTGGCATATTTGCTCATATCTAAATTTTAATTAATCAATGCTCTTTTTACTAATTTTGATAATAATGCTGCTCTTTTATAAAATTTGCCCTCACATTTTTGTATCTGTATTAGTGATATTAAGCTTTATGCTCTATGTGTCGTATAACATGTGTATGTTTACATCATCTTTAGTAATCATATCATACATGCATGTACAAGTACATATTATTGCAAGTTAAGACATCCAACTAATCATGATGTTTTCCTGTATCTTATCATACCATATCATGTCAGGTGGCTATCCTGTAAGTTATCACTCATGCCCATCGATGTATCTTATCCACTCATAACTCCTTATCTCGAATTTTGTGTCATGTATATTGCATTGAGATTACACCACAATCCATTATTTAAATGAAAGCTAGTCAACTCACCCTCCTGTACAAGATATCTTGCTCCGGCCAACCCGAATCAGTTTACACACACCAATGCTATATTTTACATGAAAAATATAATATTGTATATAATGCAATTAAGCATGTATATCATTTTAACACCATGCCATCAGTATGCAATTCTTATCAATATGCTTGCTACAAAATGTATCATACCATCAAACTAAATCATATGCATGTCATGTTAGGCTTAATGGAATAAATGCAACAGTCTTAATTTATTACTTGGTGCAATTAAATAAAAATATCATACATACAAACCTACCCAATGAACTTTTAATATGATGATACCAAAATGCCCAGAATAATGATATCTAATACATACCAAAATTTATATGGTAGAAATATGCTAAATAGATGGATAATACATTTTAACCAAATTTGGGAGAGAGAAAAACCAAAACTCAAAATCATTAGAAACAAAAGTAGGATTGAATACTTATCATCATTAGAACAATTTTGTAATAAGAGATATATACAAAAATCACCCAAAATTGAATTTCTTTCTCCTCTTTCTCACTTCTCTCCTTTTTCACCTTTCTTACCCGACAAGTTGAGGGAATGATGAACTTGATATATAGTGTTTGGTGTTGTGGCACTGTAGATTATAGCTAGCACAATGTTGTTATACTATAGTTCAAACTTTCGTTGGCGAATGCTTAGATCCTAGTCATGGTCATCGGAATTTCACCGACTAACGATCGTCATACGGTCCACTTGGCCGCCACCTCTAAACCTTCACTCGGCCATCGCCGTTGGACCTCCATCCGACCATCGCCATTAGACATCTATCTAGCCACTAGTGTCGGGTCTCCACCCTATTGCTATTTTCCATCTTTTGCCCAACAACCAACACTGTACCTTTGCCTTAGCCGTTACCACCGAACTTTTGTTTACTAATCATTGTTGTTGGAGTTTCACTAGCTGAAAGCCACTCGACCACCAACATTAAACCTTTTGCCTACCATCTTCCACCCATGTATCACATCACTCAATTGTGATCCATCAACCTCCATCGCCTAATAACTACATCCCCTTTGGTCATTGTAGCATCATTATAATCCCTAAAGCATAATTCATCACATTACTACGATCCCTATAGCCTTCTTTGCCTAACTACAGGCCATTCAACCACTATTGTCTTCCTACGGTCCCTCTGACCACAATCGACTAATTATAGTATCTACGACCTCATTAGTCTGACTATAGTCTCTCAAACCTCATTCGCATTACTACGTTCTCTCCGACCGCCATTACCCAACTACGATCCCTTTAACCTCTATCGCCAGTTTATAGTCCCTCCAACCTTCATTGCTTGTTATGGTCCCTTCGACCACCGTTGCCCAAATATGATCTCATCGAACACCATCACCCAATTACGGTCCCTCGAACCACCATCACCCTTCTATGGCCCATCCATCTTAGTTGACCAACTATGACCCCTGCAACCTTTCTCACCCAAGTACAATCTCTTTGACCACCTTCATCCGATTACAGTCCCTTCAACCTCGGTCACATGACTACGGTCCCTCTAACTTTCATCGTCTAACTATGGTCCCTCTGATACCCGAGTGTGGCCCCTCTAGCCACTATCGCTACTATGGCCCTTACAGCCTTCGCAACTTGACTACGATTGCTATGACCTTTGGCTCCTCAACTATGTTCCCTCTAATCACCATTGTCTGATTACATGCCCTCCGATCTCGATTGCCTAACTTTCAATCCCTCCAACTACTATCAATCATCTACGATTCCTCTGACCTCAATCACCAAATCACAATCCCTTTGACTCTCATTGCCCAACTACAGTCCCTGCAACCTCCATCGCCTGACTACTGTCCCTTCGACCACCATCGTCTAATTAAAGTCCCTTCGACCTTAGTCACATGACTATGATCCCTTCAACCTCATTAGCTCAATTACGGTCCCTCAAACCTCCATCACTCGACTACGGTCTCTTTGATCACCATCACTTGAAAATAATGTTTCACTTACCACCATCGTCCAACTATAATTCCTCTAACCACCATTGCCCGACAATGATCCCTCCTACTACCATCGCTCAAATACAACTTTTCTGACCTTTGTCGACCGACTACATTTACTTAACCACCATCAACCAACTACGGTCCTTTCAACCTCCATTGCCTGACTACGCTCGCTCCAACTTTCTTCGCCCGACTACACTCCCTCTTACCTTCGTCCCTCTACTAAGGTCCCTTCGATTACCGTCGTCTAACTACAATCCTTCCAACCCAACAAACGTGTCAATAATCTTGTAAGAATAGCTCTCTTGCCATTGGGATCTTCCAACTACAACTATGTAACATGCTCTATATAATTAATATTTGATATATTATGTCAATACCTCTATCAAAGAATAGCATCATGTGTAATCAACGACAAACACTAGATGAATCCTTTCAATCGGACAATGCCTTATAATTTTTCCCTTTCATGAGCATTCCACATCGAAAAAAAAAAATCCAATCCTCATAACTCTTACACATTTTCTTTTTTGCCTTTTTTTTTTAAATCTTCCTATAAGCCTAGGACGATAAATTTGCTACCTCTCTACCATCACGAATATATACCGACACTCAACAAACTAATTTACTATTAATTTTCCTTTCTATTAGGTTTAATGTCCAAGTCAATATTAAGCTATTATAACGATTAGCATATGAAATCCTTTAACAATTATATTATTACTTAATTAGCTAATCACTATGTATCAATCAACGAATCTTCATGTATTATTTCTTTCCCCTACGCCGAGCCTTATTAATAATATATTCACATAAACAAACTTTCCTAATCATTAATTGGATTAAGTTTTTCTTCAAACATTCCTTGCCTGTGATAAATTTCTCATCACTATTCTTTATGTTACATTTATCAAACATAAAATTATTTAAAAATTAAGTTCGAAATTATCTATCAATTATTAGATTGTTATATTCATTGGACTATAAATAATCTATTTTTATGACGTTATGCATACATATATATAAAAACATGAAATTATATATATATATATATATATATATATATATATATATATCTCTAAAGGCCGTAAAGCAGTAAAATACCAATAACATAATGTTTTCCTTTAATGTAAAACAGATCAAAGGTTTTACTACGAAGCAAACAATCTGCTGCTTCTAAGTGAGCATTTTGCATCAATGCCAAATTATTTAGAAAACGAACTCAGAAGTCAGAACAGAGAAATAAAGCACTAGCGCAGTAGCGCCGCCCCAATAATGCCATCAAGCAACCGCGAGAGCCATGAAAATTCCTACAAAGCAAAATTATAGCTGGAAAACGGCAATCATCACATTATCATATTTCCCCGTCCCAAATCTCCTCCACACTTTTATATAAGCCTTGAGGTTTAATAAAGAAATCTCCTCTGATTAGCCTTGCCTGCAGTGAAAGAAAAATGACGACCGAATTATGTTAGCTACATTTGGAATTTTTATTAAAAAAAACATAAATGGGTATCTTATGAAAACAAGGAAATATGAAAATGTTGAGGGATCTGGTAATTATGTTGATGCAGGCTAAGGTCTTGTAATACATACGGCTAGAAACAAATTGGGGTTAGACTATCATTGAATTTGCTACATAACTGAAGAGACTTGAAGAGACCGTCTCTTTGTTGTTTTCAAAAGAAATTTGTACAAAAAAGTTGTTATAAAAAGTAATAAGAAAATTATCTCAAATAAAGCTTTAGGCTACGTTTGGGACGGCTTTCTAACTTTTTCTTAAAATGTCTTTCTAGTACAAAAATTAAAATTTTTGTATTAAAAAACCGCTTCAATAAGCAGCAAGAAAGTCGTTCCAAATGAATCCTTGACCTAAATATCAAAAAAAAAAAAGTTTTACTTTTTCTAGACTTTTTTTTTTCAATTTAAGAATATGTTTGATGCATGCATGTTCATTTATTAATTGTGGCATCTTATTTTAGTCACTCAAAACCATAAACTGATTGTTTATTTGGTTGGTGCATGTAAGAGAAATCAATGCTCCAAATCGTTAACAACAGTCTTTTTACATATTGAAGCTGTAAGAGCCTTGCGCTTCAAAATTTGGTACGTGCAGTTTGGAATCACAACTATAAGCATCCAAACAGTAACGCTAAAACGGAGTCTCAAATGTCAACAACTCAATTTACCTGTTGAATAGTGGAGAACTTTGCAAACAGATCATCAGGTATAGACCAATCGAACACGTCATAGTTTTCTTGTATTCTTGATTCTTTGGTGCTCTTTGGCAATACACTGTTGCCAACTTGGATTCCCCAACGAAGAGCTACTTGCGCAGCAGTCTTCCCCAATTTCTCCGCAACCTCGGTAACAACAGAGTTTGCAAGGACATTCCCTTCTATCCATTTTGTCCCTGGAGAACCTAGCGGAGAATATGCCTGCATATAAAGGAAAATAATTAAATAGGTACTTATTCATCTCTCAAGGAAATGTCATAGGGCTTAGATCAGCGAAGAGGAGGCTATACTATCGTTAAATGTAGCCAACTTACTGAGAGGTGAACTCCCTTGGATTGACAGAAGGACCGAAGCTTGGTCTGTTGCCATACAGGATGGCATTCCACCTGGTTTACAGCAGGTGGAATACGTGCAATGCTCAGCAAATCCTCCAACTTCTTGGTGGAAAAATTGCTCACACCAATAGCACGAGCCTTTCCAGAATCATAGAGCTTTTCCATTGCACTCCATGTGCTAGGTATATCAGGTTGGATAAGATTTTCAGCTCTCAAACTTGTCCCCTTCTTCAGTCGAAATGGCCAGTGTATCTTCAGGGTATTGGAAGAAAGGATAGACGAGAAAACAAAAAGATTAATGAAAATAAATACGTTGAAGAAAAAATAATAATAATCTTTAAGAATCATAAAAAAAAAAAAAAAATGCCATGCTTTCCAACTAGTATAAAAAAAAAATCTTAATGTGCTAGCAATAAATGAGAGAGAGAGAGAGGTTACCAAAATCATTTTCTAACCATCAATAAAAATTGTCACATAACAAGAACAGAGGCAGCGGACATGAATCTTTACAATATTGCCGTAGTTAAATACTTATATAAAATAACAATATTGTGGGAAAAAAATGAATCTTTGAACAAAGAAGTCGAGTAAAAGACGAAAGAGAGCTGATAGGGCTAGAAACTACATATGCTTGACAAATTTCGAAGATGAGATGTACCAGGTAAAGATCCACATAATCGAGCTGTAAATCTCTCAAAGTTGAATTTATTTCCTCTGCTACATCTTCTGGAGCATGGCTATCGCACCTGCAAAATCATTGTTAATTTTCATACGAAGTGAAAGATAGAATGATGGCTTATAATAGCAGCTCTGATTGTGGATAATCAAATTGGAAATACAGTATTCCAAAAAGATAGAATGGATTTCAAATGTAAAATAGCTACTTTTGAAACAAGAATGAAGAAAGAAACGAACCAGAGTTTTGATGTAATAAACAAATCTTCACGCTTTACAACACCATCATCAAACAGCTTCTTCAAGGACAAACCAATCTGGATTTACAGTAAACTTTTTCAGAATTTCATACAATATGAAATAAAAAGCATTATACTTATATTTTTCAAAAAGAAATGGCCGGGAAGAGAAGCAAATAATCCATTCATTTTTAACTTACTTTTCTTGTAATGTAATACAAATTTATAATGTAAATAATTATAAGCTTCGGAAATTTATTAACAGTGCAATATAAGTAGAACAGAAACTTTAAAAAAAGTATTATTCGTACGACAACAGTGCTGCGCTCTGGTATTAATGGGGCTCTAACACAACTATATCATTTAATAGAAATATGGGGAGATTCAGCAAAATTTTAGCTAAATGGGAACATACAAATTCCACTCATTAATGGTTCCTAAATTTTTTCAAGCGATGGTTAAAACTTAAAACGACAGAAGTAAAACCAATCCCAAAAAAAAAAGAAAGAATGCTAACCAGGATAAAACAATATTTGACATTGTTTTCGCTTCACCCACCTAATAAACTTTAACAGAGGTTAAACTCAGAGAGGCGCCATATGAACTCCTTTTAGTACCAGGTAAAAAGAATATCAAATATGATATCATAAAACAAGAAATTGAATGCCTGAAGCGCCCAGTTGAAAATATAGATCAACAAACACAACGATGTTTAGATCCTACATACCCAAATTGAATTAGATACAAGCAACTATCACTAAACAATTTCCGTCAAATCCATGTTGCTTGCTGCTTGAACTCGTAGGCATCTTTTAGACTCAAATCAAGACCAAATATGTTTTACATCAGATATTCATGAATGACTAAATAACGTTTAGCTTCATGAGTCATGGCTGTCGATCCTCTGGATAAGTATCTGCCACTCTCAACATCATTTAGAAAGCGGACTACAAATAGTTCCACAAGCCAAAAGTTGTATATTGGGAATAGACCATGCAAATAGGCATGTTATAACTAATATACATGGGAGAATCAAAAGGTCCTACAGGGAGCTTGGAGGAAAAGTTCCTTTCCTTTGCTGCTTTGCCCTAGCCCTAGCTGTCCTCTTCCACTTCCCCCTCCTCCCTCCGGTGCTACAGAGGGCTTTCCATTTTCTTTCCATTATATTTGATGTTCAAACTTTGGCTGGAAAAAAAAAATTTTAATATCTCTAATCTCTAGAAGGAATATTGCAATACCTTGTATTCACTAATTGAAATTTGATAGTTTATTAGATTTGTGGAGTTTTAACACACAAAACTTGCTATAAATCTATTAACAAGATCAATGTCAGATTTATTTTTAAAGTTGATATTAATAAAAGGAAATTACATCTCATTTTGTTGGAAACATACCTGCAGGCCTTTGCAATTTGGGGGTCTTAGGCTTCCTGCTCTTTCTTATATCGCTTTTGCTTACAACTATTGTTTAATTTGGCAATTTCTTTATAATGACTCTCTCTTTATTAAATGATGGAAATTTAAGTACACCTCCTTATGGAAGCTTCAGGCTGGACTTACTTCCCCATTTTGGAAAAACATTACAAAAATAGCTAATATAGTAAAGCCTTATATCACTTTCAAAATCCATATTGGTAGCAAGTTTTCTTCCTTCTGGGATCCATAGCTCAATGGCAACTCGAGTATGAAAAATTTTACCGACTTCTTTAGCTCTGTTGATATTTCTTCTTATACCAATATTTCTAACATTGTGGTAAATGGCTGCTAATGCATCCCTAGTTCTTGTCGGTAGGTTTAAGGCTGCTTATTGCTTCTATAAACACTCTTGATTTTTCTCATGAGCAAGTTTTATGGTGGAATTTGGGCTAACATATTTTTAAGAACTTTCTACCGTTCTTATACATTCAACTCCCCACAATTTCCTGGCATAAGAACATCTGGAATAAGAATTATGCTCTGTTAAGGTACGACGAATCAAACACAAAGAGAAGTAATAAATCACAATTTGCGAAACACAAACGAACACAGAAGATTTGAGTGGAAAACCCAAAACTGGGAAAAACCACGAGGAGGACGGATGCACTACAGAGAAAACAAAAGGCGGAGTAAAAAAAGGGCACAAATCCTAAGCCTTTTACAACATATTTGTAGGGCTAAATTAGGGCACCGAAAAATAAGTGGAATGCCAAAATTACCTTACAATCAAAATTAGGGCAAAACTAGTGTTTGATTACATTTTAGAGCTAAGCAATGGCTCTAAAATTGTTAGAAATGAATGTTAGCTTTCTATTTGCTTTTTTGACTATTTTATTTGGAAGTAACGAAATGATAAAAATTTTGGTCTATTTTTATTAGTTCCTCTATTGCTCATCATCTTATTAAAAAGGCTAATTCAGCTCATGATCAAAAAATGAAAAACTTTTTGGGAAATTTAAAAAACTATGTCATTGATGTTCATGGTAAGATTTCTCTCTCTGTGGTTCAGGGTGTTTCTAGATTGGGTGATGATGAAAGGCTCATTCTTCTTGCCTCCAAACAATATGGTGCCAACAACTATTCACCATGGACAGTTTTCTCACAAGCAACTGGGGAATTCCACTTATTTTGAGCTTTCTATCTGCATTGTTTTTATAATGACTGAAAATTCTACCTTTTTAAAGTTCAAATTTTTTTATTGGCTCCTCTCCTTTTTGCCTTATACTAATTAAGCCAGTTCTTAATGTTTTTCTTTTAAAACCTTTTCTTCAGTTGGTATAGGCTAAGCATTGTTGGTCTTTGATTTGCAACTCACTTCTTTTGGATGCAACTTTTTGGTGAGTTGAGTTGTAAGTGCTTAGGCCTTTGTATTTGTCCCCTTGTAGTATAATGAATTGTTGGGACTTTGTCCTCAATATTCTAAAACTGTTAGATATGCATGTTACATCTCTATTTGTTGCTTTGTCTATTTTATTTGGATGGAAATGAATGATACAAATTTTGGATTTGTTTTTAGTAGTTCCTCTAAGGCTCTAATGTTCATCATCTTTATTAAAAAGGCTATTTAGCTCAACATGCAAAAATGAAAGAATTTTGGGGACATTCAGGAACTATTTCATTGATATTCTCAGTGTTTTTACATTGGGCGATAATGAAATGCCCCTTCCTGCCTCAAGACAATGTGGTGCTAGCAACACTTCCTCGTGGACGCCTTCTCGCAAGCAACCGGGAGAATTGTACTTCTTTTAAGATTCTTCTCTAGTTGGTTTTTATAATGGCTGAATATTCTGCCTCTTTTAAACCCTTTTTTTCAATTGGCTCCTCTCATTTTCTTCCTTGTACTAATTAAGCCAATTCTCAGTGATTTTATTTAAGTATTTTTCTTTAGTTGGTAAAGGCTAAGCATTGCTGATTTTTTATTTGCAGCTCATCTTCTTTTGAATGTAAATTTTTGGATTGTTGAGTTGAGTTGTAAGTTAGCTTAGGCCTATATTTATCCCCTTGTCGTATAATGAATTATTGGTACTTTGCACTCAATATTCTAAAACTGTTAGAAAAGTGTGTTACCTTTCTATTTGCTACTTTATTTATTTTATTTGGAAGGAAATGAATGATAAGAAATTTGGATATGTTTTTAGTACCTCCTCTATTGTTCATCATCTTATTAAAAGGCTATTCAGCTTGAGATCAAAAAATAGAATTCATTGATATTCGTAGTGAGATTTCTCTCTTAGGCTCGGGCGTTTCTATACTGAGAGATGATGAAAGGCCCCTTCTTCTTTCCTCTAGACAATGTGGTGAAAGCAGCTCTTCCTTGTGGACGACATTCTCGCAAGCAACCTAAGGAATTTCACTTCTTTTGAGCTTTTTATTTGCTTGATTTTTATAATGGCGGAAAATTCTACCTCTTTTTAAGTCCATAATTTTTTATTGACTCCCCTCCTTTTCTGTCTTATACTAACTAAGGCCAAATTCTTTGGGTTTTTATTTAAGTCCTTTTCTTCATTTAGTATAGGTTGAGCATTGCTGATTTATTATTTACAGCACATCTTCTTTTGGATGTAACTTTTTAAATTGTTGAGTTGCGTTGTAAGTTGGCTTAGACCTTTGTATTTATCCCCTTATAGTATAATGAATTGTTGGGACTTTGTCCTCAATATCCCCCACAAAAAAAAGAGCTAATACACATGGAACAATACCAAGTTGTAAGGCAATGACACATCAGTCAAAAGTAACCTATGCAAAAAAAGTTAAGGACCAAGAACTTTGCGAATATGAATGTGCTATTCTTTAAAAGAGGAGGGGGTACTATTAAAAATAGTCATCTATGACACAAGTATTCATTAAAAAAACATAGTTTCAAAAAAGTAAGGATACATTAGCAATGGATAAAAATACCTCTTTCTCATTTCCGTAAATCCGAGCACAGTCTATATGCCTATAGCCAACCTGCAGGTTACACAGATAAAAATTCCAATTCTTAAAATCATGTTAAAGGAAAAGCTTCAAAAATTTGATCCCAATAGAAAGGAAGTCTAAAAAATAAATCAACCTTCTACAGATAATTATAGGATCACAATGAAATTTTAAGGGATTGTTTGGCAACAATTAGGATTTAATAAATCTGATAAATCTGAATTTACAAAATCTTGAGTGTTAAATCCTGAAAATAATTTGGCAAAAAAGATATTAAATCCTAGTAAATCCTATGAAACTATTTGGCAACATAACTCATAATTTAAGATGATTAATTATTAAAAACATAAATTTAATTTTTGTTTTAAATATGAGCTACTAATTAATTTCAACTTTCATTACTACCAAAAAAATAAAATTATAAATAATATAATCGGAAAATAGCTTCATTATCAAATAATTTAACTAACGATTTAATTATTAATTACAATAAATTTTTTTTTTTTTGGGAAAAGATTTAAGTATCCTATTACTAACTCTAATTATTTAATTAGTACTTATATTATTAATTATCTAATTAATTATTTACATTTCAAATTATATTAACTAAGCTAATTATATTACCTCCGAATTAAAAAAATATATTACCTCCGAATTAATAATACGGTATTCTTCTACGCCATTGCCCGGCTATTTCAATAATTTCTCTCTTCCGATAGCCTTTCGCTTTGTCGCGGTTTCTTCTCGGCTTTCTCCGTCGTTGCTGCCAAAGAAGAAGAGCCGCTAAAGAAGCTTCTTAGCCTCCTTCGACAATGTTGTAACTGTAGCGAGAATTAGGTTTCGTTTGATTGGAAGTTTTTGATGCTTTTTTTGTTTTAAAATGACAAATTCATTTTTTATTTAGTGTTGGTTCCTCAAATCAAGTTCTCAATAACTCCATTTGTTTCATTTTTCTGTTGTTTTGAAAAAGCTTTTTATATATGCTTCTCCGGTAGAAAACTCCATTTTCTAAATCAATGTTTCTTAAAATTATCTTTTACAAAAGTACCAAAAAAACCAAACAAAGCCTTAGGGCATCTCCAACCGAAAACTTCATTTTTCACGGCAAAGTAACGCAAAACTCCAAAATGGCGCGGTGATGCTCCAACGAACGCCATTTTAGGTGTTTTTGAGAAGGTAACGATCGCTCTCCCTTCGCGGGTTTTTCTGGTTGAGAGCAAAAAATGGCGTGAGTGAACAGTGCGACGCCAATATAATATTGGCGTCGCACTGTTCACCTGCGATAAAATGGCGGAAATTTTCGCGTTCGGTTGGAGCGACGGAACGACTCCATACACTCGTTTAGCGTTCGGTTGGAGATGCCCTTAGAGTTTTCAAAGAGCCGCGAAAGAAACTTCTTAGCCTCCTTCAACGACGTTGTTAATGTCGCATCGGAAGTGACGAGTGGAGCTCCCCGCGAAGGTACTTATTAGAATACATACATATGTAAAAGCCGAAACATAACACTAATAGTTATGTATTCTAAATTTCTAATAGTACTGATCTTTTTTCTCTCCTTTTACGCGCTTCTTCGACTAAATCCCATAAATCCGCCTAACTATGGGATTTACTAAATCCGGGATTTAGGTAAAAAAAGTAGGAAACGGAGAATTTAAGTTGCCGTGAGATTTAAATCCTTTTTATTTTCGGTGGCAGGATGTAGTTTAAATCCTGCTCAAATCCTGCTACCAAACAGCCCCTAAGTGAGATATCAAAATGTTCATATAATAAAAATAGGAAATAACTACTTCATATCCAATGAATTTAAAAGAATGTTTCCCTAGAAGGGATTGAAAAATATTCCGCCGGAATAAATAGCTAAGCGCATCCAATACCAGTTTCAGAATGAGAACATCTATTTTGCCCATTGACGAATCAGCGAAAGTATCACATCCCGGAATTGCTCAATATACTATCAATATTTTCTTCATGTGTTATAGATCGAAACAGTATTTATAATTTCAAAGATTACAAACCATAACCAGTTGAAGAGAAAGATACACCAGATAAATTTATATAAAAATGCTGTACGGGAGAGACGATGCGGAAACTGAGTACTAAAAGAAGATCAATCTAAAATAACAAGGATTATTCCAAAAGATCGCAATAAGAAACTAGAGGAAGATGAAGGGGAAAATGTTGGATAGGAGAGAGGGACGGGAATACTTTGATAGCTGAAGCAACGGCTTCTCCGACCACTCCGGGGTTGGCCTGCCATGTTCCAAGCCCTAATGAGGGCATCTGGGCACCGGTGTTCAGCGTGAAAAACCTAGCCATTTTGATATTTCTTCTCTTACTCGTATCCCTCACCAGTCACCGCTATCTCACGCCCACTCCGCTCGTAGACTTATTAGCAAGCGGAGTTTCATATGGTATTTATAGGATGGGTGGATAGAGTCGTCGAGTAGAGCGGCCCGGCTAGATAGCTGACGCAAGCGCATACGAAAAACATAAATTTCAACTTGAACCGGCTTTGTTCGCGATTGCTCCTAAGCTCATGCGAAAGAACTCGAATTTTATTATGATGCTGAATTAAGAATTATTTGTGACTCATAATCAGCTATCAAGTTTTGTTTGAGAAGATTTTTTTATTATTTTTTAAAATAGTTTTTTAGTATAAAATTTTATTAAGAAGTTATTTTAAAAAATAATAAGAAAGCTTTCCCAAATGAAGCCAAAGTTTTATTTGGGACGGCTTTTTTAATGTTTTTAAAGTAGCTTTTTAGTATAAAATTTTTAATATTTCGACTAAAAAATTGATTTAAGAAGTAGTAAAAAAATTGTCCCGAACGAAACCTAAACCTGTGCAAGAATTTTATTTTCATTTTCAGTTGTAAAAGCGCTTCACAATAGTTCAGCAAAACTATGAAAAGATTCATTATAGTTGATATTTTGCATTGATTAAGGCTTCGTTTATGATCATTTTTTTGTTGTTTTTTAAAACAATTTTTTATAAAAAAATTAAAATTTTATACTAAAAATTTATTTTAAGAAGAAATAAAAAATCTTCCAAAATATAGCCTAAAACTGCTGTTATTTTTTTACAACGATTTTATACGCTGCAATTATATAAGCTTGCAGCGATATAAATCTTTGCGATTTTGAAGAATTCATTCATTGCAGAGGTAATAGTCATTGCAAATTAGAAAGATTAAACATTTTCAGCGATCATAACCACTGCAATGTTGAAAGAAATTTTTTTTTCAGCGATTATATGCACTACAAGTGTTGAATAATTTTTTTTTTTTTGCACGCCATGCCAAGCCATATTTCCTAATTTGAGTTTGATGAATTTGAGCTATGACATGATTGTTGCGCATATAAATATCTACATTATTTTTATAAATATGAGGTATGATTTCATGTTGAAAAAAAAAATTTATTATGCCAATGAATAATTATTAGGGAACAAGTATACAAAATTAAAAGGATTAATCATTGGTTTTCATTATCCATTATGAGATTGCATGATCTTGAACCCTTTGAAGTTTAGGTTTCGTTTGGGACGGCTTTTTTACTGTTTTTTAAAATAGAGTTCTAAAAATTTGTTACTAAAATTATGTTTTAAGAAGTAATAAAAAAAGTCGTCTCAAACGAAACCTTAGAGTCAAATCCATTAGGAAATCTCTTATTCTTAGTGGTGAATCTTGTGATAGAGTCATATATAAACTTGATTATACGTCAAACTTCGACACTATATGTAGAGGAATGTTAAGAGCATCTCCAACTAGGGGTGTCAATTTTGGGTCACGGGTCGGGTTCGGGTCGAACTCGAAACACTACAGGAAAACAGCTCATTTCTGGCATAAATAAATTCGTCACAAATTCCAGCGGATTACCGACGGAACATTTCCGAAAGATTTTTCGACGGTTTTCTGGCAGATTTTTTTAATCATTTTCCAACGAATTTATTTCCGACGGAATTTCCGACCAAAAGTAATTTTTCTTAAATAATGACTATAATAAATATTTATTATTAATTATTATTAATTCTTTCATTAAATTAAGTTAAATAATTTAATAACTTATTATCAAATAAATTTAATTAAATTAGATATTATTATATTAAATTAATTAAATAATAATTAATAATTCATTATTAAATTAAATAATTTTAAATATTATTAACTTAAATTAATAATAAACTGTTAAATTAAATTAATAAATCTTTGTTAAAACAGATTTATTTAATTAAATTAATTAAATTGATATTACTTCTAATATAAATTTAAAAAAAACAGAAGAGAGCAGATGTAACTTGGTGGCGCATTGGTTGGGGGGTTAATGGGGGGTCGGCGGGGGTTCGAATCTCGCCGAAGGTGGGGTTACAGTGCGGGTTAGCTAACCCCTGCTCGCATGGGTCTGGTTGGGCAGACATCGGTCTGGGTGGGTTGGGCTGGCCGCAAAAGCGCTCGAGCGGGAGTGAGCTGACCCCAAGACTTGGGTGGGGGCAGGCCTGATTTGTGCTGGCGAGCCTGGCTGGGTTGTTCGCATCTAATTTTTCAAATTTTTTTTTAGTTTTTTTCCGGCGCAAAATAGTATGCCGGAAATTATACCAGCAAAAAATTTCGTCGGAAATCCGCCAGAAATATTTCTGGCG
Source organism: Dendrobium nobile (assembly GCA_022539455.1). Classification (NCBI taxonomy): domain Eukaryota; kingdom Viridiplantae; phylum Streptophyta; class Magnoliopsida; order Asparagales; family Orchidaceae; genus Dendrobium; species Dendrobium nobile. The sequence goes on along the minus strand of CM039729.1, from coordinate 20,748,432 downwards.
GCCTATTTTGCATCGGTATGACTTTTCCGAATCGCGTGTAGCCAGCGAAAAGAAATCCGCTGGAAATACTAATTTCCGGTAGATTTTGAGCACATTTTGACGAATTATGCCCGCTAGTAAGACGCGATTTTCCTGTAGTGAAAATGACTTGACACTATTAGGGTCAACCATAACCCAACCTGTTTCGTGAAACGGATCGATTTTTTTGGACCCGAACTCGACCCGCTTCGGGTGCGAGTCAACCCAACACGACCCGAATGACCCGGGACAGACCAAAAATTGCTAGTTTTTTTTTTCCAAAAAGGGTCATTCTTCAATTTTCGGGTCAAAAACGGGTTAAAATGGGTCAATCTTTATGGGTCAAAAATGGGTTTTCAAGTGAAAAATAGTTCAAGGGTACTGAGTCAACTTGAATCCCACTCGATTTTTCAAACATGCTAATTTGCTGAACCCAAACCCGAAAGAACCTGAACCCGACCCATTTCAGGTCCTGGTTGACTCTAACCTATAATTTTCGGGTCGGGTTCGAGTTGGGTTTCGAATCGTGTCAAATATTAATAGATATATCTCCAACCGAAAAACCCATTTTCCACTTCAAAATACAGTAAAACTGTAAAATACAATAATTCATCTCCAATCAAACTCCATTTTCTCCTCTTTCGTTCGCTTCATCTCCAATCGAACTCTATTTACTTACTCTGTCGCTCTCAAAAATTATAAATAAACTCATAATTCTTCATCAAGGGAGGGAGAAGTAAGAGAGGGAGTAGGGAGCAAGGAAGATAAAGAAGAGATGAGAAGAAGAGAAATTTGAGATCTCTCATGTCACCAAGCTCCTCCTTTGACCAATGCTTGGCTACCGATCGTCACCAAAATGTCACTGGACTTACTCACGGCCACTAATTATGGTCGGGCCTCCGCCTGGCCACCAACGATTGCCAGATTTACGCCCGGCCACCAACCATCATCGGACTTCTACCCGGCCATCAACTATTGTCGGACCTATGCCCAACCACCAACTGATGCCAAATTTACACCTGGCCACTGACTGTCTTCGATCCCTTCAACCATCGTCATCCGACTACAATCTTTTTTACCATCATCGCCCGCCAAACTATGATCATTCTGACCTCCATCACTAGACAACGACCTTTCTTACCACTATCGTCCGCCAACTACGGTCCTTCTGACCTCCATCTCCAAACAACAATCTTTTTAACTACTATCTCTAGCAAACTAGGGTTCTTTAGACCTTTGTAGCTCGTAGATTATGCTCCTTCTGACCTCTATTACCATAAAATGGCCTTTCCAACCTTCGTCTCTCATCGACTGTGATCCTTTTGACCTTCATTGCCAGCTAATGATCTTTCTGACCTTCTTTACCGGCCAACTATGATTCTTACCGATCTTCATTGTTATATAATGATCTTTACAACCTCTGTTGCTCGCCGACTATGATATTTCTGGCATTAGTTCTTAGATAACGATCTTTTTGACCTCCATCGCCCATCATCTACGGTCGTTCTAACCTCAGTGGTCAGACTACGGTGTTTCTGACCTACGTCACCCGTCAACTACAATCCTTTTAACCTTCGTCTTCTGATAATAGTCTTTCTGACCTCTAAGCTAATTAACTACAGTCCTTCCAACCTCTGTTGCCTAATAATGGTCTTTTTAACAATTGTCAAATGCTTATTATGGTCCATTCGACCTCCATCACCTGATAACAGTCTCTCCAACCTCCGCAGATCACTAATTATGGTCCTTCCAACCACCGTCACCCGACTACCATCTTTTTGACCTCCGTCGCCTGTCAATTATGGTCTTATCGACCAAACGAATATATCAATGTTGATTCTTCCAATTCTCACCATGTAATGCACTCTATATGATGTATATTTATGCTCGTACCCATGCATTCGCTCCCTTCTTTTGTCTTCGATCCAGCAGTTCGTACTTGAAGTTTTGGAGGTAAGAAGCTCTTAAAATCTCTTATGATTTCATTTTAATTTTCTACATAAGATTTCATTGGCAAGGATTTTGTTTAATATTTTTAGTTTTCTATGTAAGATTTAGTTTGTATTGTCGTGCTTAGCTACATTTAATACTATACAAAGTCTTTCTTCTGAAGTTATTGATGCAATGAAAAGGTTGTTTGATTAGTGCATCTAAATTTAATTATTTTTATTGTATTTGATTCATTCATTAAAGACTTTATTCATAATTTATTTTTGCTTTGCTTTTTAAGGTCTATTATTATCATCATTTTGATTCACTTGGGAAACAGACTATGAAAATTCTTTTATTATATGCAATTTAAAATATTTTAGTAACCTGATTTGCAACTAAGCAAATGCCAGTCTCAAGCCTGGTGTGAAAAAAATTGAGAGGATTTTTTTTTTGATTAGGCCCCTATGGACCTCTGAAAGGACATTACAGCGCTACAGAGTATAGAGGGTATATGATCGCACCATCCGGAGAGATAGAAATGATCGTAGGCCTTCGTACTCTTCACAAGTGGGCTAATAGGAGGGTAGATTATATCCTACATACGATCAACCATTGAGGATAGCGGCTCTCGCCAGCACACACTAATGAGTGATAATATGCACGACCTGATTAGTGTCATAGGGTTTCCCCAACTTGATACATTAGCTCGAGTGGGGTTTATTTATTGTGGAATTTCATTTCCCACTGATGCAAGCCCTCGTGGTTAATTACATCTTAGGCTAGAGCCCGAGAACATTCTCGATTAAAGATCTGATATTATTTTTCCTAAAAGATGATTGGCACAAAGGAGAGACTAAGAAATCATACTCAAAAGGAAAGGAATGGTCCAAGTGGCTTAGTCGACATGCACTGCTCATTTCAGCATCCCGAGGGACTAAGGTAGTATGGATAAAAATCATATCATACACTCAAAATACACATAGGGAAAAGTTGGAAGTGACATCATCCATATAAAGCATATAAGCAAGATTTATAGTCCTTGAAGAATAGTGAACTTACCCGCTGTTTAGGCATACTACGGGACACCTAATGTAGTAGCATTGAATCCTATATCTAAGGTGGGTTTAGTGTTCTACCAAACACTAACACCTGTGTCTTAATTAATACAATATGAGCTCATATCCTGCCTAAAAAGGAAAGACAACTAAACACCTAGATGCACGAAATTCATGTTGTCTAGTCTTTATGAAAGATGGGTAGGTAGTTTAGTTTTTTGTGAAGTAAGGCCGACATTTAGAGAGTTTCCTAATTGGCCTTGGACTTATGTATGATGAATGCCCTTAAAGTTAATGCAATTAAAATTTTAATTGAATTGGTTTCTAATGCAATGTATGCTAATCGAAAAGGCTTCCAAATCAAATATGCATAGAATTTTTAAAACAAGCTTAAATAAAAAATTTTTAGAAAAAGACTAGACTTTCCCAGGTTCAACACCTCATTCTCATAGGCTAGATTATCCAGACTCTACCCGCAGGCAGGGAAGCATCTAGGGGAAAAAATATGAGCAAAAAGATCATTTAGAAGCCTTAATTTCTCATATTTAAAGCCTTATCCCTATCATGGATGGTTAGGATGAGATCTAGAGCTAGATAGGAGGAAAATAATATTCAATTGGTCGTGGGTTTGCATTAGGGATCAATATGAAGGATTTAATTGTATTAAAGAGGGGATTTTGACCAAATTAGGCTTAGGTTTGACCAACCAAGGCTTGGGTTGATAAGCCAAGAGTTGACCTGGTCAACTTGGTCAAATGAGCCCAAGGGATGGGGGTTTGAGCTCAAGAAGCCTTTGAATTGATTTGAATTTGATTTGGGTCAATTTGGGTCGACCCAGGTTGACCTGGTCAACCAGGTTGACCTGAGCCTGAGTCTGGGCTCCACAGACTGGGTTTGACCCAATGAACATAAGAGAGGTGGTCTTGGGGCATGGCTTGGTTAGTTTTATCAAGTCAAGTCCTTTGACCTAGAGTTTGGAGAAAAACAAGGTCAACAGCCACCTCTACGAAAAGTTTTTGACTTCGCTACTGCTAATATAATATCACAATAGGTCCAACACTATCATCAAAGAAGACTGATAAGGTATATAAAAATATGGCTCTAAGTTTCAAAAAAAAAAAAAAGTTTCTAATATCAATGATTTGTAACAACTCATTATTGATGTATTTTCAAACTCAACCTTAAAAATATAAAGATATTTAAGCTCATTTTATCAAATTAACTCACTAAACATCTCAATGTTAAAATTTTAATTTATATCAAAATTATTTTATAACAACTTTTAATTTTAATTTTAAAAATTCATTATCACAAATTTCATTCTTCATAGATTTTTATTTAACATAAAAAATAAAAGGGAGATTTACATACATACCACTTTATATTATTCTATTTACATATTTAACACATGAAACTTTAATATTACATGCATACTACCCATAGTTCATTTTCATATCAAATATGAGTGGTAGGAAAGAAATATATGTGGTATATTTGATATTAAAATAATATAAGATGATATGCATGTAATATTAAAGTTTTGGGTGTTAGATATATGAACAGGATGTTATAAAGTGGTATGTATATAAATTTTCCAAAATAAAAAAAAAATTCCTCTCCTTGTTGATTTCAAAAATTTAGGTGAACATCAAATTTTAATTTTTAAATTATTTAAATTTTACTCTATACAATTTTTAAAATATAACAAAACTATCAAACTTTATGATTGAAATGAATTAAACAAAATTAAATATTAGTTGGCTCCATGCCCTACTCTAATTGCCAAAATATATCAAAAAAATATTAATTATTTTCATTTAATATTTTATTTTTAAAAATTTCTATTTATAATAATAATTATATTCATTTAAAATAAAAAATATTAATTATAATTAAGTAGAAAATTTTCAATTGAATTGACTATTTACAGAAAACACCAACTAAATTTACGTACCTTCTCCTTCCACCTAATTAATTCTAACAGAGCTCCTATTGCTTAATTATCCATTAGGCTTCTACTAAAAAAAACCCATGTAATCATAGATCCTGCCAAGTGCCTAGAAACCGAGGCGCAAGACGACAAAGTAAAAAAAAAATTTATATGGAAAGATCAGTATGATAATAAGTGTAGCATAGGAAGAAAGCGAATAAATATAAGATTTAAGTAATATATATATATATATATATATATATATTTTGAGAAATTTTGAGGGCATAAGCCCTGATTTCATAAATGAAAACTAGTTACATGTAAGAAAAAAGAAACCTATAAATCAAAATACATAAATATAAGATTTAAGTAATATATTTCAAGAAAAATCCGTCTGGTTCTACCTCGAACAGTACGCTATCATCTTTGCCCTCCGAAAAATGACAAAGCAATCCATTAATATCTGCAGAACACAAACGGTCCACTGATAAAAAAGTAGATCACTATGACAATACGCTGATGAACTTTTTCGCATCTAATATTACGTACCAGTGCAAATTGGAATATTATCTACTCATTTTCTCTTCACAAGTTGATTCCACTTTTCTCATTCTAGCTCCTAAAAATACAAGCTAAAATTTTATTATATGAACCAAATCAAGTGATGTCTTTGATTCAAATATAATCTTATGACAACGGTGAAATATAATTTGATGTAAGTAATCATGATTTCTTATTTAAATTATACACAATTTTACTTTTTATTTGACTTTTCTTTTAACTGTATGACTATTTTATTGAAGGAGAGTTGGATTTGCCATCCAAAAAATCAAGGTCATCCAACTTATTGGTCATATGCCACACTAAGGGCAGGATGTTCAAAGAGAAACCAAACTAGTAGTAAGGAAGAAATAATAACACATAGAGGAAGGAGAGAAAGAGCTGAAGGAGGAGACGACGAGCAACAACGATCGCACCCGACGAGGGTAGGGGAGAAACCCTAGCAGATGTTACTAACAACTCCTATTCTGCTAAAGTATTTCAAGCTAGAATATGGATACTATTATAATCAAGTTTATATATGACTCTATCACAACCCGGAATCAGAGATTTTTCAATGGATTTGACTCTAAGCTTCAAAGGACTAATTATTCTGTGCGGACACCGGACGGGGAGAACCGTTCAGATTTATTGCGCTTTTACTGTTATTTTATTGTGCTTTTATAAAAGGATAGTAAAATGACAACAAATATTAAATATTTATTAAATAATTGAATATTTGTTTCACTTTTACAAAATGACAGCAAAAGTGCAATAAGAATGCATTCATAATTGAATATTTGATATCTTTTTACTGCCATTTTGCAAAAAAGGCAGCAAATCCGCACGGTTCTCTCCGTCCGGTGTCCGCACAGAATAATTTCTCGGTTCAATATCATGTCACAAGGAATAATGAAAGCCAATGATTAATCTTTTTAATTTTGTTTAATTGTTCTCTAATAATTATCCATTGGCATAATATCTTTTTCTCTTTTTTTTTTCCAATTTGAAACCATACTTCATATTTATATAAAAATAATATAGATATTTGTATGCGTAACAATCGTTTCATAGCTCAAATCCATCAATCTCAAATTAGAAAATATGGCTTGCCACGGCGTGCAAAAAAATTTATTTCGCTGCAAAATTTTTTTCTTTCAATAGTGCATAGGTGATGATAGTTGAAAATTTTTAATCTTTCAAATTTGCGGTGACGATTACCTCTTCAAAGAATGAATTCTTCAAAATTGCAAAGATTGGACTTCTTTTTTTCGTATGCGCTTACATCAGCTATCTAGCCGGGCCGCTCCTTTCGGCCCACCCATCCTATAAATACTATATGAAGCCGCTCAGCTTGCTAAGTGGACGAAGCGGAGTGGTCGTGACAGAGCGGTGAAAGCATACGAGTAAGAGAAGAAATATCAAAATGGCTAGGTTTTTCATGCTCAACACCGGTGCCCAGATGCCCTCAGTAGGGCTTGGAACATATCAGGCCGACCCCGGAGTGGTCGGAGAAGCCGTCGCCTCTGCTATCAAGGTATTCTCGTCCCTCTCTCCTATCCAACATTTTCCCCTTCATCTTCTCTAGTTTCTTATTGCGATCTTTTGGAATAATCCTTGTTAGGAATAGTAGCTCATATTTAAAACACAAATTAAATTTAAAACATAAATTGAATTTGTGTTTTAATAAATTAATCATGTTAAATTATTAGTTATGTTGCCAAATAGTTCCATTGGAGTTACTAGGATTTAATATCTTTTTGGCCAAATTATTTTTAGGATTTAACACTCAAGATTTTGTAAATTCATATCAGATTTACTAAATTCTACTTGTTGCTAAACAGCCCCTTAAAATTTCAATTGCGATCCTATGATTATCTTCAGAAGGTTGATTTATTTTTTAGGCTTTCTTGCTATTGGGATCAAATTTCTAAAGCTTTTCCTTTAACGTGATTTTAACAAGTGAAATTTTTATCTATGTAACCTGCAGGTTGGCTATAGGCATATAGATTGTGCACGGATTTACGGAAACGAGAAAGAGGTATTTTTTTCCCTTAATAACGTGTCTTTCTTTTATGAAGCTATGTTTTTTTTAATGAATACTTGTGTCATAGATGACTAATTTTAGCCTTCTTGAGTTTTCAAAGTTCTTAAGCGTAATAGTAATATTCTCGTAATTGAAGGCAATCAGTTATTTGCTGAAAGAAAAGCACATTCATATTCGCAAAGTTCTAGATCTTCGACTTTTTCTGCATTGGTTACTTCTGATTTATGTGCTTTTACAACTCGGTATTGTTTTGTGTGTATTAGGAGAAATTATTAGGTTCGGACACTGGATAGAGAGAATCATCAGGATTTTTCTCTGTCTATAGTATTGCAGTCTAAGCGCAGTTACTATAGCAACTGCACTTTTATTGTAGACAGAGAGAAATCCGGATGAATTCTCTCTGTTCGGTGTCGAACCTAATAATTTGCCGTGTATTAGCACTTTTTTTGGTGGGGCGATATTGAGGGCAAAGTCCCAACAATTCATTATACTATACAGGATAAATATAAAAGTCTAAGCCAACTTACAACTCAACTCAACAATCCAAAAAGTAACATCCAAAAGAAGATGAGCTGTAAATAAAAAATCAGCATGTAACTGACAAGAACTTGGGATGCACTAGAAGCCAATTACAAAAATATTAGAAATATTGGCATAAGAAGAAATATCAATGAAGTCGGCAAAATTTTTCATGCTAGAGTTGCCATTGAGCTATGGATCCCAAAAGGTAGAAAACTGTTAGACTGGTCCAACCGGTCCACGTGTGACCGGCCCAGCTGAATAGAGGTGGAAAATCTGCCTCTTTCTTTACGTGCGATTCGCCATTCAAGAATGTTTTTGAAGGGAGTTTAGGAAGGAAATTGAATGTAGGGATTGTTTAGAGATTTTCTTTTGAATTGTATGCATTAAATAGTTTGTTTTCCTAGGGTTAGGACATCTTGAATTTGGCTGAAATTTGAGATCTCTTAGCGGCGTCTAGAGATTGGGAGAGATCGATCATCCTCTCAAATTAAGGATCACTTGTATCTTGTTTGTTTTTCTTCCGTTATGTTTTCCTTGATTTTGATTGGAGTTTGGAAGAGTTTTCTCGCTGTTTTCCAAAGATTGTTTTCCAAAGATTGATAGGAAATACTTTAGATCTACAGGTGGATTTCATGGAAAGAAAAGGTAAAGCCCTCTGTACATTATAAATTTTGATTACAATACAAGAAAAAAGTAAGTTAAAAAATGGATGGATTATTTGCTTCTCTTCCCGGCCATTTCTGTTGAAAATGCAAGTATAATGCTTTTTATTCCATATTGTATGAAATTCTGATAAAGTTTACTGTAAATACAGATTGGTTTGTCTTTGAAGAAGCTGTTTGATGATGGTGTTGTAAAGCGTGAAGATTTGTTTATTACATCAAAACTCTGGTTCGTTTCTTTTTTCATTCCTGTTTCAAAAGTAGCTATTTTACAGTTGAAATCCACTCTATCTTTTTGGAATATTGTATTTGCAATTTGATTATCCACAATCGGAGCTGCTATTAGTAAGTTTTAAGCCATCATTCCATCTTTCACTTCGTAAGAAACTTAACAATGATTTTGCAGGTGCGATAGCCATGCTCCAGAAGATGTAGCAGAGGAAATAAATTCAACTTTGAGAGATTTACAGCTCGATTATGTGGATCTTTACCTGGTACATCTCATCTTCGAAATTTGTCAAGCATATGTAGTTTCTAAAGATTATTATTATTTTTTCTTCAACGTATTTATTTTCATTAATCTTTTGTTTTCTCATCTATCCTTTCTTCCAATACCCTGAAGATACACTGTCCATTCCGACTGAAGAAGGGGACAAGTTTGAGAGCTGAAAATCTTATCCAACCTGATATACCTAGCACATGGAGTGCAATGGAAAAGCTCTATGATTCTGGAAAGGCTCGTGCTATTGGTGTGAGCAATTTTTCCACCAAGAAGTTGGAGGATTTACTCAGCATTGCACGTATTCCACCTGCTGTAAACCAGGTGGAATGTCATCCTATATGGCAACAGACCAAGCTTCGGTCCTTCTGTCAATCCAAGGGAGTTCACCTCTCAGTAAGTTGGCTGCATTTAACGATATTATATCCTCCTCTTCGCTGATCTAAGCCCTATGACATTTCCTTAAGAGATGAATAACTATCTCATTATATGTAGGGATATTCTCCGCTAGGTTCTCCAGGGACAAAATGGATAGAAGGGAATGTCCTTGCAAACTCTGTTGTTACCGAGGTTGCGGAGAAATTGGGGAAGACTGCTGCGCAAGTAGCTCTTCGTTGGGGAATCCAATTTGGCCACAGTGTATTGCCAAAGAGCATCAAAGAATCTAGAATACATGAAAACTTTGACGTGTTTGATTGGTCTATACCTGATGATCTGTTTGCAAAGTTCTCCACCATTCAACAGGTAAATTGAGTTGTTGACATTTGAGGCTCCGTTTGATTGTTATTGTTTGGATGCTTATAGTTGTTCTGTATAATCTCAGTTTTTCCAAACTGCACTTTGCAAATTTTGAAGCGCAAGACTAGAGGCACTGTTGTTAACGATTTAGAGCATTGACTTCTCTTACATGTACTAACTAAATAAACGACCAGTTTATGGTTTTGAGCGACTAAAATAAGATGCCACAATTAATAAATGAACATGCATGCGTCAAAACATATTCTTAAATTGGAAAAAAAAAATCTAGAAAAAGTAAACTTCATTTATTTTTTATTTTTGGGGTCATTTAGGTCAATTAAGACATTCACACACACATCACATACTCAAAACTTGAACCCAAATCCTTTTGGTTGGTAGCTAAAACTTCCAACCAACAGACCTAAGTTGAGTTGCATTGTTCAGTAAAAATTAAGGTTTCATTTGAGACGATTTTCTTATTAATTTTTTGGTACAATTTTTTTTGAAAACAGCAAAGACAGTCTCATTCAAGTCTCATGTTGGAAAACTATTGATCAGTTTCAGTTATGTAGCGAAGTCAATGATAGTCTAACTCCAATTTGTGAGAGTTTTATATCCTTATGTATTACAAGACCTTAGCTTGCATCAACATAATTACCAGATCCCTCAACATTTTCATATTTCCTTGTTTTTATAAGATACCCATTTATGTTGCGTTTAATAAAAAATCCAAATGTAGCTGACATAATTTGGTCGGCATTTTTCTTTCACTGCAGGCAAGGCTAATGGGAGGAGATTTCATTGTTAATCCTCAAGGCTTATATAAAAGTGTGGAGGAGCTTTGGGACGGGGAAATATGATAATGTGATGATTACAATTTTCCGGCTATAATTTTGATGTGTTATATATGTGTAAATTTTGATATATGTTATATGTCATTATTCTGAACATTTGGATATGATAATATTGAAATTTCACTAGTTAGATTTATATGTACATTACTTTTATTGAATTACGATACATAGAGCATAGTGCATAATATCACTGATATAGATACAAAAATGTGATACACATGATATTTGAGATTGGAATAAATTACATGCATAGCATGATACGTCCGACTAGATGCACTGTTTCAAGACGATCCTCATGTGCGAAATTCGAATGCAAGGCTGCCAGATGTACGCACCGGTGGAAAGCGGAGGTAGAGGCAACGAGATGAGAGCTACCTAGGCTACAAAATGCCGAACCATGTGCAGGTATAGGTTTTTTTTTTTTTTTTTTTGGAGGGGCACGTGCTTCTCTAGGACCCTTCCTCCCTCCGCCGTTGTATATTAATAGTAGTATAATACAACCATTGTATGGCTTAATGAATTTTTTTAGGTCGTTACATTATATTTGTAACTTTAAAAATAAAATTTTAGGTGTAATAATAACATTGAGTTTCTTATCAATTTTTTTTAAATATCTTTATAATAATATTAACATTTTTAGTATTATATATATATATAATGTCAATCCAATTGCCGTTTGCACTAAATATGCCAACCAAATTGAGGTATATGCTCCTTTTTCGTATATGCTCCTTTCACATATTTAATAGTAGCAGAGCTCCTAGTACATTTTTTTCCCTATTACTTAATTATCTATTAGGCTGTTCCCTTTTTAAAAAATTGTCCTAAATATTGTTCTGCTTTCATAGCCCTATATTTGGATGTTTCGGATGTCTGCTTTTTATTTATTTTTACGGTTTGCCCTTTTCCCTTCAATTTTTTTTGAACGATCTCATGAAAGGTTCATTGTGATTTAAAAACAAAAATTTGGACATTTCATTTGCTAGCCTATCTATCCTAACCTCTAAATTTGATGGATAACCCTTCATGTCTTATTCTGATTATAGAATGAGAACTTTTTTGTATTAGTTATGTATGAAGATTTGTACCCACTACGAGTAAGAAAAGCTTACAGTAGATAAAAGAACTTTTGTGTCAAAAATCAAAAAGGAAAAAAATTTAAGGGGCATAACAATATTCCATTATAAAGATAAATATTACAAAATTCCTATCTTCCCTCTAATTGAAGAAGGCGTGTTTACAAATTATAGATTTTTAGCTTGCCTTCTATAGGAAAATACTTTAGAAGAAGAGAGACGGACATACAAATATCAGTATTGGATCAATAACCAATGAAGAATATCAATTAATGATGGTCATTAGCATCGGTTTTATTATTAGTGATAGTGAATATCGACTCTTAATTAGGAGATGATGGTCTAATGATACCATTTAGGCGTTGGCAATTGGGCGTTGACAGACATACAACCATGATTGGCAACAATGATTGTCAATATAGATGGACAAGCAGAGTTGTAGGATTCTTTTGTTATCTAAGCTATCTAATTTCAAACACATTTTATATGAAAAATAAGGGTATATTTGAAGTTTTTTTGTGTGGCATTTTGATTAATTTGATCAAAATATCCAAACATTCTATTAAACAACTTTGTTGATTCCATTGATCCTATATCACTTCTTAGTCATTTAAATGTCTTAATGAAATAAGAAATGAGTGATCTTGGCTCTTAAGAATTTTTTATCGAAATGCCTATTTTGAATATAAATAGGTACAATTCAATTATCATTTGGTCCTTCAAACATTATCTTGAAATTTTCAACAACATATCAAATGCTTGATTTAGGTTGATTTGTATTTCAATTAAAGAATTTTTATATCATTAAATTTATCTAATTGAAATATTTATCTCAACTAGAAGTTGTTGAAAAAGAAGTTTGAATACCTTTAAAATTTTTCCTAAAAGTTTATGATTCACTAGAGGTGTCAATAAATAATCCAAATTATCCCAACAATCAAATTTGAACCCAACTTAAAAGTCTGAATTTGAGTTCACCCAATTAGTATTTGGGTCGAGTGCAGTCTATATTCCTATTTATGGGAGTTCTTTACAGAAGAAAAAATCAGAGACCTATGCATACCTTTTTCGGGCAATTTGAGAGCATCGAATGTGGATCATGCAGAATGGAATGTTTCTATCGACCAACGAGCGATGGCTTAATCAGCACCCCATACATATTTTATTTACAATAAATAGTTCTCAACGAAAAAAAAAAGCACCAATAATTTGGCCAAATAGAACAACCAAATTTATTGGAAAATGTTGGATTGAATAGAAAAGTTGAAGGAAGAGTTTGCTTTGCATCAGATATCTCCATCCCAGAGGTCCTCCACGCTCTTGTAAACGCTTTTGGGGTGAACAATAAAGACTCCTGTTTGTAGCCTCGCCTGTAAATACCATAGCAACATTGATCAACAATCACGACCACCGCAAACAACCACCACCGTTAGCCATTACCGTCTTGTGTATAATACAACAACAACATCATCAAGCCTTTATCCCACTACGTGGGGTCAGCTACATGAATCATTTTTATCCATTGTGTCATATTAAAAGTCAAATTCTAGTTCAAATCTAATAAAGAAAGTTCATTCCTAATATTTTCTAACCAAATCTTTTTAGGTCTGCCCCTACCTTTCTTAACATAAGTCAAATCTAATACATCTACTTTCCTAACCGGGTTATCGGAAGGCCGTCGTTTTATGTGACCAAATCATCTAATACAACTCTCTCTAATCTTGTCTTTTACTGGAGCTACTCCAACATTTTCACGTGTATGCTCATTTCTTATCCTATTTCTAAGGGTAAGGCCACTCATGCATCCACCTGAGCATCCTCATCTCTGCTACACTTAACTTAGTATTATGCTTCTCTTTTAATTGCCAACATTCGGCACCATAAAGCATTGCAGGCCTCACCATCATCTTATAGAATTTTCCCTTAAGTTTAAGGGGTACTTTTCTATCACACAACAAGCCTGATGCATTCCTCCACTTCACCCATCCAACTTGAATATAATTTTGGTGATAATATCCCCATCTATAAGATAAAATAATTTTTTTAGGATCTTAATATATTTTTTATTTTATATTAAAATATTAATAAATGAATTGAAAAATTAAATAAAGAATAAATAAAAAATGATACCAAATGACTCTAAACAATTAGATAAATACAAACATGTTGATGGCAAAGTTCAATTGCCCCATGGATGACATTTCATAGAATTAGCATTCTTACAAGTTATTGAGCAGGAGTTGCATTTTTATTTTTTACATAAAACTTTTTGTGGTCACAAAATTATTAATATATAAAATAAGAATAACCATCATTTTTTCAAAAAATAAGGCAGGAAATTTTAAAGAAAATATGAGTGATTGATGTTTAATTATAGTTCTAAAAATAATTGAAAAAGTGCTGATAATCAGTTTAGATTTATATATAGAAATAATATCAAAGAATCTCTATCAATGCATCTCTAACAAATAAAAGGTGGCATAAAAAAAAATTTAATTAAGTGACTACCAGTAAAGATCTTAATTAGCTATTAAATCAATAAAAATAATAATTTTAGAACTAGGTAAAGTCGTCACTTGCTCAGGTTATAAAAATATTAAAAGAGAAAAAGAACAAGAGAAAAATAAAATATGAGAGATAAATTAGAGGAGATGGAGAAATAATAGGAGAGATAAATAAAAAAAATTCAAAACTAATTTTCTATTCATGTTGGGTTAGAGATGAGGCATACTATAATTTTTTAATTTTAATTTTATTAAAATTTTAAATGTAAATATTTTTTCTTATTTTTTAATAAATATTTTAGAATGATTTTTTTTAGTTACTATGTGTCAAAAAAAATTTCACAATTTAATTTATCATAATCAATTTAAAAATAAATATTTTTTCATAATTTTTCATTCATAATATTTATCATCATATTAAATTTATCTTATTTTAAGGAAAATAATAGTTTAAATAAATATTTATCTTATTTTAAAATTAGAAGGTAACTTAATTTTTAGTAAATAAAATTACGTTATCTTTTTTGTAATATTACGCTTTATTAGAATTTAGAACTAACGTGTTTTTTTAATAAAAAATATAATTTTACTAAAAATTACGTTATATTTATTAAAATTACATTTAGTATTTATTAATATTAATTATGAAATTCATTTTAATTTATTAATGAAAAAAAAAGATTTAATATTTAAATAAAATATCATTTTTAAAAACAAGATAAATTTAAAATAATAATAATATATTATGAATTAAAAATTATGAAAAAAAAGATGTATTTCTAAATTAATTATGATAAATTAAATTGCGAATTTTTTTGACACATAATAACTAATAAAAAAATTTTCATTATAAATTATATATTAAAAAATAAGAAAAAATATTTGCATTTAAGATTTAAAAAAAAAATTCAATGTACCTCCTCTCCAACACAACATGAAAAAGAAAATAGTTTTGAATTTATTTATTTATCTCTCCTACTTTGTTTCTCTATCTCCTAGCTCCTTTAATTTATCCCTCATAATTTATTTCTCTCTCCTACAATCTTTTTTTAATATTTTTATAACTTGAGCAAAGTCGCTAAATTTATTTATTTTATTGATTTAATCGCTAATTAAAGTCTTAACTGTAATCTCGCTACTTACCTGTTCAATTTCAGAGAACTTGGCTAGTAAATCTGTAAATGATCAGGAATAGACCAGCCAAAAATGTCAATATTTTCCTTAATCCTTGCTTCATTTATGCTCTTAGGCAGCACACTATTACCCGCTTGCAGGCCCCAACGAAGAGCAACTTGGGCAGGAGATTTTCCCAATGTCTCTGCAAGCCTGATTATAACTGGATGAGAAAGAATTTTGCCTGTTTTAGAGCCAAGTGGAGAATATCCCTGCGAAGCAAGTCCCCTTATTAAGCTGACATGTCAAAATGGCAACTATTTGTTCGTTGCATGAATGATCAAATTTTTTTTTTAGCACACAAAAAAAAACCTCAATTAATGACATTAGGCTTTCACATGCCTTAACAAATCTGCAAGAAATCTTCAAAATCTATTGTTTAGATTTAGGCTTCGTTCGGGACGGCTTTTTTATTGCTTTCTAAAATAGAGTTTCAGTACAAAAATAAAAAATTTTGTACTAAAACTCCGTTTTAGAAAGCAGTAAAAAAGCCGTCCCAAACGAAGCCTTAGGCTTCGTTTGTCCCAAACGAAGCCTTAGGCTTCGTTTGAGACAGCTTTCTTCCTGCTTCTTAAAGCGGCTTTTTAGTAAAAAAATAAAAAAATTTAACTAGAAAGCCTCTTTAAGAAGCAGTAAGAAAGTCATCCCAAACGAGACCTTAGTTTAGGACGACTTTCTTACTGCTTTTTAAAAACAGCTTTTTAGAACTAATTTTTTGAAAAATTTACATACATACAACTTTAAAGTTTAAACCATTATATTTACATATATAATACCCAAAATTTTAATATTACATACATATCACCTTAATTATATTATTTTAATATCAAATATATCACTCATATTTTCATCATATAACTCAAATATTTCATTTTTATCACTTATATTTGATATGAAAATAAATTATGAGTGGTATGTTTGTAATATTAAAGTTTTATGTATTAAATATGTAAATAGAGTAGTATAGAGTGGTATGTATGTATGTAAAAAAAAAATTGTACTAAAAAGTTGCTTTAAATATAAGTAAGAAAGTCATCCCAAACGAAACCTCGGTGAAAAAATACTGATTGAGATGTTTCTGTGCACTTTGAGATTTAAATGGTATTATTAGAATAGGAGAACGTTAGTTTTAATCATATAAATATATAAGTTTTGAATATTAAATAAACACAAAAAAAGATGGTATGCAAAAACTTACAGAGAGATGGATACCCTTGGATTGACAAACTTGGTGTAGCCTGGGTTGTTGCCAGCCAGGATGGCACTCCACTTGATTTACAGCCGGGGGCACACGGGCTACAGCAAGCAAATCTTCGAGTTTCTTGGAAGAAAAATTGCTCACACCAATGGCTCGGGCTTTCCCTGCATCATAGAGCTTTTCTAGGGCTGCCCATGTTGCAGGTATTTCAGGTGTAATATAGTTTTGTGGGCTAAAGCTTGCCCCTTTCTTAACACGAAAAGGCCAATGAATCTGCACATCATAAGTCAAGAAGAGGAGCATTTGATTTCACAATTTAGCTCATACGATGTCAGTGATTCTTAATAAGTAGCTGGATAAAAAAATATCAAGAAGGACTCAACTGATCTAATGTTTGTGAAATTTGAGTAAAGATTTTGCTTAATTTTAGGCTTCGTCTGAGATGGCTTTCTAACTGTTTCTTTTTAAATAAGTTTTTTAGTATAAAATTAGCATTTTATACTAAAAAGTTATTTTAAGAAGCTGTGAGAAAGCCATTCCAAACGAAGCCTTAAACTAAACCTGACCCAATTGTCTTATTAGCCACGGCTGAGCCTGATTGGTACCTTAGTTTGGCTGAGGTACTTGATTGGACCTAATCAAGCTAAGGCTTCGTTTGGCACCGTTTTCTTACTGTTTCATAAAACAAATTTTTAGTAAAAAAATTAATTTTAATAGTAAAATGATGCTTTAAAAAGCAATAAAAAAGCTGTCCCAAACAAAACTTAAATTTATCTTGGGATACTTCTTATTATACAAAATCATGGCAATCACGAAGCGGGAGAAAAATAATTATTTCCATGGAAATAAAATTAGAAACTTGCATCAAAGTTACTCAAAAGAAGTATATGCATGCCTGCTACAAAATAATTTGATGGGATTGATAAAAGCTTTAGCAATGGTAGACATATTGAAAATAGTTGATTTGAATAGAAAGTAAAGATGACAAACATACAAGGTACAGATCAACGTAACTAAGCTGCAGGTCCTTCAAAGTTGTTTCCAATGCCTCAGGCACATCTTCGGGTGCATGATCACTGCACCTGCAAGCATATCACCAGCACAACTAACAAAAAAATATTTCTAAAAAACAGGCCTTAAATGCAAGATCGAGATGAACCAACCAACCATAATTTTGAGGTGATGAACAAGTCTTCTCGCTTCACAATACCCTCCTCAAAAACTTGTTTCAGAGCGAGTCCGATCTGTATGTATCAACCCTTTTAGTTGCTTAAAGAATTTCAAACATTTATGTGAAAGATGAAGGCCTTTAGGACTAATTAATTATTCTGTGCGAACACCGGACGGCAGAAAATATTTAGTATTTATTAAATAATTGAATATTTGCTGATCACAGCAAAAAGTCAGTAAAAACACATTCATAAGTGAATATTTGCTGTCTTTTCACTGCCCTTTTGCAAAAGCACAGTAAAATGACAGTAAAACGCAACAAATTCGGACGATTCTCTCCGTCCAATATCTGCACAGAATAATTTCTCCTTTAGAGGAACAAAGCTTGTTTCAAACTAACATTAACTTACAAGCAAGCTGTTATGGAGTATGGCCCATTTTGGCTTGTCATATCAATAGTCTAATCTATGTTATTCAAACATATTACACAATAACCTTAATATAAATAGTATGACTTTAAACCTCTAAGCTTAATTGCTACCACATATTTTGATCTAAATTTTGTTTTTTCTTTTGTTCTCGAATGACAACATATAATTTTTTGAAGTAATATTGCTATTTATTTATGAAATATGATAAAGAGATATGGAGTGGTAATAAAATAAAAATTGCATATAAATAAGGAAACTTCAAAATTCGTGCATATCAACATAAAATACCTCTTTTTCATTGCCGTATATTAAAGCACAATCAAAGTGTCTGTAGCCAGCCTGCATCACAACATGGGGCAAGAATTGTCAAAACAGACAGAAATATAAGTATTAGCATTAAGCATACCATAAACACATAAATATCATTCCAGCAGGTGAATACACTGCTGCATAAGGAGCAATTTAAGCTTTAACCAGCATCCATACACCCTTTTATTATGAGGGCATATTTGATTGCTTCAGGTGCCATTTGAGACGGTTTTTGTGATGCCAATGAATCTAATTTGGAAGAATTATTTATTTATCTTTTAATAAAGAGCAATTAGAGCAATCTAATATCTTTTATCAGTAATAAACAATAAAGCATATTCTATAATTTAAAATAATAATGTACACATCTATATTCATTACAAAAAAGCATATACAATACTCATGATTTACACAATTATATGTGGTTAAATGATTTCAAGTCAGGACAGGGGATCATGAGTGTGAGGCTGGTCAAGATTCCTTCAAGTTGAGGTTCTTTTTGTTTTAGTTGTTTTTTGTATTCAAGACAGGATAAATATGTGATGATTGTGTAGATCTTGATAATTATATATAATTTTTGGGAATTAATATAGATGTGTACATTGATGTTTTAAATTATATAATATATTTTATTGTTTATTACTGATAGATGATATTAGATAGCTCTGATTATTGTTTATTAAAAGATAAATAAATAATTATTTCAAACTAAATTCTGGACCATCATAATTTTCTTACTGCTTTTAAAGTAGGTTTTTTCATACAAAAATTAAAATTTTTGCACTTAAAAACTGCTTCGAAAGCCGTCCCAAATAAAGCCTCGACATGCTAGAAAACTTGTTTTAAAAAATTTTGAAATTTGATTGATCAAATATCACTATATCAGCTAGCTGGAGTTTGAAATCAACTAATTTAAATTCAACAAATCCTATCAAAACCCCCTCAAATATAATGTTTCTGCTTTTGCATGAAAAATTATTTTTCTGATGTGTTTTCTAATTACAAGAAATCAAATGATATATATCAACTGTTAATCGACGTTTTTAATGGTTACAAATGCACATTGATGCTGATGCACATAACTGCACCAATAGGAAGATGGTTTCCTTCAATAAATCTTACAAGTTAATAACTCTTTGAGAACCCGAGATTTGCCACTAAGCTTAGCTCAAAAAAACTCATGTGCTAAAAGTTAGTATTATGATTAGTATTAATAATTACTAAACTAAATAAAATTATAAATACTTTCTGGAATATACTAACTATCAGCACTAAGAAAAAAGAGAGATGTTAAAAAAAATCATATTGTGATCTGAATGAAGAGAAATCATTGATAGACTAATAATTTTATTTAGTGATAAAGGTTTTGTTTAGGACCATTTTCTTATTTCAGTATTGTTGTGTCCTAGAAAATTCGCGGCGGTAGAGAAATATAAAGTTCAATGTCTTAGCATTGTACAAAGATCCAACGTGAAATCATATAAGAGAGATCGAGGTTCTAGCATTCATAAGAGACACCAGAACTTCGGGTGTCAGGTGGTAGTCCAATGGAACTCCAGGTGTCAGGTGGTGGTCCGGTGGAACTCCGGGCATCAAGTGGTGGTCCGGGGGAACTCCGGCCATCAAGTTGTAGTCCGGCGAAACTTCAGGCGTCAAGTGGTGGTCTGACAGAATTCCGGGCGGTAATCGACGAGAAGCTAATGGGCAAGAGCGATCTTTGATCTCTCTCTTGCTCTCTTCCTTCAAGGCCCACTTTTAAGAGGAATGAGGGGTCTATTTATAGATTTTCTAAAGTGACATGATCCGTAAACAGAAGGAAGATCAAGGGTAAATGAGGAGTGGTTTGGATGGACGACATATGTTGAATCTCTTGATTATGGACCGTTCGCTAGAAATTTGAAGATTTTAATGATGTCGGAATTCTGTGATCTTAGGCTCGTTGGATTTGTCTCGTCGAGCCACTCGATTCGACTAGAAGCATGTCATATTTGGAAACTTTTTGGTAATCCAAATTGTGGTTTAAACCTTCCAATGGCACTTCGGGTCCTTGATTTGGACTCATTTATGCTCTGATTGAGTTGAATTTGGTGTTGTTGGGTTTGTATTCTTGAGACGTTCAGTTCGACCATAAGTTTTCTGAAATCAGAGTTTAGATTGTTCCAATTTTAATTTCAAAAGTCTTAAACTTAATTTTGCCTTGAGATTCGTGCCCGATCATAATTTTTTTAAAATGATGTATCAATTATACAAATTTTATATTTTTGCACTTAAAAGCTGCTTTAAGAAACAGTAAAAAAGTCGTTCCAAATAAAATTTAAAAAAATATTCATGAATAGATAATAGATATGATGATGTAAATGAAGAGAAATCATGTAAAAAATTCTTTTTATTACTCCACTAACATAAATAGAAAATAATTTTTAATCATTTAATTCCACGCACTTATTTTTAGGTGAAAATGAAATCATAATTTATGAGAAATTTCAAGAAAAATATTTAGAATTTCGAAGGGGGTTTTACATACATAATAAAAAACTTTTATGTATTTATATACCTAATATATTAATTTTTATAGTGATTTATATATCATCTTAAATTTTTTTAAATCATATCAAAATATAATTATAAAAGATATATTTTATATTAAATAAGTAAAATTTAGTGATATTTATAATTTAAACTGATTTAAAAATTTGAGCAATATAAAATTTTAGATATTAAATATATAAAATTATAAATACATAAATTTTTTTGTGCTATTTATGTAAATCGCTAAAATTAATATTACCTTTTTTATCAGTCAATTTAATTTTTTCCCCTAAAACATTTTTTTTTCTAATTTTAAACATCCAAATGAGCCTTCAGCAATTATTTCTCCATAGCAGTACCTTCCAGTTATAACTTATAACAGCACTGAATACGAATGAAAAAGAGATTTTGATACCTTGACGGCCGCGATGACAGCAGCTCCGGCACCACCGGGCTTCTCCTGCCACGTGCCGAGCCCAACGGAGGGGATCTTCGCCCCAGTGTTGAGAACAAAGTATTCAGGCATGCGAGCGAATTCTATGGGGCAGATAGAAGAACTAAGGGAGGAGAAAGTAGCAAGAAGAGAAAAGTTAGGGCCTACTGTTTTATATATCATCAAAATATATAGATAAAATTATTTTTTACTATAAAAATAATAGAAAAATATTTAATATGATTTAAATTTTAAATATTATGTAAATCAATATATAAATTTTAATATTGGATATATAAATATATAAAATTTTATGTCATGTATATAAACTTCTCACTATTTTTTATTGTCCAGCAAAATAAGAGAGGAGATGAAGCTTTTTGATCATTACTTATTATTATTATTATTATTATTATTATTATTATTATATATATAGTTTAGTTTGATCTTTATTTTGTCGGGATGGTCAAAGAAAGGTCAGCTGCCCATGCGCTGATAATATAGTTAAGCCAATCCACTTGATAATAGTTAAAATATTATTCTTTTTAATAAATATAAATAAACCAACACAACATCATGACCATCTACCAAAATTTATTAAATAATTGGATGGCGACATGTTACTTTATAAATTTATATTAAAAATTCATTAAGTGTAATTAATGATTATTTATATTTATTTTAAAATGTGAAAAAAAAATTATATTGATAATTTTATACCATCTCAAGTGAAGAACTGAAATAAAAAATTTATTAAGTTATTGTTGTGTTTCAAATGTCTCTTATTAATATAAAAAATAAAATTTTAATTTTTTATGAAAATTATAGTTTTTTTCGTACAATTTATACTCACCTAAATAAGTGGTGAAAACAAATTTCAATTCAAATTGTTTTTTTTCTCGTTAAAACTATTTTAGTTTGGTGTTGAAAAATGAAAACAAAAATTTATAAGTGATAGTTATGACACGTGATTTATTCTCATGAAAATGAAAAACTCAAGAGATATATATATATATATATATATATATATATAATCATTGTTGCATATTGGAATATTCACGGCTGAAGAGACATATAAAGTTTAACGTCTTAGCATTGTATGAAGATCCAACACGCCATTAGATAAGAGAGAGGGTGTAGCGTTTATAAGAGACGCCAGAGATTTTACGTTGAAACTCCTAAAAAGGGGTAAAAATCACGGGTTCTGGCCTTGCTTGAATGAATCCACTATTATTTTCAGTCGATTACAAATGATACCCTTCATTGGAGGGAAGACCTTTGCTTGATATAACAGATATACAGGATCGTAGTCGACACAAGACAAGGGTCAAAAAGATCATCTTCTGGTGGTGGAGGTCGGAAGGACCGTAGTCGGCATAAGACAAGGGTCAGAAAGGTCGTTGTCTAGCAGTGGAGGTCGGAAGGACCGTGGTAGGCAACTTGAGGTTGGAAGGACCATAGTCGGTAGGAGACAGGGGTTAGAAAGATAGATGTCATAAGGTGGTGGGTGGTCCGACAAGTTGTTGTCCGAGAGAATTTCGGGCGTCAGGTTGTGGTCCGGGAGAACTATGGGCGTCAAATGGTGGTTCGATGAAACTCAAGAATCAGATGGTGGTCAGGCGGAACTCTGGGTGTCATGCGGTGGTCAGGCGGAACTCCGGATGTCAAGTGGTGGTCCGGTGGAACTTCGGCATCAGGTGGTGGTCTCAAAAATTTTAATTTTTATACTAAAAAATTGCATTAGGAAGCATGAAGAAAGCCATCTCAAACTAAGCCAAAATTATTATTTGAAAGATTTTAAAGATATTTATAGAGTTTAAATATATATTAATTTTTAACTACATATAAAAATGATTAAGGTTTTGAGAATAATTTTCTTATTATTTTTTAATGCAGTTTTTTAATACAAAATTTTTAGTTCATAAAATTTTTTAACTAAAAAATGATTTTGAAAGGACAAGATTGATATCCGGACACAATAATTACTCTATTTTATGTTGGGTAGAAAGAAATGAGTGTACCCACTGCTGCTTAGTCCATGTGATGGAGAGCCGGTTGGGCAAAGCCCATCGAATCCCCTCGACGGTAGTGCTAGCCTTAATCATCAGCTTGGATAAATTGGTGCGGGTTATCCAGGTCGACCGATGTTTTAACTGGCTATGGACAGTGTTTCCTCGTCCAAAAAAAAAAGAGTGAGTATTGCTTTAAAGCAAGGGTCTTCAGCTTTTATAAGGAGTCGGGCTGGAATAGACTGGAAGGGCGGGCACGATTATTGATGCATTTTGCGTCAAGAGTCGTGTGGAAGCGTATCTAAGGGTATTCGCAAGCCGAGCTGGATTCTTGGCTTCATCTCTATTCTACAAGTTCCAGTCGGCTCATTAGCTGCCGGTTCATTTACTGTAAAAGAGAGAAAATAATTATGATCTAAGAATTATAATAATAAAATGATTAAAAAAATACAAATAAGAAGAAAAAAAAAATAACTTAATATAATAAAATTAGATATAAAATTTAAATATTAAATAATTTTATATTTAAAGTTATGAATGCTAGTATATTTTATATGTATTTTATACTAATTTTTTTTTTTAAATGAGCTTGCTTGCGAACTAACCATTGAAGTCAAGGCCGACTCATTAGCTCATCAAGCTTGACTCATAAGCCATTTATCCAGCCGAATTCAAATTGACTTTGACTCACTTACAATAGTTAGAGAAAAAGGCAATTGGATTTTTTATAATGGAAATATGGTTCAGATCATTTTTTCTATTCACTATAATACAAGCTAAGATAAAACTTTTGGATCATTCTTTAGCGCTTCCTTTGACCGAAAGGATAATGGTTAGTCCACCGTAGATTTCTTAAGTCCTCTAAAGCTGGAAATATTATATATACATAGATGCTGTGCATCTATATATATTCACATGCACTTTGTGCATGTTTAATTGTCATTTATGCAAGCATAAACTTAACTAAATTATTTTTAATATTCAACATTATTAATATTCTTATAATACGTATATATTTTTAAAATTCTAACAAGGTGCAAACTAATTTAATAAATGTATGATATGAAACATGATTTTTATTATAGAATTATGAGAAATTTTGAGGCATTAAAGTTATAATAAGGAGAATATTAGTGATGTGTTAGATTATTATTTTTACATAGAAGGGCCGATAAATAACCAAGCTGATCATGATCAACCTTGACTTTAAGGTATATTATTTTTTATAAATTGTTATAATTTAAGTATTAATGGAAATAAGAAAAGTAATTATTATTATTAAATTTTGAATTTTTTTTTTAATAATTATCATTTATTTTTAAAAGTTTTAATTTGCTCAAAATACCAATGGCAGGGCCGAGCGCGAGACTCACCTTCTATATTGGTAAGCTCTTCTACCGGCGCATGGCAGATCCCCATGGCTCCAGCTCGTGCGCCATCTGCTCCCGCCACGATGGAATCGGAGGCTGCTCCTCGGGAATACCCTCATAAGCGGATGCATACTATGCGGAACTAAAATATGCATGCTAGGTTTTGGATGAAATCTCCCTCAGAAATTCCGTGCCCTAGAATTGCAAAGAATTCGCTGGTACTGCAGGCGGGGTTCTTTTCGGACACAATAGTAGTAGCTATTCAGGAACACGAGGATTGTTGATGAATTTACACTACTGAAGGAAGCTTGGTGAGTCTTGTCGTTTTGGGACGTGGAGGCTCTCATTGTATGCTATGCTATTACAGGTTTCGATAAAAATTAGTGGGGTTTGCATTGTCTGTTAGAAGTGATTCAGTTTCGTGGAGTATTATGATTGTTGGGTTAGACGGCCTTGCCTATGCCTCCAGCTCCATCAACAATGCAATTACTATCTCCATTTATGCTTGCCACATATGTTATGGTGGTGATGCCTCCATTAAAGCGGATCGAGTTCTTAAATTTCTTTGACGAAGCTTCTGTCGACAACCTCTGGGCAAGCAGATTTGTCGCCCTTTGCTTTAGCCTTCTGTAAGCAGTGCCTTAAGGAATTGGTGGCATTTCTTTATCCCTTTTTCCTCCCTTATTTCGTTATACGTCATGCTCCATCTAGACTAAGACATCAAACAAATGATAAGACATCTTTTATTCTGCTAGAATGGAGCCAAGGTTTCATGCTTTTCAGAGCCGAACAATGCCATGTTCTGATAAAACTCTTCTTCAGTAACTTATTGCAGATTTTTTCAGGCAAAGGCTTCATGCATTTTGCATGGAAATATGCTCTAAGGCACTAGGATATCCTATGGAGAAAATGAATTGCATCCAAAGATGCCTTAAGACACAAGTGCACTCTAAAGGGTGGTATCAATATATCCATACAATTTGACAACTTAACTTTGATTTCTAAATTAATTGACTTGTTCTCAACATATTGATATTGCGGATCAAGATAATCTTGTAGCATGCAAATGTCGATTAAGCTAAAGCTACCATTGTGTGGAGTTGACTATTGCCTCTAAATATTTTATTGCTTCCCAGATGCTTTATAGAGTTAGGTATGCTATAGCAAATTTAATAATTGCATGTTGTAAGAGTTCTTTTTTAGAAAACTTCCTCATCAAAGCTAAAACCCAACTATGATTGTAGATGAGCTTTCTAATCTTTTTGGCCTTGGTAGAGGAAGGCTTTCCATAATGAATTTAAACACAAAGTGGAGGATAACCAAATTTCATGTATGACAACTAGCAAATCATCCAACTCAGTAGTTATGACCGATTTTCATAGTGAATTTTGAAGTGCTTCTTGATATAACTCAGGAATAGATACATAGGGTATGGACATGAAAAATGTACAAAAAGAATATAGAATGATAAAATATTATATAAGGATGAATTTGATGAGTAATATGGTGCCTTTTGCCTTTTCTTAGCCTGTTGGTAATTAGAGATTAGAGAATTCTTCATTAGAACATTACTTAACTAAATCTGATAATGTGGATTGAGGTGTTATTGGTTGAGGCAATTAAGTTCGTCTTGAGTAAAATTGCAGTGGTATAGATATAGGAAGAGGAGTTGCTAGAGTTAGAGGAATATGAGGAGAGAATGATTTAAGTGAGTAGGAAGAGAGAAAAAAGGAACATTCATTAAAAATAATGTCAGTTGAAATTATAAACATCAAATAATAGGATCATCACATCAACAGCCTTTTTATGTGTGAGAATGCCCCTGAAATATAGAACAAATTTTACAAAAAATAGAGCCTGTATCCAAATACTTGTGGTGGTAAACAAAACATAGATTTGTTGGTGTTGAGAAGAGATATTGATGGAAAGTTATTGAGCAAATGGGTGGGGATTTGTTTGATGAGAGGACATTTCTTCAACCTTCAATTGATGGGGAGCATTCATATTAAACATTAGTAATATTAAGTAGACAACTATTATTTCATCTAACAGGTCCATTTTATTGATATTTATAAGATCATGGCCTCATATTTTCTTGAGAGAGTAACCACTGATCCAAAAGAGGAAGCATTTGGAGGAGTTAGACTGGATATCAAAGCATGCTGAGCAACGAATGAATAATCAAATTTCTCCCACAATGTTTAAAAGCATTCTGAGCATCATTTTTGAAAAAAAATATCATAAATTAAAGTTTTAAACTAGAGTTCATAAGGCCAAGTGTACCGTGAAATTTATTTATTCTAACTTACAGCATCCTACTATGGAATTTAAGGATGGATCTAGATGCATACTCACCTTTTATTCGATTCTTTTAAGAAAAATATGTGTTTATATGCTCTAATGGAAGAATGGTATATTTACTATATTTATGAAGTTGAAGACATATTGAGAAGTATGAAAAGAAAGAATATTAAAATGTTAAGGATCGAAAATTGTTCAGAATTTTATTATTTTAAGTTCGAGTACTTTTGTTAGAAGAAAGGCATTATTAGACATAAGATTGTAGACTATACATCTTAGTAAAATTGAGTTGTAGAATAAATGATTTGGAGTTTGGGCTCTCTGGGAGATGGTTTAATATGCTTTATCCAATATTGATTTGAAAGATATTTTTTGGTTGAAGGTTATTAATATTATTTGTTACCAGGTGAATAGATATGTTAGTATTGATATTGAGTTGAGAACTCGTAAGGAGGTGTGGATTAATTTTTTAATAGATATTCATTTCTAAGAGTCTTTGGTCTATTGTTCTGCTCATGCCAAAGAGAGTAGGCTAGACCCTAGAGCTAAGAAGTATATATTCTTTTGATTTATATGTAGGGTGAAGGAGCATATGAATTAGTGTGCTACTGCCAAGTCACCTGGTTTCTTAATTGTTGGTGTGCTAAGTTCAATGAGTCAACTATGCTTCAATAGAAGTCAATGCAGACTGATTATTAGGGAAGATATCAAAAAGTTTAATGACATTTTGTAATAGCTTGAGTTTCAATAGTTAGACAATAGCTCACCTTATCATCCTACTACATCTGAACCTTAGGATGAGATGACACTAACCTATATATATATATATATATATATATATATATATATATATATATATATATATATATATATATATATATATATATATATATATATATATATATATATATATATATATATATATATATGCTTCTTATAAGCCCAATAGATTATTAACACCTCAAAGACATTTATACAAAGATTTCTCTTAGTCTCATATAGTTTCTTGTACTTTGAGTGTAGCTGAGTCTATTAGTGATTAAAGGCTTTTCTTGAGAAAGATATTGCATAAGAATTGAAGTACTAGTTATATTTTTAACTTACAATAAGTTAGGTTGCTTAAAATTGAAAATTGGGTACAGCTCCCTACAGAAAAATGAATAATTATATGCAAATAGACTTCAAGTGCTGAGAAAGAACCTAGGTGAATATAATATTAGATACAGGGCAGGATTGATTGTAAAGGGCTATAACATGAAGATATGCGTGGGCTTCAAAGAGGTTTTTCTCACTTATTATCAAGCATAGCTGATTCATACTATTTCATTGTTTGTAGTACATGGGACATGGAATTGAAATAGTTCAATGTGAAAACAAATTTTCTCCATGGTATTTTGGATGAGAATATTCACATGCAATGATTGTTTGGATTATAAATTGAAGGAAACCAATATCACATATACTTACATAAAAGTCTATATGGACTTAAAGAAGTTTACCTGACAGGCAAACTAATAGAAGTAATTGATATTATGATTCATAGGAAGATAAATATTCTATGTATTTAAAAAACTAAATGAATTAGAGAGAAGACTAAGGAGATCGATAGTTTAAGATTTAAATTATGATATTCTAGTAGGAGTCATATACCAAATAATATAAGTGTGATTAAGATAAGAGTTTGAAATATAATATTGTAAAAATTAATAGAATTGAATATAGAATTATAGCTTTAAAGATTATTGTTGATGCTAATATTATTAATATTATAAGTGCTTATATTTCTCAAGTAGGTTTGGATATATATTCAAAATTAAAATTTTAGAATAACTGAGAAGGATTAATATAAAAGATACCTCTTGAAGAAAGATTTTTTATTGGAGGAGATTTAAATAAACATGTTGGTAGAGAGGTAGGTGATTTTAAAAACATTCATGGTTGTTATGGATTTGGAGCAATTAATAAAGGTAGTAAGACTATATTAGATTTTTCTATAGTCTATGATTTTGTAATGGCTAATACCTTATTTAAGGAGTCTAAGAAGATAATATACGATGAAAGACTTTAACTTTAATGATTTATATAATAGATTAGATACTAAGGGGGGCAAAAGATATCTATATCTATTAGCCAAACAAAGAGATAGGAGTAGTATGGATTTAGTTAAAGTGAAGTGCATTAAGGATGAAGATCAAAAAATGCTTTTATAAGAATAAGATATTTAGCAAAGATGAATGAGATATTTTGTTAAACTTTTCAATGAAAATTGTGGGAATACGATTAATTTTAGTGACCTTAGCATCCTAAATATAATAAAGATTTTTATTTTTATTGGTGTATTAATTAAATTGAAGTTAGAGAAGTTTTAAGTTAGAGATGTTTTAAAGAAAATGAAGTGTGAAAAAGCTGTTGGACTTGATGATATTCTAATATAGGTGTGAAAATGCATAGGAGATGAAGAAATTTTTTAATATTATTTTGAAGATTAAAAAGATGCTAGATGAGTGAAAAATGAGTGTGTGGGTTCATATTTTTAAGAATAAAGGTGATGCATAAGATTGTGCGAATTATAGAGGATTTAAGTTAATGCATCTCACTTTAAAACTATGGGAGAGAGTTATGGAGCATAGGTTATAACGTGATACTAATGTTTCTCAAAATCAATTTGGATTTATGCTATGTAGGTTATACTATGAAAGGTATACATTATTGAGAGGTTTGATGGAGAAGTATAGATAGAATATAGGGGATCTTCATATGATTGCGGGCTCCAAAAATTTGCACCCTGGCCTCTCCACGGCTTACTTTATTTTTCCTTTTTTTTTTTTTGTCGTTGAGGAGAGTTTTAATGAGTAAGTTTCGAGACAATTTTTTAGAAGGTAGATTGTGTTTTGATAAGATATTATCCAGATATTTCACCCTCATTTTTGCAAGGACTTTATGTACTGAGAGTTTTGATGGAGAAGTATAAAGAGAATAAGGATGATCTTTATATGATTGTGGGCTCTGAAAATTTGCCCCCTTACCTCTCTGTGGCCCACTTTATCTTTCATTTTTTTGGGTCGTTGAGGAGAGTTTTAACGAGTAAGTTCCGAGACAAATTTTTAGAAGGCAGATTGTGTTTTGAATAAGATTTTACCTAGAGATTTTGTCCTTATTTTTGCAAGGACTTTATGATCTAAGTTAAGGTTTTTATAGGCGCAAGCCTCTATAGTTTATTACTCTTGATAATGAGAGTGAACTTTCGATTAAGGCTAGTCGTAAAATAGATACATAATATCTAGTGTATAGTAGCAACATGTTTAGCTATTTAAAATTTAACATTTAAAATTGAAAATTTACTTCCTTGCACTGAAACCGGATGGTAGGGAGAGTGATGATAGACTAGATCAATATTCCATGGCTTTGTCATCCCAGGTCGTTATGG
Organism: Dendrobium nobile; assembly: GCA_022539455.1. NCBI lineage: Eukaryota > Viridiplantae > Streptophyta > Magnoliopsida > Asparagales > Orchidaceae > Dendrobium > Dendrobium nobile. The sequence goes on along the minus strand of CM039729.1, from coordinate 20,717,705 downwards.
TCCCTAGTCTACTTAGTCTGACTAGGTAGTTGACCCAACCTAACAGAAGGATTCTTGTCGGCAGTCATGGGTAGCTTAGTCTAAGGTTATCTTGTAGACTTGGGGTGAATATTTGTCTAAGGGGTCAAATTTGAATCCACCTTAGCTATAACAGAGGACTTTGTGCCCTATCAGTCATATCCTATTGATTCATTACTGAAAGATTTGATGTCGTTGGGGAACATACGGGCTTTGACCATTCTATAAATTAGGGGCGTCATTTGACGATAAAACCGCCCAGTCATAACCATTTACCTGTGGTGTAATTTGGTTAGAGGTATCGTGTCACGTCATTACTGGCAAGAGACAAATTACTAGCCACGTATGACTGAGGGTGTCCGGATCTGAGCTGGATTGGAGTTGGTTTGCAGTTGTGAGTAGGGGTGTCAATTCGGGTCAGCGGGTCGGGTTCGGGTCGAACCTGAAACTGACCGGGCACTGTTCGGGTCAACCCGAACACGACCCGTTTTTAAAAACGGGTCAGGTTTCCTGACCCGAACCCGACCCGATTCGGGTCCGGGTCAACCCGACCCGACACGAATGACCCGAAGTTTACCTAAAATTGCTAAATTTTGGGTCAAAATCGGGTCAATATTCGATTTTCGCGTCAAAATCGGGTCAATATCGGGTTTTCAGGTCAAATATGAGTTTTCGTGTCATTTTCGGGTCAATTTCGGGTTGCTGGGTCAACCCGAACCCGACCCGATTTTTAAAATGGGTTCAACCCGAACCCGACCCGTTTCGGGTTCGGGTTGACCCGAACCCGGATTTTTCCGGGTCGGGTTCGGGTCGTGTTTCGGGTCGTGTCAAAAATTGACACCCCTAGTTGTGAGGGAGATCTATAGCTGGAGTCGGGAGAAAGACATGAAAAGGTCCGAATGGGAGTCCGACACAGGTGCGGGAGGCCTGGGACGGTGGATCAGCTGATGTCGGGATCAGATCAGGTAATTGATTTGTCCCGTCTGGGCCGAGGTCGACAAAGGTGCGAATGACGCGTCAGGCTCAGCGGCTTGCAGGAGGCTCAAATGAGGTTGGAGTCGGGTAGGTGATCTAGAGGTTGGTCGTAGACAAGTGCTCGTAGGGTGGTTTGGGCAAGTCGACGAGACCGTGAATAGAGAGGTCGGGCACATGTTTGAGAATGAACGGCTAAATAGTAGACGGTAGGACTCGGCACAATAGATCAAACAAAAGGCGTTCGATTGGTTAGGTGGACGGTAGTTGCTGTGGAAGAATGAGCTATACGATTAATCGGATGAAGGTGTACAACGGGAAACGGGAGGTGAGTTAGGTCGGTGTCGGAACGGCTGGATCGAGTGGGTTTGAAGGTGGCTTGCTGCTTTGGGTGTGGACAGGGAACGAACAAGTAGCTTACAGAGAGGAAGGAGAAGGTCCTCAATCGGGAGGAGTTTAATTGGCTGGATGTGAAGAGGGTTGGAAGGCTCGATAGGTGAGGTAGCTGCAGGAAAGAGCTGGGTTGGCTGGAGTTCGAGCGTGGAAGCAGAGAGTTACGTGAGGATTTTCTGTGTCGAAGCAAGCAAAACAAACCAAGGACATTCACATTCATTCTTCTTGTTTTTAATAGCGAGAGCATCGTTCGAGCATAGTAGGGATCGAGACAAGCCCGTAGGATTTGAGTAGAAATCCTGCGAAGCAAACGACACCAATTTTGCAGGAATCTCAGCGGAATTTCCGGGAAGTGAAGGGAGCTGATGCAGGAGATACGAGATATGATATTTTTTTATTTTTTTTATTTCATATATTATATATATAATAATAATAAAAAAAGATCAAATAACTGTTCCGTCTCAATTTGAATGCATTTTCTCGAAATGACGTATTTTGCTTCAAGATGCACGCCGATTTCCTCGCGTGATTTTTTGTTGAGCGAAATTATTGTCATTCTTGAGTACTGTCGACTTTCCGAATGCAACAACAAAGGTCATTTTGCAATCGGATGTTGTTTGGGCAGCGTCGCACGTCATTTTCTGATGTCGTTCGCCGATTTTGATTGTTTTCGTCCGATTTGACTGCGACGGGCTCTCTAAGGTAAATTCGACACTCCGTTCGCAATGACAGTTTTTTTTGTGATTGGGGGTTGTTTAACCACATAAGTGACACGTCATACCCGCCAACCATCCCTTAAGTTGCTGATTTTCGCTCTTTTTACGCGTCTTTAGTATAGGGGTCAACAATGATGTTTATTTAGAGAAGGCATATGATATGTTCAAGAGAAGTAATATGGAGAGTTTTAGAAAAGAAATGTGTTAATAATGCTTATATTCAAGTCATCAAGGAAATGTATGTAGGAGCTATTACTTATGTTCAAACACAAGGTGTTTTGACCAAGTATTTTCCTATTTCTGTTGGATTACATCAATAATCAATTTTAAGCCCATATCTTTTTGCCTTAATCATGGATGTTCTCACTAGATATTTACAAGAGGCTGTACCCTGGTGTATGCTTTTTGCCGATGATATTCTTCTTGTTGATAAGACTAGAGTGGGAGTTGAAGGTAAACTTGAATTATGGAGGTCAACCTTAAAGTCTAAAGGTTTTCTTTTGAGCAGATCTAAAACCGAATATATAGAGTGTAATTTTAGTAGTAATAGATCTAGTGTCGGCATTATGATTTTGTGCGATCATGTTATTAATAAGACTATACATTTTAACTATCTTGGGTCTATTGTTCAGAGTGATGGTGAAATAGATGGGTATATTTTTAGTATAATTTAAGTTGGATGGTTGAAGTGGAGGAATGCATCGAGCTTGTTGTGTGATAGAAAAGTTCTGCTCAAACTTTAGGGAAAATTCTATAAGATGGTGGTGAGACCTGCAATGTATTATGATGTAGAATGTTGGTCATTAAAATAGAAGCACAAAATTCAGTTAAGTGTTGCATATGAGGATGCTCAAGTGTATGAGCGGCTTTACTCTTAGAGACATGATACAAAATGAGCATATACATGAAATGGTTGGAGTAGCTCCAGTAAAAGATAAGATTAGAGAGAGTCGCCTTAAATGCTTTGGTCACATAAAACGGCGGCCTTCCAATGGCCCGGTTAGTAAAGTAGATGTATTGGATTTGACTTATGTTAAGAAAGGTAGAGATAGACCTAAAAAGACTTGGTTCGAAAATATTAGAAATGGCTTTTTTTATTAGATTTAAATGAGAATTTGTCTCGTAATAGGACACAATGGAGAAAAAAGATTCATGTAGCCAACCCCACATGGTAGGATAAAGTCGTGATGTTGTTGTTGTTGTAATAACTTCTCCCAAGTCATCAGGAAGGGAAAAGCACATGATAAGAGTGACATTTGTTAGTGTAGGTGGAAACTATGTATATTATGGTGTACAGATATTGTGGATAGAGACATCATGAATAAGCCTGACAAAGCACATTGGGAAGTAATGAAATGGACTTTGATATATCTCAAAGACTGCAGATTATGGTTTGATATATGGCTTGGGAAAGTTTGATTGTTATATTTTGAAGTTTTTAAATTCTAATTATGCATGTAATTTTAAGAGGAGGTCTTGAATAGGTATGTCTTCACTCTCTTTAGGTGTGTTATTAGTTTCAAGGTTTGTTTTTAGCTTAAATTTTTTTCTATTATGTAGCTGGAGTATTTGGCATTGCTTTTAAGCTATTAAAGCAGCTAATTAGTTAAGCGCTTTATGCCACGATAAGAAGAAGGGAAAACAAGAAGAGGAGCGGGAGAAGGATGGAGCGGTACGTCAAATGCATCATGTCAGCGGTTCCGAGCGGAGGTGACGTGGCGCATTTTGGATAGTCTCTAGACGGTGTTCGGCGTCCGCACAGAATAATTTGCCCTATGTCAGTGGCGGAGTTGCAGAGTGCGCTGAAGGCTTTTGGGGAGAATAATAATCAAGCCATGCATTGTTCCTAATGTACTAGGACTTCGCTGAGGTGGCTTGGTGATTTGAGCCAGCTTTTGTTATCCCACTTTAATGGAAAATTTGATATGAAGATTAATTGTATAAATTATATTAAATGAGGGAATTTTCATAATTTATGCTTTTAACCTATTTAAACCTCTTTTTTCCTCATTCATTTGCTGAAAGATTGAGGTTTTGATTTGACTTAAGTTGTGTTTTCTTCATGGCACATGGTATGTTTTGGTTGTTTTTCGCTATTTTGTTTTCATATCGATTATATTTTCAATTGATTGTTATTTTTTTTCTTATTTAATTAAAAAATTTTATGTTGAAAAGTTTTTTTTTAATAACAAAATGTGTTATACTATGACAATCATAAGAAAATTGATATTTATTTTTTAAAAAGAAAAATTATTTATATACTCAATAATAATTTAAAACAAAATATTTTTTTCACAATAATTTTATGAGTTAGGCCATCTCACATAAATCTTTAATGAGAGACTGATATAAGCAAATAAAAAAGTTCGTAGGGAACCCAGTCGGGCTGAGGTTCTCTTCCATTCACGTCTAAAAGTGAATAGAGTAATCATAATAAGCAGAGGCGATGAGCATTTTAGCTTTTTCGTCACCTCCCATTCATGAAATTTAGATTTTGCTTGAGATAAAACGGTTTTGTAGTACAAAAATTGAAAAATTGATTTAAGAAACAGAAATAATGCCGTTCCAGACTTCGTTTGAGGCAGTTTTCTTACTATTTCTCAAAATAGTTTTTTAGCATAAAAATTTTTAATTAAACACAATTTCATATTAAAAAAACCACTTGAAAAAATAGTAAAAAAATTGTCTAAAACGAAGCCTTATCAAGATTTTTTTTTTTGAACTGAAATTCCATTAGAATAAAAAGAGTACAGCAAAGGCCCAAAGCAAAGAGGCCATAAAAAGCCGCAACAGATAAAAAACATAGTCTAAACAACACTCAAACTACAAAAACCCAAAACGGGAAAGAAAAGAACAAGAGCGGACTCAGGCCGCCACCTGGTTGCCAGGCTTAAGCCGTCCAATAATCAGCAAGGTTGCATCCAAGACCAGGCCATCCTAGGGGCCTCATCATAGTCCTCCACTAGCCAAACCGAACCAAACCGAAAGAAAAGCCAAATGAAGCCTTATGAAGATGATATATACCACAGCTTATTCTAAGAAATGCAAGATTTATTATTCTTATTGTGAGAGAGGAACTCCAAATTTCCTCATAATTTTCTCAAGCTTTATATTAAGAAAGATTCCTCTAAATTTTGATGTCATCTTCTCAATTCTTCCCTTTGTTAATTTTTGTGGAAGAGGAATTTGTATATATTTATTCTCTTATTTAGTAATATATATATATATATATATTAATTATGTTGCATCATTAATGCCTCGTTCTACAAATTTAGCTCATTTTTTTTATGAGTCTGATGAATTATGTAATTGTCTATAAAGTTTTTTTTTTATTGTCCTATACTATTTATATGTGGTCCTAATTTAGTTTATCCTAGTATGGTCCTATTGGTTTCTATCAAAATAATTGCTTTTGGGCCTTCTGATACAGGTGAATTAGACTCTCCTTCACATTCATTTTCATCTTTATTTCTACCAATATTTTTGTCCAAATTATCAGGTTATATCACTGTGTTTGCTTTGTCATAATCAGTTAGCCTTTGGGATCCTATGATTCTTCCTGGAATCAACACTCCGCATCTTTTTTTAAGGTTGGCAAAATAAGATTATGAAATACAATATGATTATGAATATTATTTTTAAGAATTTGTGCAAATGCAATTATTGAAGGTGGACAAAATAAGTAAAATGATTCTAAAAAAATAAAATTTCAGGGCGAGCAATTACCCACACTAAACTTTTTCTGGTTCCACCCCTGTACTTGGAAAAAGTTCCACCCCTGTACTTGGAAAAATTATTTTGTGCGGATGCTGAACGTAGTCCGGAGACCAATCAGGATGTGTCACGTCACCCTTGTGCTCGGTACCGCTGATGTGGCGCATTCTGGTTGGTCTCCGGGCAACGTTCTGCGTCTGGTCTCCGTACAGAATAATTTCTCGTGTAATTAACACTAATCTTTCTGAGAATACATTATTCTCAAACGTTTTCTTCGTTTTTTTTTTTTTTTGGCTACAGGCTTCTCTCCAAGCCAGCTGGTGCCTTTCACTTTCGCTGTAAGTTTAATATCTAAATATTATGTTTCTGAGAGGCGTTTTTTACTCTGAAAAAATAATAGTAACCAAATTCTTTTGTACAGTGTTAATTGCAAGATAGCTGTATTCAAATTGAGACAATACTTAATTAGCAAAACCAGGGGCGGAGAGGGGGGGGGGCCTAGGGGGGCACGGCCCCCCTTCCAAAGTTAGAAAAGCCTACGCCGGGAGCTTCTTGCTAGCGGTTCCAAAAAAAAAAAAAATTACAAGCATATCTTCATAGAATATATTGATTTTTCATAATACATATAAGCAATAAATTGATTAATTGATTCTGAATATAAAAATCAGCTGAAATAATGTTAAAGTTTGACCCCTCTTTAAAAAATTCTGACTTCGCCACTGAGCAAAATGTGTTTAAAAGATTTTCTGCAAGAGCTTTGCATTCATGCTTTTAATTTCTTATGATCTGACAAAAATTTTAGCAAGTTCTGCAACATTTGTATTACTTGTATTCAATAATGTGATTCAGACCTGCATCAAGCTTTGTAGAGGCATCTTTAAAGCAAGGAGACGGGAGGAGGAAAGCATAATTGTGTTCAATTATACTAATTCATAATCACATGATTGATTTGACATAGCAAATGAATTAATGCGAAAATTTTGGTGTTTATATTTTGCTGGTCGGCTGTTATGGTTTTATCGCGGCGTTCATCACCAAATTGGAGGGTCGGTGTGTGGCTTCGGGGGAGCTGGAAGCCTCGGCCAATTACTGAGCCTACTTTTACTATTTTATTGTATTTCCTTTTATTGCTTTTAAAAAAAAAGCAAAAATTTTGGAGATTTTTTTTATTTCTATGTAAAAATGATATAAATATATTATTTTTTGGATATCAAGTAATTTAGTTAATAAATTTAATATTAAAATTTTATGATGGTATTTCTTCTATATTAAATTTATTTTTTGACACACATTAGAAAAAAAAAAGAAAAAAAGAGAGAATTAACTAGGGGTAGATCTATGGAAGCCTGATAATTCATAGCTATATAAAGACATAGTTCCACTTCCACTAACTTTTGCCAAATGGACCACACAATGCGTCTGTATGCTGAGGAATAGAAGGCAGATTGAGACATTGGGGCCATGACAATTTACATACTTCAGCTAATAGAGTATATATTTTTTATAATTATGAGCTAATTTAATTATCAAATTTGGAACTTATAATATTAATGATAGAAGCCAAAACTCAATTATTCTGTAATGAGCTGTCTGAATGTCAGAGTATTTCTCTGGCAAAATAGCTTAAAGAATCATAAAAATTAAAATAAAAATGATAAAGTTTATTCCCTATAAGGCCTTCTCCTTATTTGCCAATCAATTTTGCAAAAAAAAAAAAAAAAAAAAAAGATTTTAAGCATTGGTTTTATAAAATATTTTGGAACAATTTAATAATAATAATATAATGACATAGAAAAATAATTAGAAGTTATAATATTATATTTAATTAATTATTATTAATTAAATGAGATAAAACTAAAATGGTCTACTGCCTTGTTATGAAGAATCAAAATGATTATCAATTATTTAAAAGTTTTATTTTAATTTTCTTGAGTTTTAAGTATGTATCAAATGATCACATTGAAAGACTAATTTGATCTCTATTTAAAGAATCAATAGATTGAATTAATACTTTTGTATGTTAGAAAATATTTTGTTCCTTTATTAGAAGTTAAGAGACAAAATTTATCATTTTCTCTTTATTAAACACTTGTGAACATTCAAGAATCACAAAAAAACTGTGAAAACTACATAGTTCTCAAGAGCATAAGTGCTTGAAAGCCAATGAGAACTATAGTATAGTTTCTGATTTTCGAGGAATTTATTTTGTATGAAGAATAAGGAGAAGGCCCCCCCAAGCCTACAAGCCAATAATACAATGTTGTCTATGCATGATAACACCATGTGAGTTATTTGTGGCCACACCCATTATGTAAAATTAAGGCTTCGTTTGGGACGGTTTTCTTTCTACTTCTTAAAATAGTTTTTTAGCACAAAAATTTTAGTTCTTGCACTAAAAATTCGCTTTAAAAAGCAATAAGAAATCATTCCCAAATGAAGCCTAAGAGTTTGTTTGAGATAACTTTCATATTGCATTATAAAACATTTTTTTAATACAAAAAGTTTTGAAAAAAAAAATATAATAAAAAGCTATTTTAGAAAGCATAAAGAAAGTTATACCAAACAAAGCCTAAGACTTTATTTGGGAAAGCTATCTTGGAGCTTGTTTTTTAAATTGCAACCAAAATATTTGTTTGACCATTGTTTTAAATAATTTTTTTACTAGGAGACTACTTTCTACCGTAGCTTTCAAAAAGTTCTTTTCTTCTTAATAAGATTCCGTTTGGAGCAACTTTCTAATTGCTTTTTAAAGCAATTTTTTAATATAAATTTTTTTAAATTAGAATTTTTTATACTAAAAAACTACTAGAACATTAAACGAAGCCTAACTTTACGGCGGCTTTTATAAATAATCGTAGCTGTCCCAAATATATCCTAAGATTTAGAAAAAGAAAAGAAAAAATAAAGAGTTTTAATTGGAAAACATTTATTAGATTGTGACTATTTGCTCTGCTCACAACGAGCAATTATTAGGTCCTTTCACTGGATGTAGAGGAAGGTTCGGTTTTAGGCAAAAATAGGTCAAAAAGTGCAAAATACCGAGTTTTTTGAAAAACTCGGTATTTTTTCAAAAAACTCGGTATTTGCACTTTTTTAGGCAAAACCGAACCTTCCTCTAGGTCCTTGCACCGGACCAAATAAAAGTTCCCTCACAACACAAATTTTACAGGCGATTACCCCAACAGCAGGGCCTGAAACTTTAAATGACGAGCATTGTTTTCTTTTAAGTTTTTACACCATAAGGCATAAGATTTGTCAATGACCAGTGAGCTTCACATGGTAGGCCTGTTTCCACCTCATTGTGAATAGGACCTTATCCTATTTATTAAATTAAAATATTTTGGCCCTGCAAATCTTAAGAAAAATCATTCTCGAGATTGGAAAAGTAATGTTAGGCTATTAGAAAATTCATCTAATAGGATATCAGAAAGTCTGTATATTTAGGTTAGAAATTTATAGAATTAAGTTTGAGATTTCATTTTTCTTATTTTTTTATAAAACTTTTATAAAAAAGTAACTTTTTAAAATTTATGTAGAAAGCTGTTTTATAATAAAACTTTTTAAAATTTATGTTATTCTTTTTTGATGGCGTAACTAATCCCTCGGTGGAACCTAACGTTGCCAACCACCGGCATCAGGCCCACACTTGCTTTGCCCCATTGAAGAGGCGAGGCCGTAGTAGAGAGGATTTGAGTCTGGGATGGGGGTTCCAAACCGTGCTCGCCCACCCATCATAATCCACGGTGGGTTATGTTATTCTTCATGAGTGGGTTCTTATAATGGATCATGATAGAGCGCTTTCTTTAGCGCCCTTTAAAAATTTTGTAATTATATATTTGGCTTCATATTTTTTATCTAATTAATATGCTAAAGCTTTTATTTTTTTTCATTAAGAAGTTGATCTTATGATCGGAAGACCTATTTTAGATTAGAAGTACTTATTTATCATAAAGCTCACGCTTTTATAAAGTACTAAATTATTAGTTACTTTATATTTTTTACTTTTAAGATATTATTTATTTCATTACTAAATAAGTTATTTTAGTTGTAATTGTGAAATCATTTTTATCCTCATAAGACCAACTTGTTAATGGCAAAAAAAAAGCTCAATTAGAAGTGTTTATTCATCTCTGTTTTTTTCTTTTATTTTAAAATGGGCACTAAATTTTGTTGGATTATTTAAATTAAGTTGGATTTTAAAAATTTTAAATTTATTATAAGATAAGTACTGATGTAGGAACATCTTAGCTTTTATTGTGCTTAGGGACTAGTTTACCTTCCTTGCTCTAGAGACTTCTATTTTCCTCCTTAAATAGGTCCAATGTAAGGTTTTGAGGATTATTGAATGATATATTACACTTTGAAGCCTTAGAGCTCCCCTTCTTCTTCTTCCCTGGATTGGGAAAGTGAAATCCTTCTTGCAGGTCGTTTCTTCCGAGGATCCACTACAATAAGTACAATATAAATTTATTAATTGTTTCAATCGGTTTTACTTTAAAATATGTACGGAAAACGGATGAACGGGATAAATCTGGTAGGGATTTGCTATCCTGATTTTTAACGGCAAACAGCATCGCAGTAGAACACGTAAGCTCTGGGCTTCCGTTTTTTACAGCAAAGCCCTTCTATTTTATGCATATGTTGTGCAATGTAATGTCATTGAAAACTTTAATTACAATATACACCCTGAACACATAAGCCTAAAAAGGCCAGGTAGTTATTTACATATAATAACAAATTTTATATAAAATATTAAAATTCATAATAAAAAAATAATAAAAGTTGTAACATCAAAATTTTTATTAATATTTCTAATGTCTTAATTATAAAACAATAAATTCATTAATTTATTGAAAATTAATTAAATTGAAAAAAAAAACATGATTTAAATTTTAATATGACCTTAAAAATTTGCTTGAAATTGTTATGCACGAAAGTGGTTAGGTAATAATTTTTTATATGTACAAGATTTAAATATAAGACATAAAAATGGCCAAAATTTAAAATAAATTTTAATTAGAAATAGTTTAAAAATTTAGATTAATTTTAAGATGGATGCAATACATCTTAATATTTTTTTTATTATTGTCAAAATCCATATTGATCAAAATTTTATTAATATTGATCAAATTTTGATTAAAAGTTGTCACCTGTTTTTCTAAATAAATATATATTATGAAAGAATTCATAACCTGTATTTATTAAAATAAAGATGAATTTATATATGCACAACACAAATATATGTATTTATATATTTAATATCTGAATTTTTATAATTATTTATATAATTTTTATCTCAATTGCACTTAAATATACTTATAAATATTTTTTTCATTTTTTTTAAAAATTATATTAGTGTTATTTTCACTATGATTTAAAATTTTAAATATTATATAAATAAATATAAAAATATTAAATATTAAATATATAAATTTTCTACATATAAATTCTCTAAAATAATTTATTTAGGAAGCTTCCAAACTGGTGGGTGTATATAGCCGAACAGATCGTTCAACACGGACTTGCGCAAGGTAAACGAGCAAGGAGCCGTTAATAATCGGGTTCGCGCATTTTCTCTCCGTCTCTCCTTCTTGCTCAGCGCACGAAGGTGGTAACGGGAGAGAACAGATCGAGTATCTTCGGATTTCCCGCCCTCCATCTCGAATCTGACCTCTAATACGGTATTGGCCGTTCAAATCGACCAATTTTTTTTTCTTTTCCAAATTTCTGTAATTCAATTTTCATTTTAGTGTTTCTCCCTAGATCTGCATGTATTCCTTTCTTAGGGGTTTCTATATTCTTTTATCGTCCATGGATCTCATGCAATATTACGGGATCTGGTGTTTTGCCTTGTTCAGCTCGTTTCTGGATGCGTTGGCGTTTTGATTGGGGTTGCGTGATTTAATTCATTTTCTTTATTTTGAACTCATTTGCGCAATTTTTCTTTAAAGGCTTCACACCATTTGGCCTTTTGCTGTTCCGAGATTGTTTGAAATTTCGGTGGTTTTCTTGGCTTATTGTTGGATATATTCAGATCCGACGTGTGATTCGCTCTTTGGTTTTGTGAATGAATACGAAAGAGTAAAGCTAGGCATCTTAAAAATATATCTGTTATTCCATAAAATTAGCCCTTCAAAACGATCAAATATCAGTTGTAATGCAGAAAGGAATGGTAAAAAATGGTCCATCTTGGTCTCCAGTCTTTCTTTGCGCTCCTTTTCTACGAGATTTTGTGTTCATAGATGATCTATCTCTTGTTTTAGCTTGAAATCTTTATTGTCGCTCTAGCCAAAGCAATTCTTCTTGGCGGAGCTACGGAGTTGGACACCCGGCTGTTGAAGCTCAGAACTTTCTTTGATTCCTTCGGTTGATATTGTTCTGTATATTCAGGGGAAGATAAAAGGAAGGATCTTTCACTATGAAGGCACTAATTCTTGTCGGTGGATTTGGCACTCGCTTGCGGCCATTGACCCTCAGTGTTCCAAAACCACTAGTGGATTTTGCCAACAAACCCATGATCCTGCATCAGGTATTGTTATAATTCATTTCATATATCTTCTGCAAAGCTTAATTTGAATTTACACTCGAATTCTCCATTCAACTTACCCTGACATTCGTTTAATATTTCCTTTTCTGTGAAGATCACAATCTAGAGTTATGGCAATTTTCGTCTGCATTTTGAAATTTTTTGTTGCTTCAATTGAACTGTAGTTTATATAATTTTTAATCTAATTATATAGCTTATTATAAGAATCTCCTTGTTTTATCATTCCTTCAAGAATTATATATATATATATATATATAAATTTTTTTAATTGTGTTTTGTTCTCGGCCATGTCCAGATTGAAGCTCTGAAGGAGGTAGGGGTAACTGAAGTTGTTTTAGCGATAAATTACCAGCCAGAGGTAAAATTGAAAAAGCAATGTTTGTTTGTATTCTTCAGCTTATCTTCTTTAAATTAGTGGCTGCTATTTCTTATATCTGATACTTTTTTTTTTTTCTGTGATTAGGTCATGCTCAACTTTCTCAAGGAATTTGAAACTAAGATTGGTATAACAATTACCTGCTCTCAGGAGACTGAACCTCTAGGAACAGCTGGCCCTCTTGCTCTTGCAAGAGATAAGCTAGTGGATGGCTCTGGTGAGCCTTTCTTTGTCCTCAACAGTGATGTTATAAGTGAATACCCATTTGCTGAATTAGTTAAATTCCATAAATCCCATGGAGGAGAGGCCACAATTATGGTAACCAAGGTAAATATCAATCTTTATGCTTCTTATTCTTTTTATGATCGACAAACCTACAAAATGAACTTTGATTTCGTTGAATAGGTCGATGAACCTTCAAAGTATGGTGTAGTTGTTATGGAGGAGGAAACTGGAAAAGTAGAGAGATTTGTTGAAAAGCCAAAAGTATTTGTTGGAAACAAAATCAATGCTGGGATCTACCTGCTGAACCCCTCAGTCCTCGACCTTATCGAATTGCGACCCACCTCAATAGAGAAGGAGGTTTTCCCTAAAATTGCTTCTGATCAAAACCTCTTTGCCATGGTCTTGCCAGGGTTCTGGATGGACATTGGGCAGCCTAAAGACTACATCACAGGCCTAAGACTCTACCTTGATTCCATTAGGAAGAAATCGTCGGCCAAACTTGCCGTAGGTTTGCACTTTATCGGGAATGTCCTGGTGCATGAGACTGCTGTGATTGGAGAAGGTTGCCTGATTGGTCCCGATGTCGCAATCGGACCAGGTTGTGTGGTCGAATCTGGTGTAAGGCTCTCAAGATGTACTGTGATGCGCGGAGCTCGTGTGAAGAATCATGCCTGTGTCTCAAGCAGCATCATTGGATGGCATTCTACAGTGGGGCAGTGGGCAAGGGTTGAGAACATGACTATCCTCGGTGAGGATGTGCATGTTGGTGATGAGGTATACAGCAATGGAGGGGTTGTCCTCCCACACAAGGAGATCAAATCTAGCATTCTGAAACCTGAGATTGTTATGTGATTTTGATGTCTTGTTTGAGCATATTGAAAGCCAGTTTATTTCCATCCCAGCTGTGTGTGTTCATGTATGCCAAGCCTGTCATTAAGCATCCCAGCTTTGAAAAACATGTCCGGTTTAGCATGCATGTATATAATAAATTTTATGTATGAACCATGCGATCGTGTGAAGCTTGTGATGTGGTTCACTGTTTCATTTCTTGTTTCTTCTCTCAATGAATAAAGGAAAGCTTTCGTGTTTGCAAACTCTGGTCTTCTGTGCCAAAATCTGTTCTTTTTTCCTTAAAGCTGTTTGTTAAGTTAGCTGAAGGTATCTCTGAAAATGATGAGATATTGGAGTCCATTGTGCTTTTTGTGTGCTCGAATATTCACGATGCACGATTTTTAATGATTTATGTAGGAATGAATATTCATGATTTGTTTTTGAACTTTTAGTGAATTTAATTGTGAAATTACATCATCAATCAGGAATGATATATTTCACTCTCTATTAATGTATAACATATGCCTTGTGCATTTGTGGTAATGCCCAAGTTTTTTCATTTGCTGTGATAGTCTAAGGGTACAAATTGACACTATCATGCCCAAAATACTAGTGTAAATATTCTTACCTTCCTGAATCTATTATTGCCTCCTAGACTTAACTTTCTCTTCATAGAGTTATCACCATTTTTTTAATGATTTTGTTGAGGTGATGTTTCATCCTCCAAGAAAGAATAAGATGAAAGAGACCGAGCCGGCTCATGCTTAAACTCGAGCTCGCTCAAACTCGAGAGCTCGATAAGCTTGGCTCATGAGCCCATGAACTAGTCGAGCTTGAGCCTGCTCGGCTCAGTTACACCCCTAATTGGGTGTTAGTCCTTGCACATTGCTGATCAATAAATATTGTAATTATGGGTCAACGAAGATTAGAATCCTTATAAATGGTGTCGAATGGTTGCTATCAGGAAATCAAGTTGATGGAGTGAATATTAATCTCAATTATCTCGGTCTTTTCGGATATCATGCACATAAATAGTAAAATTAAGAAGAGTGTGGGACATAAGAAGTTTTTAGTTAAAATTCATAGAGGTGAAAAAGCATAGGGTCTATTTTTGTTCAACATCATCCCCTATTTATTTATTTATTTTAAATAGTATAAATGTGGTCCATAACCAAATAATTGGAGTGGCCTTGTACAGGGTGTCTGATAGAAAATTAGAATATACGATACATAAAGACAAGTCTAGTATAAGTATGGCTGGAGATAGCTATGATGTAAGACTTGTTAGAGAAAGTTTTGATTCAGACAAGATTGTAGTAGTGCAAACTAAAATCAATAATGTCTACAACTTGAGCAAGGTTCCAATATAAGGCCTTGAAAGAGATGTTAGACTTGTTTAGTTTAGATGTAAAAATATCAATGGTATAGACAGAGTTAGCTATAGGTCTTGAAGGGGAAGAATGGAGCTCAAGCAATGTAAGATGATAGTTTGAAATACAACATGATTATGATACTAGCCAGAGTAGAATATAGATCTTGAAAGAGATTACTATAAAACAAGTGAGGTATGTGTCATACTTTTGGATGCGACGATGATAATGATGCAAATATAAGTCTTAGAGAGAATGGCTATACTTGTGTGTTTGGAAGGAGATGGCTACACTACTCTTATGAGAAATGATTTTCATAAAATTTTCTAAAAGATTGGGTTCCTTTAGTTTTGAAAGAATTAGACTTTATTGATGGTGACTCCTCATAGGATTTTTCAAAGGGTTTAGGCTCTTCCAAACTTGAAAAGAAAATCCTTGCTTTTTTCATTGATGATTTTATAAGATTTTCATATGGATCAAAGTTTTTTTGAGCTTGTAAAATCATACCACTTTGTTAATACAAGCATTGTGAAAGAAAATAGGCATGCGATTATTGGGTAATACCTGGTTGCACTTACTGTTATAATACTATGATAATAATATATGTGAAAATAAGTGAAGATTGGTTATTTACTGATGCTGGTTGGAGACTGATTGAGTTGTACAACATGATGGGATGATGAGCTTTTATTTAAATACTATGGTTTGATGTTATCCTCTGTTGATTCACGTAATTCATTGATTGAGATTTATTGTTACAACTCAACCTAACAGGCTTTCTATCATGTTGAGTTATGATAGATAAATCTAAAGATATAGTTTTAGAATGTTTCAGATTCTCTTCCAATATTCATTTTAGATAAACAACAAACTACATAGCTACTAAAACATCAAACGTACTGAAAATAAACTCATCAACATATTCTCTTTTCATTTCATCAAAATGACATTTATAAGATCTACACTATAGTATATTGCTACATAACAAAGAACAAAACAAAGCATTTAAAAACTAGTCATGATTGTACAAAAATCAAAATAGAAAAATATCTATCAACTCATATGTGAATCCTGAAACTACTAATCAACAAGCTCTTTCCCTTTTCAAGATTCAAAAAATAGAAGCAAAATCATAGTGAACCTAAACAACTCAGCTTTTCCATGAAAACTTATCTAAATTTTCAAATAGTTCTTTTATTAAACATTTTCAATCATTTTCAAAGTGCAGTATAATAAAATATTTTTCTGAACAACTTAACCAGAGCATATATAGCAGTTCTCCAAATTCATATAATAATTATGAGTAGATAAATAAATTGAAATTCATATCACAAAATAGTTCATATCAGATTTTCCCGGTCTCAGATAAAATCTCAAAGTATTATAGCTCTTTATGACTCCCTTTTATGCTTATAGCACTAGAATATGCTCGTAGGAATGGAATTTGACATATTTGTCACAAGAACATGACTTTAAAATCACAAGAATATACTTTATAGGCATCAAAATATTCTTGATCACAACCATACTCTTAAAGAATTATGATCCCTTATGTCTCCCACAAGATATTTTTCAATCACATAAGCAAACATTTCATCACTTGTAGTAATCAAAGCATAATTGAGCATATTTTATAATTGTAAAGTTTTCTATAACGATGGGCAACAAAATTTATTACATATTAAAAATGTACATATTCAAAGCATAACCAAATTGCTAGATATTGTATAAAATATTATTTTAAAACTTTAATTGTACAATAATATTATTGTTCAATATTCAGATTATTTTCTATTAAATAAAAATAGTATAAATACCTTGTAAATTTTTTTTATAAAATATTTAAAATATTCATAATCTCAATTAATTACTACAAAAAATTCAGCTTTTGTGGAAAAAAAATTCACCTCAAAATAAGAGAAATCCGTCACAAAATCTAGTTTGTGACGGATTTGTGAAGAATTTGATTCCGCAGGTATTGAGAGGAGGTTGGTCGTCGATGTTAAAATAATGTCGGGCAAATATGAGCTATCAATTTGTGGGTATAGAAATTGCTAGCATCACAGTGTAAAACTTTGATGCTGAGATAGTTTTGAAATGCCGATGTTGTAACGATATCAATCATCGATGTTGAGATGACATCCGTCATTGTTGTGAAACCAAAGTCGCAACCTGCCAAAGAGAAATGAAAATAAGAATATTTTATGAATGAGGTATTGAATGCGGCGATTGATTTGGTAATGTGGATAAAGAATTAAAAATTTAATTTTTATATTTTAAATAAATAAAATTTTAAAATACAAGAAAATTTATTTTAAAAAATTTCATAAAGTATTTAAGACATGGGTGTCTGACACACGTATCCAATTTCTATTTAATATTTTTTTAATTGAACAAATTTTCAACATGTCCGACACTTTTAGAGGCGTGTCTGACGCTTGTCATGTATGATACATATTAGATACTGCACAACTATTTGAGGAAAAGTGTCGGTGCATCATAGATGAAAAGATTAGTTTTAGGAGAATTTGTAGCACATAACTAAATAGATTTAAAACTTGAGTTATTTCTTAGCTTCTTGGCTTTTTACATGGGATTGTAGGCTAACATTTATGAATTAGAGATGCATTTCTCTTGTTCAATTAGTATATCTAAAATAATGTGAAGCATCTTCGACATTAAGTACTGTTTCATTTGGGACAATTTTTTAATTATTGTCTTGCTTTTCAAGTCGTTACTATATTTTATGTTTGGTTACAACTTTTTTTACATTTAAGAAATTTGTAAGTTAGGAATATGCTTTCTACAACAGTTAATTAAAAAGTTATTTCTTCATGACAGGATTACTTTTAGTCTAAATATGTGCAACTTAAAGGCTATTAAACTAATCACTCTATTATTTCATGGCAGGACTTGAAGGTTTGAAAATTAGGAGCCATATATGATAATTAGAGGCAGTCATTTCAGTAACTATTATCTGTTATGCAATATAGTTTATGAGAGTCACACTTAGGCTTCGTTTGGAAAATCTTTTTCACAGCTTTCTAAAATAGCTTTCCAACCCAAAAAAATTTAAATCAAGAAATTTTTGCACTAAAAAATCGCTTTAAAAAATAGTAAAACACCTGTCGCAAATGAAGTCATATTTAATTCTTTCATGCTCATTTGCTGTTCAGTTCATCAGGAAATTGACCTCGAGCGGACAATTCTTTCGGCTCTAGGTTTAGTATTTTTAAGACTAGCTCCAAGCATTAATACAAAATGAAGGTGAAGCACTATCTTATAATAATCTATATTCATGTTTATTCCATTTGGAAAGAAAAAAAATAACATGCCATTAAAATTATAATTTAATTGGGTTCACCCTCCATACAATAATCATCATATTTTTTAAACAACAATGTGAGATTCTAATCAACTCAATAATAATTTATTCCTAATTATGCCATCTTTAGATACTTGATAATCACCTATGGATGAAGCCAAAACTATTTTGAAAAATTTTCTTTATTTTTTTTTTTAATTTCCACATGTCACACATGTGCATCAACGTGCATGGCAAGTGAGAATCCTCTTGGGAATGCTTGCAAAAACGAGTGCCCCACCGTTCACAATCACCAACGTTTAGCAAAACTATTGAATAATTTTTCCAAAAAAAAAAAAAAAACGTGGATCACGTAGACTAAATTTCACATTTCCACTAAGAATTTCCTTTGCTGCTATATTTCCCCATGATCAAATGGCCTAGCATATATAATTCAGGTCATTTATGCGCCTCTTCTTAATCTGTTGGTTGAGAGTTCTGACTATTAACTACGAGATTTTGGATTCAAAGCTTGCGTATGTAATGTGCTTATGAATTTGTCTTAATAGACACAAAAGTAAAAAAAAAAATCAAGCCATTTGAGACTTATGGTCTGTTTAGGATAACTTTTTGACTGCTTTGCTTTTTTGACAGCAACAATAATTACTTTTGACTATTATTTTCTAATTACTTTCTCACAGTTTTTCAAAAAATTTTATGATGGAAAGTTATTTCCTGCAACCATAGTAGTGATGCTATTTTCTCCACGGCAACAATACTATGAACTTTATAAAACGCTACAGTTGTCCAAAATTAACCCTTATTTAGACTTCATTAGGGATAACTTTCTTTCTACTTTGTTTTCAGACTGCAATCACACCTTCTCTTTGGCTATTATTTCAAAATATATATATATACTAGAAAATTACTTTCGAAAATATTTTTAAAATTTTATTTTCTCTACAGCATCTTTAAAAAATAATAAGAAAATTATCTCAAATAAAATCTTTATTTGGGTTTTGATTTCCTTCAATTAATTTTGAAATTTTGTTATTAAAAATATATTCTATAAAATACTTTCAAAATTCATCAAAGAAAAATAATAGGCTTTGATACAATGCCATAAAAAAATATTGGGTAGTTATTCAGTCAATTTAGCTCAATCAAGATCATTTGCAACTTTAATTTCCACGTGGGAATCAGATGGACATTTCCAGTTATGAAATGTTGTCTTTAGTGGATTTTTTTTTCCTTTGAGTTTATTTTCTTATAAAGCTATTTCAAAGGTAATATTACTAATTAATTAGGGAAGCTTAATCCGTAGAATAGGCTTTAAGCAAATGTGTGAAACCCTAAATAATAGTACATATTTTCCCTGCTCTCGTTGACCTAATCCGCTTCGAGGATCAATCCAAAAGTAAGTGCAAGGAGTCTCCTATTAAATAAGAGAGAGAGAGAGAGAGAGAATTGGATTCCATTAATTTTTTAATAACATAAATTAGATTGGTTATAAGTAATGGGGGTGAAAAATAAATAAATAAATTTATGCATTAGAAAATTCATTGTGATATAGAAAAAGTGTTTACCTCTTGTCTTTGTATGAAGATCAAATACATATGTCTAAAGATAAGTGAACTTTTATATAAAAAATTGGGAAAGGAAAAACAAATCAAATGGAATTCATCCAATTGAAATAATTTTATTAGTGTTTTGTTGTCGGATGTAGATGATGTCATTCCCCATAATTACAGAAGATGTTTTAAACATCATTTCATTTAAGAAATTATGTGTGGGGAGTTTCTTACTATGCTACTGGCCATCCACTATGGGATCTCTCCCCACCAAAATCAAGGATAAATGCCACCTTCTAGCTCTTCTCCAAGGATCGTTGGGAATTTTCTATGAGCAAGTGCTCTTCTTATTTAGGCTTCATTTGGGACGACTTTTTTAGTGCTTCTTAAATCAATTTTTTAGTACAGAAATTAAATTTTTTGTACTAAGAAATAGTAAGAAAGTCATCCCAAACAAAGCCTTTGTTTGGGATATCTTTTTTACTACTTCTTGAAATAATTTTTTACTGCGTCTTAGTCTCCTCCTTTCCTAATCTATGAGAAAGAAGATCTTAGCCACTTTCCATATGTTGTGCTAATGATATCAAACACAAGATGTTAAGAGTTTTTTTTTTAATATTTTAATTTCTCAAAGTAGAAATAAGATGTCAAGAGATAGAACCTAAATATCTTGCTTAAGTTCGACATGACTAAGTGTAATCATTAAGTCTCTTATTTCTAATTTATTGAGGTGTAGAATTGGTAGGAGGTAAAGAAGTTACAGTTTTTTTTTTGGATACCCACAGCTCATGTCAGGGTCTAAGCCTATTTAGATAATTTTGGGCACAAAGGACACTTTTTTTTATGTTTAGAACTCAATTTTGATATTTTCGATAGTCTACAAGACTTGTGCATTCAATTTTTCATAGTTTGAGGTGTTTGAGGCTAGATTTATTGATAATTTTCTCCCCAAATAATATGAAATTATAGAGAAGGCTGAAATTATGATCTAGAGAATTTACTTAGTTCACGACTCTAAGGAAACATCTATGTTGATATCTAGGAAGTGGGCTAGCATTTTAATTTTTTTTTTAATTATGATTTCATATCATAAATGTCAAGAGACCCTATTAGTTTTGGATTCAAAACTTTTGACATATGAAAATAGAGGAACAATTGATATATCATTAAAAAAAAATCCTTCAAGCAAACATGAATCATTATATAAGCAGGTGCAGATCCATCTTCTTTTTTTTAGGGTGGATATATAAAATTTTAATTAATTAGATAACAACATCAATAATAATAATAATAAAATAAAATAATAACATCAAATAGTAATAATAATAAAATAAAGTATTTTAAAATAATTTAATCAACATAATGCTATCAAATTTCTAAGATAAAATTTTATCGTTTATCTTCCAATTTAATATTGATTTTAGTAATAATATAAGTTGGAGTATAATTTATGATGAAGATAGAGAAAAAGAATAATAAATAAGTTTAATGTAATCTAACTTAAGAAAAAAAAAGGAAAATTAAACCATGAAGTATGCATAATATTTAATGGATTTAAGAATCGCTCATGCACAAATCATAAATCAATAAAAAATAATTGGATTTCAATGCAATGCTATAAAAAATAATTAAAAATAGCAACAAAAAATAAGTTATTTATATACAAATTACAAAAAAAAAAATTCTTATTTCTTAGAATTCCTTTTAAACCCAACTTATAAATCATAAGACACATCTTTTTTCATTGGATAAAGTTTTACTCATACTTTATATAAACTAGAAAGTAAGTACAATAACTTTTTGTAGTGTCTTCAACCAATGCTTCTTCATTTTTCTAAATGATAGGCAAAATAACTTTTTAGGGGGGGTCAAAATTCCAAATTAACCTCCATAAAGACTTTTTTTAATTTTTTGAGGGTGGGCATTTGCCCACCATAGGCTATATGGGGATCCTCTATACATGAGCAGAAGTATAGAGAGAATAATGAGAATCTTCATATGATATTTATTGATTTAGAGAAAGCATATGTAAAGTTCTAAGAGAAGTTATGGAGAGTTCTAAAAAAGAAAGGAGTTAATAATGCTTATATTCAAGTCATTAAGAATATGTATGCATGAGTTATTACTTGTGTTGAAAAACAAGGTGATTTGACCAAGTATTTTCTTATTTCTATTGGATTACATCTAGGATCATCCTTATGCCCATGTGTTTTTTCTTTAGTCATGGATGTTCTCACTAGACATTTGCAAGAGGTTGTACCCTAGTGCATGCTTTTTTCTAATAATATTCTTCTTGTTGATAAAGACTAGAGAGGCAGTTGAAGGTAAACTTGAATTATGGAGGTCTGCCTTAGAGTCTAAAAGTTTTCGTTTGAGTAGATCTAAAATTGAATATATGGAGTATAATTTTAGTAGTAATAAATCTAGTTGGGGGATTGTGACTTTGAGCGATCAAGTCATTAATAAGAGTACATATTTTAGATATCTTGGATTTATTGTTCAGAGTGACGGTTATATTACTAGCAAGATTCAAGTTGGATGGTTGAAGTGGAGGAATGCATCGGACTTGTTGTGTGATAGAAAAGTCTCCTTCAAACTTAAGGGAAAATTCTATAAGATGGTGTGAGATTTGCAATGCTTTATGGTGTAGAATATTCACCATTAAAAAAAATCATGATATTAGTTAAGTGTTGCAGAGATGAGGATGCTTATGTGGATGAGTGACTTCACTCTAAGAGGCAGGATATGAGATGAGAATATAAGTGAAAAGGTTGGAGTAACTCTAGTTGAAGATAAGATTAGGGAGAGTCGCCTTAGATGGTTTGGTCACATAAAATGACAGCCTTCTGATGACCTGATTAGAAAGCAAATGTATTAGATTTGGCTTATATTAAGAAATGTAGAGGTAGACCTAAAATGTTCTGACCTTTTATTTATTAGATTTCAATGAGAATTTGACTCTTAAGATAGCACAATGGAGAAAAAGGTTTCATGTAGCTGATCCCACGTAATGAGATAAAGACTTGATTTTGTTATTGTTGTTGCACTCATCTCAAAGCAAAATTTAAAAAAAATTTAATCATATATAGCTTTTTTTTATCATGACATCCAAATATAAATATTTTTAAATATATAATCTTGGATCAAAATATATTTCAAAGTTTTTATAAAAATATGCGCTAAGAATTTCCTGATTTCATCGTCTTAAGAAAAATGACAACCGCAAAGCTTTTTCATATTTCCTTCTCTTTTTCAGCCGCTCAACAACGTTACACAAAAAAATTGAATTCTTTTAAACTAGTGTGACTAAAGGTCATTTTATTATACTAGTATAAATGCCCGTGCATTAAATGCACGTGACTAAATTTTTTTTAAAAAAATTATATTATAAATATTTTAATTATATTATTATTATTAAGATGAAAAAAAATATTATTAGAAATAATTAAAATCATTATGTTAAATTTTATATGATTAGATAAATAGTTTTATATGGTATGAATTTTTTATCATTTATGAATTATTTTGATATTAAATTTTGTTTATTAGTTAATAAACAGATTATTTATTTTTTAAGTCGAATTTTCGTGAAAGTTATAAATTCTTTTTATAATTGCATGTTAGTAAAATTTTAAACATTAATAATAAATAAAAAATTTTAACTAAATAAATTTGAGAGAAAATTACTTTTTTACTCGTTATATTTCATTTTATAAATTTATTGCTTTCAAACAAAAATAATAATTTTAAAATCAAATCACCAATGAGAAAGTTTGTAATATAATATATTTGAAAAGATTAAACTTCATTTGTGATTTTTTTTTATCATGATTATAATCAATATGTTACATTATTCTCTTTATATGAGATAAATTTTAAAAATTTTATCTTTTATCACACCAATTTATATTTACATTTTAAAAAATAAAAAATAGTTTATAAATTTTAGTTTTCTATTTAAATAGGGAAGCAAGTATAACTATACCTCAATGAATATTCCAATAATTATTATAATCTTAAATTTTATAATTTATATCACTCCAAGAAAATTTTGGGTAAAAATTCAATGTTATAATTTATAATCTTAAAATTTATAATTTATATGCACCAAATTGACATAGTTTATGACCATTATGCTATCTAACATGACCATATCAATACTGATTCAGGGCTAAAAATTCAATGTAATATCAACATAGAGTGATAATTGGAAATATAACACCATAACTTACAAAACTAAAAACGCTATATTATTGGGTAAATAAATACTAAGATGGATAGGAACAGGAGATATTTATATGGATCTCTCAGTTGTTCTCTCAGTATTATCAGTAATTTCTTTGCGCACAAGACCTACAAATTATATACATGGGATAAAATCTTGCTCTCATAAATCTTTATCAATGAAAATAACATGCACAATTATGATGCATCCAAAGAGGGAAAAAAGCTTGATATGTGAAAAACCAATCTCCTCCCAATTTAATGATCATCCAAATAAAAATATCAGCCAAAAACTTAAAACCACCAAAAAAACCATAAGTCAAACATAATTCACAAATCAATTAGGAAATCAATTATAGCCAATTTGATTAAAATCAATTAAGCAAAAAAATCAATGTCAAATTATATTACAAAATGACAAGATAAGAGATCGTCAAACAAAGAATCTAATATACTCACTGGGACAAAGAGATGACCACCCCCATAATTGTATCCATTACATTGTACTACTCAAAAAATATCAGCCAATTTTTTAGACAAAAAGCTTCTCATTACATGTCATAAATGAAGTTTTTATAATCATGCATTTTTCTGAAAGGTTGATAGCCACTCACTTTCTTTACAGAAAACCCAAACTTTAGGTAGGTAGGAAAATTTTGACAGTGGCAACGTAAATTCCACAGATACAGACATGAATTATGCATAGAAATAATAATGAAATCACCGCCTCATAGACATAAATTACATTTTAAATTTCTAGAAAGACACGTAATTCTAGCTTCTCTAATGATAAAATAAGCTTGAATGGTAGGAAATAAACTGCAACACTCTTTATAACAATGAAGAGTTGAGGCATAAGGAACGAACTGCATTCCAACCGCAAATAACAACAGTAATGAACCACTAAATAAACCAACAGGGAACCCAAAAGTAACCCAAATAAAGAATAATCAATGGGAATCAAACAAGGAAATCAAAAAAATTAAATAACACATCATGTTCTCATATGCATTCACTATCATGGACATATTTCCAAAATCAATTGAAAATGAAAATTTCAAAAATAAAAAAAAAAAGAGAGTAAAGAAAGCAGTCTTATAATCATAATTTAGCTAATAAACCCATTGCGACATGTAAGATGTGTGCTAGAATTATAGGGTGTAAATATTGATATGACACTAAAAGCAAAAAAATTTTGCCACATCAAGCATAAATATGCATTTATTATAATTGCAATGCCACAATTTTTTATGTTACCATTGCACAACCAAAATGGAAGCAATAAGTAATGCTAATTTTTTTATATGAAGAGATCATTTCTTACTTGAAAAGCATTAGTGTCCCACCAAAGATAAATTGAGAATGTAAGTTGATTCTACACAGCATGGATAATATTTCCTAGTCTGTCAAATATTCTACTATTTTCTAAACTTTTAGAAGAACAACATAAATTTTGTATTGTAAAAAAAATAAACCCTTAACCTTTTTCATTCGGGCTTAGGATCGGCATTGTTGATTTTAAATTTTTTTTGTATAATGTCATCTCAAGCATGATATCACAAAAAAATACATCAACACATATTTTACTAAACATAGGGCGAAAATAAAATATGCTTAAAGTAAATGCCTCACGACTAAATAAAGTACAAAGACAAAAAAAGAACAGATTTGCTATGGGTGGATTCCCAAGCCACACTTATATAGTAGTATATAGTATAAATAGTATATATAGATGTAACACTATTATCTTCCAAATTCAGTACAATTCGCAGTATGTGGAAAAAAATGGTCAATTTATGAATGTATAATATAACCTTGATGAAATTTCAAAATTCGTTAAAACTTAAATGAATTAGTTCATAAGAAATAAATTTATAAAATTAACTTTAAATATTGTAAATAAATTTCACAATGAGCTTAAGCGATGAACTAAAATAATCTATATAGAAATTTCACTTCCATTTTTACCTTGTTTGCTTTGGGCTTGAGTTCCTGCAAAGCTTTCATCCTTCATGCGATCCGCATTCTACAAAGCTATGCATGTGGTAAGGAAAAAAATAAATAACTAATTAAACAAAATTAATGAGCGTATAAAACCGTCTTATATGCCGTTTGTGAAGATGAATAAAAATTTGATTATCTATAACATGTAAAATATTCACTATTGAGCTCGTGTAAATTTGACTATTAAATTTTTCATTTGATAAAATGTTTAAAGTTTTAGCTTTTTTAAGATAACTAAATTTTAAAAAATAATAATTAATTGAAATGTTTTTAATTGAAAAAATATATAAAATACATAAAAATTTAAATTTTTTTTTTCACTTATTATAGACAATATAAGCGAAAAAGATAGCAAAAAAATTTAGATAAATTTGATTCAACAAAAAAAAATCCATTAGATTTTACTCTTTTTGAATTATTCAAAAAAAAACCTAATTTTGATTTGAAAATATTAAGATTCAGAGGTAATGAATCACAAAGTGGTTAATTCTCCAAACAATTTTGATGTAAGAAGAATAAGATTGAGATCTCAAACAGACAAAAAAAATTAAGAAGAAGAAGATTCATACCTCTCTCAATCGAAATAGGCGGGTTCCCACGCGACGAAATAAGAAGCCATAGGGTTAAGCTAGCATGCGGGCGGGTTATGCGAGCAAGGGGAATGGGGAAGTGCATATAAAGGGTTGCCAATATATATTTGAAAGTTGGAATAAGAAGGGTTGAAAGTGGGAATACGAAGGGTTAACGCTTGGATTTACTCCGCCATCTGTATTTCAAAAGAAGAATCCAATATTGAATAAGTTCATACAAAGAGTTGCGTTTAATTATTTACAATTTAAAATCGGGGAAGTTAATCTGAAGGGTGGCGTTTGGATTTCAAGGAAGAATCATAACCGGGTATTTAATATTACTATAGAATTAAGTAAAAGGAACATTAATGCAGTTTTAATAAGGATTTATTAATTAAATTGTGCATATGAGATAAAGAGCCGGAAGTAATTGTTTGAAATCAGTTTTAAAAATTCCGATTAATAGCACTATTAATTGCTAATAAATGGTAGATTTTGAAGAGTCATATATGAACGTTGTAGATTAATTAAAAAGTTATAGATGAACGATCAAGATTTACTATGGGTGAAGTCCCAAGCCACTTTTATATAGTAGTATAGATAGTATAGATTTTTATCAATAGTTTTTTTATTTAAAAAAAGTCCAAGTAAAAGTGCTTTTTGTTAACACTTAGGTTTTATTTGGGGCGGCTTTCTTACTGCTTGTTAAAGCAGCTTTTTAGTATAAAAATTAATTTTTAAATTAAAAAGCTGTTTTAAGAAGTAGTAAAAAAACCGTCCCAAACCAAGCCTTAGTCTTCCTTTGGAATAGTTTTTTTTTTAAGGCTTTATTTGGGACGGCTTCTTACTGCTTCATAAAACAGTTTTTTAGTGCAAAATTTTAAAATTTTGAACTAGAAAGCTGCTTTAAGAAGTAGTAAGAAAGTCGTACCAAGCGAAACCTAAAATAGCTTTTTAGTACAAACATTTCATGAATTAAAAATTTTTGTACTAAAAAATCACTTTAGAAAGCAACAAAAAAACTATCCCAAACGAAGCCTTAATCTTTTTAATCATAATTTTTCATGAATCTAATCATTAATTGTGTAGAAAAAAATTTCAGGTTTGTGACTAAAGGAAGCTATTTGGCCACACTTTTGTAAACGGTTTAGTTAAATCTCTTAATCACTTCTTTAATAGTTATTTGATTTAAAAATGTGCCCAAAGATTTAACTTTTTGTCACAATTTAAATATTTGTTAACAATAATTAATATTCAATGACCACAATTTTGTAATAATATAGCAGAAGAAAGCACAAGGTTTCAAAAACCTTTAGGCCATCGCCATCAATCATTCGTTTGTATTTGCTTTTTTTTTTAGCATATTAAACCCAAATTCACACGCACAATAAATATTCAAGCTCCAAATTTGGGACCTATTGATTGGTAGTCTAAGTCTTGCGTATGGGATAATTTTTTTATTCCTTCTCAAAATAATTTTTTAATTTAAAAATAAAAATTTTTATGCTAAAAAATAACTTTAAGCAGCTGTAAAAAAAGCTGTTCCAAACATAACATAAATTCCCAACCAACAAGGTAACAACAGATCAAAGTGTGTTGCTTTTCATCCTGTGTTCCAAAGAGATTTTTTTAAGGGGGTTTTACATACATACCATTTTATTTCATGCTATTTACATATCTAACACCCAAAATATTAATATTATATGATTACCACTCATAGAATAAATTTAGGTACATGGAATGAAATATTAAAGTTTATAGGATGTTATGAATGATAGAAATGCATTATAGGAGTGGTATATTTGATATTAAAGTTGTATATAAGTGGTAGACATGTAATATTAATGTTTTGATTGTAAGATATGTAAATAGCATGAATAAAGTTGTATGTATGTAAATTTCCCTTTTTTTAAGAGATTGAAAAAAATGTGAGAATGTTATTAAATTTTTTATTAAGATGGATTTAAAAATTTTAAATATAATAATCCTTTTTCACGAATTATTTACAATTACAACCATATCAAAGAAAAATTTATTTTTTAAGAAATTAATAATAATTTATTAAATTTTTACAAAACAAGAATTCATTTTTTATAATAAAAATGCATGACATTAAGCTTTGTTTGGGACTGATGATAAAAATTATCTTGGTCTGCCATGAATCTCGAGGCACAATCAAGTTGGAAATTTCCAAAATTAAATTTGGAATCATATGAACTCCTATCTTAGCAAACTTATAGTCAAACTAAATGTCTCAAAAAAACAAACCCAACGACACCAAATTTGACTCAATCCAAGCCAACATGGGTCCATATTGAAGACCTGAAATGCATTTAGAAAGTTCAAATCATAAGTTTGATGACTAAACGATCTCCAAACGTGACATGCTTATAGTTGAATCGAGCGGCTCGACGAGACAAATTCAACAAGCCCAAGATCGTTAAATTATGATATCATTAAGACATTCAAATGCCTAGTAAACCATCCATGATCAAGAGGAGCAACATCGGCCATCCATTCAAACCGATCCCAAATTACCTTTGATCTCCCTCTTATTTACTGGTCATGTCACTCTCAAAAAAGTATAAATAGATCTCTCATTTCTTTTAAAAGGTGAAGAAGGGGCCCAAGCAAAGAAGAGAAGGAAGAGACAGAAGATAGACCTCTTGCCACCAGACTCCTTATCGACTACCGCCGGACTTCAACTCGGCTGCCGACTGACGTCGGATTTCTGCCCGGTGCCGACTGACGCTAGACTTTCACCAGGTCACAGATTGATGCCAGATTTACTCCTGGCTGCCAACTGACGCCAAACTTCTTCCTAGCCACCAACAGACGTCATACTTCTTCCTAGCGGCCAACTGACATCGAACTTTTGCCCATCCATCGACTTTTGTCGGACTTATGCCTGACCATCGACTAATGCCGGACGTCCGTCCATCGTCAGACTTCTGCCTGTTGCCGGTCTTCTATCCATCGTCGGACTTCCGCTCATCATCGAACTTCCGCCCGCTACCAGACGTTTGCCTGTCACCGGACTTCCGTCCATCACCGAAATTTCGACCACCATCACCAGCCGACTACGGTTCTTCCGACTTCCATCGCTGGACAACGGTTTTTCTAACCACTTTCTCCCGCCGACTATAATCCTTTCAACATCCTTCGTCAGACAACGGTCTTTCTAACCACTATCGCCCGTTGACTACGATCCTTCTGACCTCCATTGCAATATAAAGGTCTTCCTGACCATTGTCACCTACCAACTACGATTGCTCCGACCGACCACCGTCCGCACCGTCACCAGACTACGGTCTTTTCGGCCTTCGTCGCACGCTGACTATGATCTTGTCGACCAAACAAACATGTCAAAAGTGATTCTTTCAATACACATCATGTAATGCACCCCATATGATGTATATTTATTACATCAAGCTAAGGCCTTCCCCCAAGGAAGAGCCTCATTTATAATTAACTGCAAATATTAGTGGATTCATTCAAACTAGGTCAAAGCCCGTGATTTTTTCCCTTTCCAGGATTTTTTCACGTAAAAATATTTGTGTCTCTTATGAATGATACACCATTTTTCTTATATGATTGTGTGTTGGATCTTTGTACAAAGCTAAGACATTAAACTTTACTATCATGAATACCCAGGGACATCTTTCTTACTGTTTTCTGAAGTAGATTTAAAAAAAAAATTAAACTACAATTTTTTGTATTTAAAATTTATTTTAGAAAAAAAAAAAAAGAAAAAAAAAAAGCGTTTTCTCAAATGAAGCCTTAGATCAAAAGAGACACTTTTATCATCTCTCCAAATCCCATAACTGCAGCTTTATAAGAAAAAAACTTTATGCCGTGATATAAATTGAACCTTAAAATTTTAATTATTAGTAAGTTATTTTAATTAAAGGGTGCCAATTAATTAAGTTGACAAATATTTTAAGAGCAATTATTAAAATCTAATATTTGAATGTCTTATTTTATTTAAAAAAATGAAAGAAATTTATTAATTTTAGGCTTTATTATTTTTTAAAACAATTTTTTTAATAAAAAACTATTTTATTCTTAAAATTTTGTACTAAATTATGAGTTTAAAAAAAAAATTAGAAAATTATCTCAAACAAAAAAACCTTAGAATATGCCATGAAGAATTGATTGCCAATATACCTAATTACATATCGTGAAGTGTACTCGCCTTAGGTTTCTTTCCATTTTGTAATTAGGCGTGTCCCTTCATCATTATTGATCTTACACTAATTAGTAAAAAAATTAGATACCAAATTTTATTTAATTTTTTAAAAATTATAATCTTATTTTTATGATATTTATCCTATTAACCATGCATAAATGACTTATATTTCCTTAAAAATAAGAATGATTTTCTAAGTCTTTGATTTTATTTTAGACGAGTTTAATATTTTTTATTTGAGATTAATCATAATTGTTGGGTTTAAATTTATTCGTGAATGATATATGAGCTTACTAGCATGCGAGCTATGGGAAGTAAGACTTGAGAATTTGTGTGAGAATGGAGAGAAATAGAGAAAAAGAATTTCTAGAAAATTATCGACTAATTTAATTCATCATATCAAGTGCC
The DNA here is from genome assembly GCA_022539455.1 of Dendrobium nobile. Lineage (NCBI taxonomy): Eukaryota > Viridiplantae > Streptophyta > Magnoliopsida > Asparagales > Orchidaceae > Dendrobium > Dendrobium nobile. The sequence continues at coordinate 20,686,274 of CM039729.1, read as the reverse complement.
AAAAAGATCTAAATGTTTCTCTTCATCATCATTTGATAGGAATTTGAGGGTCACAAAAGTTGTTATTACATTAAAGAAATTAAAAAAAAATGCAATGAGTTATGGCCCTTAGTACAACTCAACTCACATTGATCTGTTGGTTGAGAGATTTGGCTACCAATTAAGAGGTTTTGGGTTCGAAGCTTGTATTTGTGATGTGTATGTGAGTTTGTCTTAATTGACTTAAAAGTAAAAAAAATGACCCTTAATACAGTCTGCTTTAGACACATGTCACAGACTGGTTAGCTCGATGGAGGATTCTATCTCTCACTTTTGCTTCTATCTTGAGGCGAGTTCTCTAATTTGACAACCTCGGATCTAATGGAAGGTTGGAATAGCTAAATCTACAATTATTACTCAACCATTATAGGTACAACCAGAGTTACTACAAAATATGAAAAATAAAGCATAATGAGCACATTTCATTTTATCAAAATTCATATACATTAATCTAGATCTAGATGATCTATATATCAAAATAATGAAATATTGTATTAAAAAAATGGTACCTTACTACTCAGAACCTAAAATTCGTGCCTATGTACCTAATCTAAACCACTGGGCCTTTTCCTCCCATGAAATATTAGAAAGAACATAATTAGCACAACTAGCACAATAAACTTCTTACCTTGATCGGTGTGCCGGTCTTGAATCGCCGCCAATGAATTCGAGGTGTCCGTGAGAGGCGGTTATGCAAGGAGCCGAAAACCAGAGCAGATAACCTCTTTTCGTCGGCCCTCTCTCGCACAGGATCAGTCTTCGGCGCAGCAGAAGCTTGAGATCTGCTTCGTTCGAAGCAGAGGAAGAAAAAGCACAGAAGGAAGATTAAGAAGAAGGAGCTCAGGGTTCCGACATTTGGTTTGCTCCCCGTGGGTTCTACCGACCTTCCGTCAGAGATTGCTTTAGCGCTAGGGTGCCGCCGACCTTCCGTCTGCAGAATGGTTTGCTCCGCTGCTAGGGCTTCGCCGACGTCTCTTCTTAGACGTGGTTTGAGGGTTTTTCTCTCCGTTTGAGGTTCAGGTATCGTTTTTACCTTATGGCATCTGTTAGCCTTCGCGATCCCGGTTTTTTAAGTGGGGCTTCCGCGCCTCTTTCGTTTAAAGAGGCTTTATCTGGTACTTCATCTTCCTTCCCTGAACTTAAGGTTTCTTCACATCGTGGCTTACCGGCTTTGTTAATTTCTGAGGATGAGGTGCGGTCGCTTGCTGCACCGTTCGAATTTGCTTTGGTTGGCCGTTTTCCGGGTCGACGGCCTTCGGTTGATGCTATTCGGAAGTTTTGCTTCAATTTAAAATTGTTAGGGGATTTTTCGGTTACTGTTCTTAATCATCGGAATGTTTTGATTAAATTGGTGAATGACTTTGATTATTGTCGGATTTTCTCTCATAGATCTTATTTTGTTCAAAATTGTTATATGAAAGTTGTAAAATGGTCTCCCAACTTGGATGTTGAGGTGGATTCACCTATTGTGCCTATCTGGGTTTCTTTCCCCCTCCTTAGGCCTCATCTATTCTCTCCTAGAATTTTGTTCGGTTTAGGTTCGATTTTTGGTCGTCCTCTTAAGTCGGATTTGGCGACTGCTTCTGGCTTCCGTCTGTCTATGGCTCGTATGCTTGTTGAAATGGATGTTACCAAGAAACATGCTGATAAGATTTGGGTTGGTTTGTTGGAATCGGGCTATGTTCAGACTGTAATTTTCGATGATATTCCTCATTTCTGTTTGCACTGTAATTCCTTAGGTCATCTTAAGGATTTATGCCCTATCTTGCATCCTTCTCTTAAAGCTCCTAAACCTGTGGTTGCCCAGTGCGGAAAGCCGGATTTGAATGCCCTTGTTTCTAGGGAGGATAATGTTGTGCTAGATGCTGGTGTCAATATTTCAGATGCTGCTGATACGGTTTTGTCACCTAATGCTACTCTTTTTATTCCCTCGTGTGTGGTGGACGGTTTTGGTCATACGAATGTGATTGAGGATTTGCCGGCTGTTGATCTGGTGCCGGAAGGTACTGAGATTTTGGTTTCTACTCCTGTTATTGTTGCGCCTGTCTCTGCCGTGTGTGGTAGGGGGCCTGGTGGGTTGGTTTATGGTGATTCGCCTATTTTGGGTGTTGTGGGTGATTCTGATTAGCTTCAGAATAGTGCTATGAATGTGGATATAAATGTGTGTGGACAGGTGGTAAATTCGGATGTGGAAGGCTTGTTGGTCAATTCTCAAAATTTGGTTAATGTTCCAGTAAACTTAATGACATCCCAAACTATGATGTACCAGGTGGGTGGTATTTCTAGCTTGGATGTTAGGTCCCATGGTGATTGGTTGCATAATTCGTCTGAATATGAATCTGATTCTGAGTCATATTCTGATCCTGGAAATGAGTTTAAAATGGCTCCTGATCGACCTCTTTCGGTTGCTTCTCGTGGGAAATTTTGGACTAGAGGTGAGAGAAGAAGATAATTCATTTTCAAGGTTGATTGTTTCTTGCATTTGATCGGATTGCTCATCGATTGGATTAGAAATTGGTTCTTGTGGCAACCTTTACTGGATGGTCCTTGTGCGGATTCGAGGATGCTGGGAGTCTCGGCCTTCTACTGAGCCCTCTTTTTTCGGATTTTTATTTTCTGTTTTATTGTGATTGTATCTTTTATTTTGTGTCCTTCTCTTTCTGTTTTACTTTCTCCAGCTGTTGTAACCCCTTCTTTTTTAGTTAATATAACAAATATTTGTTTAAAAAAAAAAAAAACTTCTTACCTTGACCCGTCACAAATATCAATATTCCAATTAAAAGATGAAATTGGAATATAATTAAAAAATACTAAAGATAAATAAAATATTCATAAAAAACGTAAAACACAATTTTTGAGGGTCAATTCCAGTTCGGGGTGTCAATATGGGTTTGTGGGTCGGATTCGGGTCGAATCTAAAATTGACCTGAGTCCAAACATGTTGATCCGAGTCCGACTCGATTTTGTAAACTGGTTAGAAATTTAGATCAAGACCCGACCCGCAAGGGTTGCCGAGTTGACCCGACCCGCGAACCCAGAACACAGCTCGCATATGCCAAATGGGTTGACTCGAACACTTGTAAATCTACTTTCTTAGAGATTTTTAAAGTATTTCACATAATACTTGCCATCAAAGATTCACTTGCACTTGAATTTCATTATTCATAATAGTTCATACAAAATTCAAAAACTTCTCTAACATTCATTTCAAATTAATAATCATACTTATTTCATTAATACAAGCAGTAAGAAATCCATCACAAAAGAAATCTTAGTTTAAACTGTTTTAGACATGTAGTAAAAATAAATTATTATATTGTTTTAGACATATAGTAAAATTAAATTATTAAATTTAACAATATACATTTTTTAAAACTCTAATATAATTTTAATAGAGCTTCTTAGGCTTCGTTTGGGACGACTTTTTTGCTGCTTCTTAAAGCGGCTTTCTAGTACAACAATTTTAATTTTTGTGCTAAAAAATCGCTTTAAGAAGCAATAAAAAAGCTGTCCCAAACGAATCCTTAGTCAATCTTTAATCGAGTTTATTAACGAGATTGTTCACGAGCGTTAAACGATACTATTCATGAACATAAACGAACTAGATGTTATGTTGGTCAAGCTCATTTATTTAGTTATCGAGTATTTAACAAAAATATTTAAGTTAGTTTGTTTATCTTATCAAATAAATATGAACGAATTCTTATTGAACTGAGTCATAAGTCGTCGAACTTTCAGTTCATTTGGGGCCCCGGGAACCTAACTTAAATGACAATTTTCAGTGCTTGTGATGATGACGCGTATCTTCACAAAATTTGTTAACGGTCCACACGGTCTATTTAGTTCACGAATCCTATGCGCTCCACCCCCTGAGACAAATTTAATTTCACTCCATCCGCACGTGGAAATAAAAGAAAAAAACAGAAGAATTATGGGTTCTTCTGAGCCCACTGAATTCCGAAGCTCCATCTACTGTTTTGGAAGTTCAAGCTAATTGGTGATAAAAATAGAATTATATGTAAAAATGTAATTTTTATTATTTATGAAATTAACAATCTTCTATTTCTCTTATTCAAATTCTTTCCTAAATATTAAAATTGATAACATAATTCTAATTCATATTTTTCATTCATAATACTCATAACAACATAATTTTTTTTTTTTTCGAATCCAATAGAGAGCTTGAAAATTATACAACAACCTCAAGCAACACAGAAATAGGCAAACACCTGCAGCAAAAAAAAATCCTGCCACAACACAAGCCCAAAGGAAAGGCAACCAGAAGGCAAACAGCACTAGAAACAAAGCCATTAACGACCACGTCTGCCCCTACCACGAGCCTTACCACGAGAAGCAACAGACACCACCAAAGTATCACGCAACAAAGAGAAAGAGTTTTCAGGATCATCAGCCCCACTTGACTCAGAAGAGGAATCAAACTCTGATTCAGACGAAACATGAAGCCAATCGAGCTGCTTTCTCACATCCCTACTCGAATTTTCCCCCACATGATAAACCAAGGCATGAGGGTTAACTAACCGACACATCAACAAAATCATTTTGAACTAAAACATCATTACTATTTGGAGAAGTTAAGGTAGGGGGGTTGCCAGAATAGTTAAGCAACCAACTAAATGCAATTTGAATAGTTAAGCAACCAACTGATTAATTTAGATTTCGTTTTGGATAATTTTTTTACTGCTTTTTAAAACAATTTTTTAGAAAATTACTTTAACAAACAGTAAGAAATCTATCGCAAAAGAAATCTTAGTTTCGTTTGAGATAGTTTATAAAATTGCAATGCCGTAAGAACAGAAAAAATCATGCAAATGCAAAGATAGTTTTCTCATACTATGTTAGTTAACAAAGTTTAACGAGCAGTAATCCAACGGTTTATTATATGTCCTAATCCTTAATTAGCTAATTATATATTTAGTCAATTTCTCTGACAAAATTCCTTTAAAACCCCCAAAAGCCTATTCGAGTTCGATGGGATCAGCTCTAATGACGCGTTACATGGTCAACGCAATTCCTTCCACAGCATATGCATGACTCAGCACGAGATAGGGATATATAACGAATTTATTCTGGCAGAATTACGCCTGATTCTACCTTCGCAAAAATAAGTCATTTAAAATTAATCTGAATAATATTTATTTCATAAATCAAAATTATAAATAACTATATATATATAGTTTAATACTCTTTTAAATGTATATTATTTAAACTAAAAAATAATTATATAATTGAACTGAATTGATCAAACTTGGTTCAAATTAATTTGAAATTTAGTTCATTCAATTTATTTTTCTAAATTTTCTAAAAGAGAAATATAAAATTAAGTTTACTGTTGCATAGATGAAGATGCGCAGGTGGATGAGTGGTTTTATTTTTAGTGATGGTATGTGAAACGAGTATGTATGTGAAAATTTTGGAGTAGCTTTGATGGAAGAAAAGATTAGAAAGAATCGTCTTAGATGACTGGCCTCATAAAAGTTGGCCATTCGATGAAGAAATTATTCTATTCGAAGTTTGGATAGGAAGAACCGTCTGAACATGTGAGTGTAAATAATGTGTACAAATTTGTACAGTACAGTTTATATAAACTTTTTGCACAAGCCATTTGTACACAATGTTTACACTCAAAGTCCGGACGGGAAGAACCGTTCGGACCCCGCAAAGAATAATTTCTTCATTCGATGACCCGATCATGTGAGTAGATGTATTAGATCCGGTCCAGGTGTAAAAAAGATAATTGTAGACTTAAAGACTTGATTAGAAAGTTTTTATTAGATTTAAATGAGAATTTAATTCTTAATATGAAGAAAAAAATATATATAGCTCACATCATATAGCAGGATAAAGACTTCCTGTTGTTAGTTATTGAAATTCAATTGTCTAGATTTTAAATTTAAATTAATTAATGTAATTAATTTCTAAATTAAATTGACCAAATTGATTTAAATACATGCTACAATAATATAAATTAGGCCCCACAAGCATTAAAATAGTAAAATACACCTCATAGACACATTATTAGGTATAGAATAAGATGTTGATTGAGTGCAGATGTGTATATCTTTATTACGACGTCACATGGGCCCAAATCAATATGATTTTGGTGAGTATAAAATTATTTTAAGAAATAGACTTTGTAAATACATAATTTTTTTTTTATCTTATTTTGTGGCGTGTTGTACACCTAATAATTCTTCACCCAAACCCATGTGAATGTTACTGTCGCACAGTTTGGCCAATGAGGTCCACCTACCTCATGAATATAGAAAGGCAGAGTCGCACATTCTCTAGAGATTATTTCATGCGAAGTTTGGGCATGGATAACTGTTCGGTTTTGACACTCACAAAGCTAAACGGTTATCTACGTCCGGACTCCACACGTAATAATTTCTCCATTCTCTAAGGGGAACTTTTCTCCGAACTTTTATTAGGTCAGGACACCTGACGTAGCTCTACATTTGGACGCCAATAAAAAGTCGCCACATGCCCTTACTCTTTATCGCGCGTCCCGACGACCCGACCCGGACCGGAACCCAGTATTGCTATGTATTAGGTGATTTGTGCAGACCATGGTATTGTTAGGTATTGCTCGGTAATGAGAAATACCATTCTGTCAAGACCAATACCTAGCAATACCGAGCAATACCACGAACATAGTAATATCGGGTTCCGATCCGGGTCGAGTCGTCGGGCAGTGAGATAAAGAGTAAGGGCACGTGGCGACATTTTATTGACGTCCGGATGTAGAGCTACGTCAGGTGTCCTGACCTAATAAAAGTTCCTTTTCTCCAATGTTAGCTAAATGTAAGAGATTAATCGCCATGGAGTGGGGCTTTCCTTTAAGCAGGCAGGCTTGAAGTCTTGATGATTTTGACGCTAGGGCTTCCATTTTTTTTTAAAAATAGTATTGTGATGATTTATAAATTTGTTCTCATAAGATTATATTTTTAATGTTTTTTTTATTTTAAATCACCGAGTACTTAGATTGACATACTTTTAGAAATTTTTTTGTCAACTTAATTATCATTTAATTTTAAGTTCATTACATCACTAAGATGCAAAAAATATATAAAATGATCAAAAGGAACTGAAGTCAAATGGCACACATTATTTTAATAAAAGAAGTTAGAATGTCAAATCTAAAAAAAATTATAAATTGATCATATTCATAGACATTTGACGAGGCTTTTGGCATAGAGAATTTTCAAACTTAGCTAATTTCGGGGTGCTTACGAACCCAACTAGGTCATTTGGAATTTGCCGGTTTCCAACCTCTCCTTCGCCTTTTTGAATTGCATGTTTGGAATAATGCCATACTAAGTATCATTTGGGATGACTTTCTTGCTACTTTTTAAAGTAATTTTTTATATAAAATTTTTAATTTCTTGACTAAAAGTTTATTTTAAGAATCAGTAAAAAAGCCGTCCCAAATGAAACTTAAGGCTTCATTTTGGACGGTTTTATTATTGATTCTTAAAGAAGTTTTTTACTACAAAAATTAATTTTTTTGGCTAGAAAACTGTTTTAAGAAGCAGTAAAAAAGTCATCCCAAATGAAGTCTTCGTTTGGGACTGCTTTTTTACTACTTTTTAAAACGGAGTTTTAAAAAAACGGAGTTTTAAAACAAAAATAAAAAAATTTGTACTAAAACTCCGTTTTAGAAAACAATAAAAAAGCCGTCCCAAACGAAGCCGAAGTCTAATAGAGAGTGAGAGTGAATTGATATTATTAGAAATATATTTATATAAATTAAATGATTAACACACCTGTGCAAGAAATCAAACACATTAAACCTGCAAAATGTACTAACATACATTAACAATAAATGTAAACATGGTAAAATAGCTTGAGAGCACACAATAATATTTATGCAATTTAGCCACCTTTTAGGGTTTTTTGAAATAGTTTTCTTAATATTTATTAAAATATTTTCTTAGCACTAAAATTTTATAAAATAACCAAAAAAGTAAAAATAAAAAATAAAAATAAAAATTCATTGAACGAAGCCTAAGGCTACAACCACTCCTAGCCTACTTCTTATATTCGAATTCTACTACTCTCAACTTATCATTACAGGCTCTTTAGTGAAATTATTTTGGGTGGTCACCGGATGTCGTCCTGAGTCGAATTAGAACGCATCATGTCACTTTTTAGCTATGTATCGATGAACGTGACACATCATGATTCGTCTTTGAACCGTCTAGTGACCGTACAAAATAATTTCTCCTTTCTTTAAGAATAGAGGGGCAGTTTTTTTAAATATTTTGTTCAAAAACTCAAACATATATCACACGTTCAACTTCAAATTCAAAATTTCTTAATTAATAATCAGAACTCTAAACCAATATATCAACATTAATTAGCTAAAGAGAGACATTAATTTACACGCATGACTATTCTACATTCTACAATGAGCGAGTACCAGCTTGGTTAAATGCACGTCAGATCCAGGCATCCAGCCCCAGCTGCCCGTTCGGCAAATTATTGCATCCGGTCACCGGATGCGGAGGAGATATGTCCGGATATTAATAAAATATTATTTTAAATTAAGCGCGTTAAAAGCGCAGGTTAAAGCGCAGTCAAAAGCGCATGTAAAGCGCAACTAAAGCGCAAGTCAAAAGCTCAGCAAAAGCGCAGATGACATGGCATATTTTTATTGGATGTCCGAACCTATTCTCCGGTGACCGGATGCAATAATTTGCCCAGCTGTTCACGCATTTGGAGAGAAAAGAAATAATAAAGTGGCACGATTCGTAATTAATGAGATTTAATATAGACGCTGGAGTGTAGGTATGGGAAATAAATAACAATGAATAAAAAGATAGTTAATAATATTTGGACAAACTTAAATATGACGAGCATTAAAAATATTAAATTTGTTTTAAATAAATTATTTAATTAATAATATATTATATTCATTTAAAAACAAATATAATAGCTGTAAAGTCTATACTAATTAAAATTTATTTGAATTTTCTGATCCAATTTTTCTCAAAAAATAATTGTGTAATAATCATAAATTTTAATTAGGCATGTGAAGATGATGATATTGGAATGGCAATGTGATTATTATTAGTATCATTCACTCAATCATAATAATAATTGAGATATCCAATCTTTATAATGTTGATCATACAATTATTTTGAATCTTCTTATTTTCATCACAAGCTATGATTTAGAAATTAATTATGTCAAATGGAATTGTTTATACTTATTAGGGCTCTTAATAAGAGTCTTAGGCTACATTTGGGGTAGCTTCCTTATAGTTTTTTAAAACTAATTTTTTAGTATAAAAATTTCGAGTTCAATAAATTTTATACTAAAAAATTACTTTAGAAAGCAGGAAGAAAGGTGTCTCAAATGAAATCTTAATCTCATCTGATATCAATAAATCATTAATATAGATAAATTACGTAAAAAAATATATTTTATTATTTAATAAGTTAACAATTAAAAATAAATTTGAAAAGTTATTTATTTGAATCAATTGTGAAACCTATCATTCATATGCTTCTCCATAACATAGCTCACATTGGCTTGTTGATTGAGAGCTTAGTCTTCCATCTAAAAGGTCTTGGGTTCGAGTTTTGTGTTTGTGTTGTGTGTGAGTTTGTCTTATCTGACATAAATGTCCAAAAAAAAAAAAAACTTCTCCATAATAGAAAATGAAAATTATATTTGACCTCTTTTTTTTTTCTTGTCAACTTTAAAAAGATCTCTAAATGATGTAATGCTATCACAATGGTGGAACCAAGGGTGTAACCGAGTCAAGCCGACTCGTGAGCCGGCTCGGACTCGACTTTATAACAAGCTTGACAAGTCGAGCTTATCGAGCTCCTGAGTCGAGCTCAAACAAGATTTCAAGATCGACGCCTTATTGAGCTCATCTTAAACAGACATCCGCTCGACTCATCGGCTTGCGGGGTTGACCGGGCGAGAAAATGAAACTTCGGTTTGGGCAGGCCGCGGGCATGAGGACGAATCAAAAGCCAGGCGGGAAAATCAAAACAACGAAGTTCGTGTATTGCTCGAAGGAGGCACTCAGGATGACGACAGTGGACGCGACGATGGAGCTCGGGACAACGGTGCTCGACGACGTAGCTCGGGACAACGGCGCTCGACGACGGAGCTCGCGTGCTGCTGGCCTGCTCGAGACAGAGCTCGACGACGGAGGTTGAGAAGGAGCTCAACGTGAGATGAGTCAAGCTCGAGGTTGTGTTTTGAGCTCGACTCGAATTCGAGCTCGAGCTCAGTATTTGATAGTCGAGCTCGACTCGAACGCCTGCTGGCTCGAGTTCAACTCGACTCGTTTGCACCCCTAAGGAGAACAAAAATCGGTGAGCTTTCTATGAGAATTTCTTATCTAACAATAATATCACCTCGTCTAAGAGAATTTTTGCACCTAATCGAATACTTATACTTTTAATCATTCCTTAGTTGAGACATTTTTAATATTTTCGTGTAGTCGTGTAGATGTATCAACTCAACTACCTCTAGATGTTTAGAATAAAATAATATCACTTCTTTATCAATATATCTCTCTACAACTAACTACAAGTAAACCCTTAGATTATATTTTATTGTCAACATAATCATTTCATTATAAGAAAATTTTGTACATTATTTACATTTAATTTCATTAAATATACTATATTAATACTTTTTATGTAAATTACCTCTCGAATTGATGCATTTCTTATTAATAGGATTTACTATATTTATGAAGCACAAATTTTAAATATTCAACATGAAATAGGATTTGACCCACTAATTCTACAGAAATTATTCTGTACAGACACCACACCAGCTGGAGGTCAATCAGAACGTACCACGTCACCCGGCATACAGCCGTGGTACATAGCAAATTGGTGATGAATGCGTTCCGATTCGCCTTCGGACGGCGTCCATATCCGCACAGAATAATTTCACCTAATCCTCTTCTAACTTCTATGTTATCTAGAGAGTATTGCAACAGTGAAAATATTTATAATTCTTCAAAATTTGCATTGATTTTAAAACCCTCACTAGACAGTGTTGGCTTAGGTGTACAATTTTAGTTGTTCAACCCTTCTCCAAAGAATATAATCTCTCTCAATTCTCTATTCACTAGAAAGCTTTGCAATAGTTACTGAATGCAATAACTGCTTGCAACGTAGCAGTCCGCATAATTCCTTAAACAATAATTAAGCTTTCTCACCATAGAGATGGCATGCAAGGTGCAGGAATGACGAGGAGAAAAGGTCAATGTGGAAAGGAGAGAAACAACCAGAAACTTTATCGCCTTTAGATTGTTCTATTTGCTTTCTAAATAATATGGTTTTGAAAATCAGAATAAATTGGCCGGTTCAACTGGTTCAATGGTGAATCGGGCAAAAATCGCCAGCCCAGCTAATCGGACCGGGTCGGACCGGCAAACAATAGAACTGGAGCTGGATCTCAAGAACCGCTCGGTTCTAAAAACGACGGGTTTGAGCCGTAGATTTAGATCGAGTGTTTGAGTAAACTCAAACAAGTAATCTAATGAAGTTGGATCCTCTCAGGACGTCATTCATTTCGCTCACTCGAGAGTTCGTGTATGCATTTCCACTTGCCCTAGCTATCGCAACCGTTGGTGATTCACGAATTCGACGACAACAACGAAACTTAAACACAAAAGATTTTTTTTAACTCTAAATTTTAGATTCTTCAAAAATCTTTGATTTTCGGCTGAGCAATCAACTCGTGCATTTGGTCTCCGTGCTATTATTAAAAAATTATGTTTTTAAAGAACGCAAACCATAGTCGAACTATAATCTATGAGTTCAACATGATTGGGTGGCTAAAGAATGAACCAAGAAGGTCTCGTTGCACAAAGACGATTTAAAGTTTTACAACTCCATTCAAAAGGAAGCAGAACATGACAAGGAAAACTTAAAACTTGCTGTGACAGATGAGCAATGATTCATCAGATGTTAACCATAAATTAAAACTTTGTTTGAGACGGCTTTTTTTTTATGCTTCGTAAAGCAGCTTTTTAATTAAAAAATAATAATTTTTTTACTAAAAAGTTATTTTATGAAGCAGTAAAAAAGCTATCCCAAATGAAGCTAAGACAATAGACTCATCCTTACGGGTTAGCTGAACCATTTGTAATTAATTTGTAGTTCATTGGATTTGTGAAGTCTGTTATGACTATATGAAAACGGGGTGTTCTTTTTCTCTCTCTAAGAATAATAATTTTAATTTCATATACAAAATAAGTTTTTTTTTTTAATAAATATGTTTGTGACTTCAAACAACTAAATGAGCTATTTGTATGTAATTTATATCAAAATAAGAAGACAAATAATTCAAATTTTAAGATAAAAACTCAAATTTAGAGATAATTAAATAGAAGTAAAGCAAATAATATCATGATTTAATTTAATTATGTCTTAACAAAAAAACTTAAATGTCATTGAATTTTTAAGTATTTATCTTATAGTTTTGAATATTTTATCTTATCATCCTGTTACAAAATGCATCAAAATATGAATCAATTTTTCTAGCATCCAACATTTGGACTTAACTCATCTCTCGCATGCCTTAATAAATAGTACTCCTTATCTTAAAATATTTGCATAAATTTTTATTATCCTTTATGATATAATATATTGTACTATAAAAATAAGTTATATATGAATTGATTGCCAAAATAAAAATAAAAATCATTTTTTATTTATTATATATTATTTTAAAATTTTGAATCTAGCCCTATTCCCTCAAATAAAGTCCTCACATCTGTCATTATTACATGGAAAATTTGCGACTGTAGTGCATATTTTATATCTGAGCATTGCATAAAGATCTACACACGTAAAGATAAAAGAAACTTTTAAGAGATACAGGAATTTTTACAAGGAAACATGGGAAAGAAAAAAAATATATATGAGTAATGGCATAGTTGAAATAATCTATTACATAGTTAGATATTACAAAAAATTGTCATTCTACTTTATTGAAGGTGGAGTTACAAAATCTTAACAATTAGCATGACCTCTTATAAATGTGGTCGAAAATATTAGAAAGTAGTAAGGGATGACAGACATCAGGGTCGGTTGACAAACAAGAGACGATCGATGCTACGTCGATTGGTGGATAACAATGATGATTAGGAGATGATAGTCTTGTAATGAATAATGGTCAAAAAATATATGTTAAGAAATGGCGATCGAGCAACATCAGTCGAACAATGACATTCAAGCAATTAAAATTGTTAATGGTGGTCGTTAATGTCGATCATTTAGAAGTGCCATAAACATACACTATTTTCTCCCGAGATGGGATACATGGGCGAATCCCCCCCTGCTTCAAGGTGCCCACCCTAAAAAAAAAATTAAGATAGAGATTTGCCCTAATATGCCCCCATCCCTCCCGTGCCTGCCCATATGACCAGCTCATATGTGCCTGCCCATCCGCTCACAGAAGAATATAATTTACATAATTATCAGGTCGAACCCTGCCGCCCCTTGCACTACAGGAAAACTACTTATTTCTGACGGATCTGTGTAAGTAGCTTAAAGCGGCGGTTGAACCGGCGGATAATTCGTCGGAATAATTACGACGTAATTACCGGCATATATTACACTGGTATGTTTCCATTGTATATGATGTCGGTTAATTCGTTGGTGTGTTTGTTATATCGGTGAATAATGCGCCGAAAATTATCGACATGTATACCGTCGAATTAGCCGCCGGCTTATTTAAACACGACTCATTACCGGCGCATATTTCGCCAAAAATCGTACCGACGAATTATCTGTCAGTTATTCCGACGGAACGAGCCCTATTTCCAAACTTCGGCCCGTTCCTTCTCATTTGCTCTTGTTCGGTTCTCTGTTCGCTGGCCAGCTGCGACCGACGACTCGCCGACCTCAGCCGGCCGTTCGCCGCTGTTCTTGGCCTCCGTTGACGTTCTTGGCCTCTGCCGCCGTTAAGGTGAGCCGATCTTCGTTCACCCGTACCGGTTCTCGCGACTCCGTCCGTCTCTTATGGTAATACTCAAAGCTACATTCTTTTTTGCTTCAGTCATGGATGTTCTCACTAGACATTTGCAAGAGGTAGTTCCCTAGTGTATGTTATTTGTTGATGATATTCTTATTGTTGATAAGACTAGAGAGGGAGTTGAAGGTAAACTTGAATTATGGATGTGAACCTTAGATCTAAATGCTTCTATTTGAGTAGATCTATAGCTGAATATATGGAATGTAATTTTAGTAATAATAGTTTTATTAGAAGGGGATATTATTAGTAGAATTCAAGTTGGATGGTTGAGATGGAGGAATGCATCGAGCTTATTGTGTGATAAAAAAGTCCCCCTCAAACTTAAGGGAAAATTCTATAAGATGGTGGTTAGACCTGCAATGCTTTAGGGTGTAGAATGTTGGCCATTAAAAGAGAAGCATAATATTATATTAAGTGTTGCAGAGATGACGATGCTTAGGTGGATGAGTGGCTTTACTATTAGAGATAGAATATGAAATGGGTATATACGTGTAAATGTTGGAGTAGCTCCAGTGGAAGATAAGATTAGATAGAGTCGCCTTAGATGGTTGGTCACATAAAACGACAGCCTTCCGATGACCCTGCGGCCTTCCGATGAAATAGATGAGCATATTAGTAGTAGAATTCAAGTTGGATGGTTGAACTGGAGGAATGCATTGGGCTTGTTGTTTGATAGAAAAGTCCCTCTTAAACTTACGATAAAATTCTATAATATGGTGGTTAGATCTGCAATGTTTTATTGTGCAGAATGTTAGCCATTAAAAGAGAATCATAATATTAAGTTTGGCCATTAAAATAGAATATTGGCCATTAACATTCGACCAAATCAATCATAGGGGTTTTGAGTAGTTGTGTCACTTTTAAACTTTTGAACAATTGAATGTTTAACCATCGAATATTTGAATATTTAACGATTGAACAAGCATATTGTGTTTATTTATATGTTTTTGATATTGTTTATATGTTGTGAATCATATGTTGATATTATATGTTGTTTAGATGTTATGTGAAATTTTGTTTGTAGGTGTGAAAATCCATTTTGATTGTGGGAAGGCAATTTTTTTCTGTATGCTAAAAGTTTCCGACGAATTTTCCGCCGATAAGTTCGCCGCCATACGATACTGCAACTTCTAATGGCTATTATCGGTGGGGTTTATGCAGGTGTATCCATCAAATTGATATTTGATAATAATTTCGTCGTATGTTCCGCCGCTTTTTTCGGCGTACTTTTGCGCCGGAAACAAATGCAGAACATACGCCGAAAAAAAGGATTAAAAAACTGACAAATATGCCTAATATTTTCGTCGGTATTTCGCCGGAAGTACCGCCGGAAATGTTTCCGACGAAATGTTTACGTCAGAATGTTATTTGCAACGCGCGAATTACCGTCGTATGGTTATTCGCTGGAAAAAACGTAATTTCCAGCATTTTTTCATTGTTAACGACAGATATGATCCGCCGGTAATCACCTATTTTCCTGTAGTGTTGGTCCCCCGATATATCTGTGAAGCATACAATTTTTTGTAAAAGCCTAACTATGAATTGGTTTTGGTTACCCAACCCAAGCTCTATATATATTATACGCATTTGACTAAGATATCAATTTCTATGAAGCTTAAAAACATATTATGAAAATCAGAAATATTATTTCATACAATCTAAGCATCAATAAAACACTATCAACATATTTAATGGTCTCCAAGATAACTTGTTTATGTTTGGCTAATATTCAATTGAATAATTAACAAGCATAACACCAGGAAATGTTTTCAGCTCGTTAACAAATTTTTGCTTATCCCTTCTGAGAAAGTTCACACAGGGCTGCAAAGTAGTCAATAATGCATTCGCCATGAAATAGTTTATTCAATGAACATGCTTTATTCATGCCTGTAGTCTCATAACAATTAATCTGTTCTATGGTGGGTTTAAACAACACAAAACGGAAAACAAAACCCGACAACCAACCCAACATTGTAAGACAACAGAATAGATATAAAATATACAATTAATCTGTTCTGTTGTGGTTTAAATGATACAAAAAAAGGGTAAAACAAAAACCAAAAACCACCCACCATTGTAAGACAAAACAGAATAGCTAAAAAATATAAAATGAAGTAAAAATCTTACCGTTGCATCCATTTGTAAGCAACCAGACCGAATTTCACGTCCTCGTTGAATCTCCATTATGAATCAACAAAGAGGAATTCTTACAGGGAATCAGATTCTATATTACCTTGTCAAAACAATGCTAAGAATGCCTGGCCTCCTTGTGGCCTATCAATACCTTCCTGCTTGCGTATGGTCCTTCAGCTGTATCACGCAGTTCAGTCTTCCATCCCATAGCTTCAGTGATTTCCTTAATCTCTTCGGTAATAAATTTGGAATCCCGTATGTATGCTCGTCCGCCCGGTCTTAGAATGCGATCCATTTCCAGTAAAATAACAGACAAATTGCACCTGAAATGTATTAACATATATATAGTGGTCAAACTTGTTGGGTAACTTCTGAAAACTATAGCAACAAAGCATCACACATCACAAGCTGTAATGCTCACTAACCTTTTTTTTTTTTTAAATTGTTCACTAACCTTAAATCAGATGGCCATCCAATGAAGCAGTTGGACAATATTTCATAATCATATTGCTTCCGAAAATATAGGGAGTGTGAATTAGAGGAGGGTATGAATATGTCATGTTTACAGGTATGTAATAGGCGTGTACATTCATATGTGCACCTATATATGCTCCTTGTATGCATCAAATTAGGTATTTATAGGTGTTGTGTAGATTAGGTGTGTCTGGGTGGAACCCAATCTACGAATAACCTATGCACACCTAATTGGGTGTGTACAGGTGTGTAAAAAGGTGTGTACACCTACTATATATTTCTACAAAATTAATAAAAACTCCTAATATGGCCCATATTATGCATTAATATTTTTTTAAGCCAAAGAAGGTCAAATATGTGGCTAATACACCAATGATTAAATTCATTTTACACTCGTAAGCTTAAATCAATGGAGGGCCAATCAAGTTAGACGCACTTGTTTCAACTGTGCCTATTTTCTCACAGTAGAAAGTTATCACAAACTAACTGCACTCTATGTCGATATGAAAACTGCCAAAGCTGTTTTTAAAGAAATTTGCCTTCAAAAAGTTGCAATGGGAAACAAATTTGAAACTTTTTATAAAAACAACTTTTTAATGATTATAACTCAAACCATTTATAAAAAAGAGAAGCTCAACCAAAGTGATTAGTATTTTAAGTTTAACATGTTTTTCACCTATCAAATATGAACTAAATTCAACACTCTCATGTCTCTTAAAAATCTCCCCAAACCCCACATTAAACAGAACTTTTCTGGATACCTTCAAAGATCACACAAAAAGCTTACTCAACCAAATGAAGTCTACATAGGAGTCACCAACTCCTTAATTCTAATTGATCAAGATAATAGAAGCCAAGATCTATAAGAGCTATGAAAGCCACAAACTATATGCAACACTAAATCCAAATAAAAAAACAGTTAATATGCCACTTATTATACTGCTTATTAAGAGTATGTACTAAAAAGATCAAAGTAAAGCCCATTACACAAGCGGTCAAATCTGTTTTTAACATAAAAGCTTAAGTTTTATGTGAGGGTGATAGGAAACACTTGCGTTCGCAAGTAACCTAACCAAAATCGGCGAACATTCAACAGCAAATCTGCTGTCCACAGCAGATAAACAGCAGAAATCTGCTGTTTACAGCAGAAAAACAGCAAAACCACAAGGAAATCTGAGAGAAAACTCAAAGAAAAGCTTGTATTCCACTCGTCGATGAATAAAATAGCAAGATACAATTGATCCTCAATTCGAGAGGAGGATCGTTCTCTCCCAAATCTCTGGCAACGCCAAGAGCCCAAAGAAAACCTAAACTAAGAGCTCTCAAATTTCAGCCAAATTCAAGATGCCCAAACCCTAGCAAAATCAACTATTTAATGCATACAAATCAAAAGGAAATCCCTAAACAGTCCCTACGTTCAAATTCCCTCCTAAAATCCATTCAAAAACCTTCCTAAAACAGTCCCGCAAGATGAGCGGCTCGCGCGGCATCCCGCACAGGCGGAGTTCTCTCAGCTGTTTTGCGGTTTCGCCCGTGAACCGGTCCCGCCTGGACCGGCTGGACCGGTCCAGTGGACCGGTCTAACAATACTCCCCTCCCAAAGATCCACCTTGTCCTCAAGGTGGAAATATGCTCGTGTTCCCACGGAGGTGGCCATCCTTGAGGTGACTGAAAATCCTCATTGTATTGCTGAACCAAGGGCTGCATGGAAAGAGAAACATCCCCTTCCTCCTCCATTCTGATCACATCCAACTTGTGTAGTCCCACCAAATAATCTTCCCCCACCTCTTGTATATCCCTAACCATGGTCTTCAGTGATTTCGTGGCTTTGGATAGCCCTGCATCTCCCCTTATAACCATCTTTCTCCCATCCACCATTAATTCCATCGTGAGTGCTCCCCAATTGTCCTTGGTTTCCCCCAAGGTTTGTAACCACTTCATCCACAGGATGACATCAGTGCTTCCCAACTCTAATGGGAGAAAGTCCTCCCTTACTTGAATCCCCTAGATGGTCAACACCACTCCTTTACAGATGCTCTGGCCTTTCTCCACCTTCCCTGTACCCATCATTACCCCATAACAACCGGTGTCCACCAATTTCACTCCCAGTTGGTTGACGACCTGAGTGGAAATGAAATTGTAGGTAGCCCCACTATCAATTAGCACCACCACCTCACGGTCAGCTATCTCTCCTTTCACTTTCATAGTGTGACTCGGAGTGAATCCCACTACAGAGTTCAGAGAGACTTCTGCCACATCCAGGTACAACTTTTCCTCCTCTTCAGATCTGCTCCCACCTCCCTCCTCGTCTTCCTCATCTTCACAGACAAGGAGAACCTGAAGAGTTCGGTCCTTGCACCTATGCCCTGGCATGTACTTCTCATCACATCTGAAGCACAACCCCTTTGTCCTCTTATCCTGCATCTCCTTCTCTGTCAGTCTTTTGAAATTTTCCCCACTCCCTCCTCCTACTGGCTTCTCCCGGGTGGTCTCATTACTGTTGCCTAATGCAGGCCCCTTGGGTGCTAGAAGAGTGGTTGTCGTCCTGTAAGAGCCTCCTGAGCAGTTTCCTCGAGCCCCTCTTTCTGCTTTCTTCTGATCTTCTACCAACTGCGCCAGCTCCATAGCCTTTCCCAGGTTCCTCGGCTCCAGTACCCTGACTGCTATTCAGATCTCTGGTTTCAGCCCCTTCATGAAGTTCCCTTCTAAGGCAGACTCAGAAATGTGATCCAATCTGCTTGTCAGGTACTCAAATCTATCCTGGTAATCGGCCACAGTCCCCTCCTGCGTCAAAGCAAAGAATTGTTCATAGAAGTCTCCTCCCCCATCGGCTCGGAAACGCTCTAATAAACAATTCTTGAACTCTCTCCAGCTTCGGATAGGCTCCCTCCTGTCTCGCCACTGATACCATGCCAACGCCTTCCCTTCCAGACACAATCCTGCCGCCGTCAGCTTCTCATCATCTATCAACCCGTTGACAGCGAAGTAACGCTCCACCTTATAGATCCAACCATGGCCATCTCCGCCCTCAAAGATGGGCATCTTCAACTTCCTCACCTTCGGATCCCTTCTGTTACCCCGGTACTCTCCATAACCTCCCATTCCTCGAAGATGAGGTGCTCCCCAAGTGTCCCGGTCCTCCCTCCGGCGTTGGTATCTGAATCCGTCGTTATATTCCCCTCTTCCCCTTTCAAAATCAGCACCTCGACGCTGAAATTCAGCACCTCGACGCTGATATTCTTCTCTTATTTCGCCAAAATCTGCACTTCCCTCATATTCCCCTCTCCTGCCTTCAAAATCAGCACCTCGACGCTGAAAATCAGCACCTCGACGCTGAAAGTCAGCACCTCGACGCTGAAAATCAGCACCTCGACGATCATTTCTCATGCTCATCTCCTCTCTAAAAAGTGGCTCTAGAGGTGGCATGTCGTCCTCTCCCTCAAGGACCTCTACTGCTGGATTCCTCCTCCCTCGAAGCGGGTTCGAATTTCCTCCTACACCATGGTCGCCGACAGTCTCTCTTGCTTCCGACGCCGTCGGATTAGTCTTCATCTCAAGTAATTTCTTCATCATCTCTTCCATCGCCGCGAACCTCCCTTCCAACCTGTCATTGTTGGTGGAGATTTCCAGGAACTTTCCCTCCAGATCTGTCTTCAGTTGTCCGAACTCGCCTTCTAATACTTCCACCTTCTTTCCGACCATCTTTCTTCTAACGGATCCCAAAAAATCTTCTTCCGGAAAAGATAAACTTGCTGAAATTTCAGAATTTCAGCCGCCGGTGGTCCCGAATCGATGCTCTGATACCAATTTGATAGGAAACACTTGCGTTCGCAAGTAACCTAACCAAAATCGACGAACATTCAACAGCAAATCTGCTGTCCACAGCAGATAAACAGCAGAAATCTGCTGTTTACAGCAGAAAAACAGCAAAACCACAAGGAAATCTGAGAGAAAACTCAAAGAAAAGCTTGTACTCCACTCGTCGATAAATAAAATAGCAAGATACAATTGATCCTCAATTCGAGAGGAGGATCGTTCTCTCCCAAATCTCTGGCAACGCCAAGAGCCCAAAGAAAACCTAAACTAAGAGATCTCAAATTTCAGCCAAATTCAAGATGCCCAAACCCTAGCAAAATCAACTATTTAATGCATACAAATCAAAGGGAAATCCCTAAACAGACCCTACGTTCAAATTCCCTCGTAAAATCCATTCAAAAACCTTCCTAAAACAGTCCCGCAAGATGAGCGGCTCGCGCGGCATCCCGCACAGGCGGAGTTCTCTCCGCTGTTTTGCAGTTTCGCCCGTGAACCGGTCCCGCCTGGACCGGTCCAGTGGACCGGTCTAACAGAGGGTTAATTACTTTCACTTACCTGATATAAAACTGAACTCAATACGTAACTTAGCAAGTATAGTTATGAGTAAACTTGCTCAAGGAATGCAAATTATGAGACAAATGCCCATTTGATCGAGCAGTTGGCCATGGTTATAATAACGACCTTTTACATAGTTTCTTAGTTTTTAAAGATTGGAAAACAAGACAAAACCCATTTGATTGATTGCTTTACAATTATTGATTCTCAAAGGTTAGTTCAGGGGCTGAGCCAAAATTTTCTACTAGTAAGAGCTAAATTAATGATTTTTAAAATACTCTTAAACTTTTTTTCTCTCTATATTTAACAATTTATAGTGAAATAATATTTTGATCATTAAAAAAAATTTACTTTCAATAAATTATTAAATTCTACATTTTATATTCTATTAGTTGTATTATATTCAAATTTATAATTATCTTATTTCAATTTAAATATTTAGTTATTAGTTAAAAAAAAAAGAATCCATAACCTACAAATAATTTTCTTTTTTATTTCATTTTTTTTTAACCTACAAATAATTTTCTATATATATATATATATAGCAAATTTTTGACCGAGACAAGAAATTATGGGATTATAGCCTTATGGCTTCTGTTATAATATAAGTTAAAGCAAGTAATGCGCAGAGGTAAACTGTTGGTTTTCTTAGCTACATGTTGTGAGTTTGATCCCCACTTTCGATTTTAAAATATCATGAAATACTATTCTTAGATCTTTCCCTAATTATAGGCTTTTGTAGCTAGATGGGCCAGTGAGGGCCCGTGCCCCCAGGCCCCCATTGTAGCTCTGCTAGCGGGTTTGTTGATGGGCGTAAGTAATAATTCAAGCAGTGCGGGTAAAAATAGATAAAGAAGAGACAAAAAATTGACTAGGCCTTATCTGTGTATCGCATGTTTGATAATAACTAGAGAGAGGGTCTCTCACCTTTTATGCTCTATAGAGAAGAGACCAAAAGCATGCAACAAGTCATAAGTTCTTGGGTAAGTATCAAATGGCTCACACCTGCAGGTAAAATAAAAGACCAAATAAATTGGAAAACTGGTTAAACAACAATCATGAAAATTTAATTTTCATCTAAGCACTTAAGAATAAATTTTCTAACAGTAATGAAAGAGAGAACAAGATAAACAGAGCTCTTCAAAAGGAGTTACTTGGAACCTCAAACCAAAAAACTATTTGTCCCTTTCAAGAAATTGGTCATACTAAATCAAGTGCAAGGAACGAGTATTGGCAGAAATAAAGAAAATTGAAATATTGTCATAGTTCCATAACTTTCCAAAACGCTATATCGCACATGCATTCAGCAAAAAGATTATTAAAAAAAAAAAAAAAACAAATTCTAGGCATCCCCATAAAACTGGAGATAACAGCTCATCAAAGAACAACATCAAGAGACTTGAGAGAACAGAATAAAATGATGATCATAAATGTTATCATTGATAGTAAGACATTCTGTAACTTTGCCAAATTCAAAACAGAAAGAAAATTTGTTTTTTCCCTTGTAAGTTAAATATAAAAAAGATAATAACTCATACCAGTCATGGGCCACTCCTATAAGTCCACGATCATAGATGACAGGCAATGTGTTGGGTCCACTTATAGGGACAACATTCATCACCCAGCTATTCATCTTCTGATCAATTAATGCTGATGCAAACCTATTTAAAAAAAGTAGACAGGAGCACAAGAATAGTTAACATCACACTGAATGCTATAATAGCAAAATAATTTTTTATTTTGTAAACCAAAGATAAAGTTTGTTGATATAACCTACCACTAAAGCTAGTTAAATACTGAATGGTATGTTATATGTAGAACAAATCATGAATAAAAGCAAACATTCTTAAAGGCGCAGTTGAGATTTATGCCCTCCATACCAACTCAAAAAAGAACAAATCACACATGGAAAATTTAACCTGCTCAGTCCAATTTCCTACGAGTAAGATGTAAAAAAGCAGAAAATCCCAACTATTTAAAATTTAAAATGACAATTAAAAAATGTCTTCCAGGATAGAGTATCAAAATCCAAGCATTCAAACCAACGGTCTCTACATGATGTTACTCATACATGACCAAACTTGAGTTTAAACTCTATAAGCAGCTGTTTGATGTGCTGTACATGGAATACTGTACAAGGTAAACTCGTACAAAAATTTATCGTATACTTTGCATAAACTTTAGTAATAGAAATGAAATATGAAGCAAAGTAATTTTACAAACTTTACTTCACGACAATTACAGATTAATTACTTTTCTGGCAATAACATTATATCAAATTTTCATCCAACCAAGCTGCCCCTATATAAAAACATAAAAATGAATAACGTAAACAAAACTAACAGAACCATAACGACATTCAATGAGAATGTTAATTTACCTGATTAATGGAACTAACATACTTTTTTATGCATGCCGGTAACTTAAGCTGAGACATAAAAGTTTTATTATGAACCGTAATTGTGAGTTGAAACATAAAAGTTGAGACATAAAAGTTTTATCATGCAAGTAACTGGAGTGTAAACAAAGCATGCAGCTAGCTTGTGAGTTTAATCAGAGGGGAAATTAATCTTAAGGTCCTCTGATTGATCAATATTTATTTTTTAGTCATTGAATTTCCTAATGTCGTTTTTCAGATAAATTAAATTTTACTGTTTTAAAAAAATTAATCTCAAATGCATATTTATTTTCCACCTCATAGAAGTGCCCTGAGATCTACCCACAATCCACCCACTGCCTCTCTCTCTCTCTCTCTCTCTCTCTCTCTCTCTCTCTCTCTAAATCTAATTATTGACTTAAGACAACTGGTCATAGCTTCCTTATAAATGATTATTATTTTATGTGTGGTAATAATAAGATATAATTTTTTAATAAGCAGATGACGTTAGATGATAAAAATAAGATTTTAGGAAATCAACAGACTTCTATTAATAACCAGTTCTAACTTTTTGTTAATCATATGCTAACAGAAAATAACCCAATTGAATGAAAGAAAAAAGATATGATAGGACTACAACAACAAAAACAACATCAAACCTTAATCCAATACGTAGGGTCAAGATATGATAGGACTAGAAAATAAAATTTTCTTTTATGAAAAGGACTAATAAGTATTATTTCAAAATAACATGACCAACAAATAAATATAGTTAAACTCTAGAATCTTAAAGAAATTCATCCTTAATAAAAAAATACTAACACGTGTTTAGTTTTACTGGGTTTATAAATTTCCCTATTTTTCTTTTTTTCTTTTTTTTCCCATTTCTCGTGAAGTTTGAATATCAATTCCGCATAAAGTTTGGCAATTTTCTTTTTTTCGTTATTTTGTCTTGCAGCTCTTGAAGGAAGGTGTGACTTGTGAGTTGTAGTTCAAGAAAATACAAGAAAACTGTAGAAAGTAGTGTATATACCCTCCAAACCCGGCTCTCATGTCCATAACATTACGAATGTTCATTTTCTTCCAGTGGAAAATACGGATATAGCCTTCAACGATATAATTCCAGAATCTTGTTTCTGCCCTAAAAAGTTCATTTTTTGCAATATAAGCATCCATCTCTACACCTTGAAGTCTCAATGGTGGCTCATGCAAGCGAGCAGGCCATGCTGTAATATTGGCTCCAGAGGCATCCTCAAGGAGTTGGCTGATACATGCTTTGAGATTAACATACCTGCAAAAAAAAAGACCCGAAAGGAAATTCATTAGTCAGAAAAAAAAGTTAATATTTCAATAGAAAAACAAAAGAAAGATGTACAACTAATGAAATTTCTCTTTGTAAATCTCACATTTTCACTGAAAAAATCAAACCGTAATATATATATATATGTGTGAGAGAGAGAGAGAGAGAGAGAGATACCAATAACTAGATCATTAAGGGTACAAATATGGGTAAGGAGGCCTTTCAGAACGGGTTTGGTTCTCATCTTTACACGTTGCATCCTCAAAAACTCAACAACCTTGAATCTCTAAAAAGTTGGGGGTTGGTTATAGGTTCCAGAATACGGTTAGTCGAGAATTGAAATTATATTCATATTTTAAATGAATAAATTGTTATATCTAACTGGATTGGACCGACTCAGCCGAACTAGTTCAGTTAAATTTGCTAAAGCGGGCAATCGAGCAGGGTTTAGGCAAGCGAGGCGATTTGAAGCGAAGCATTGCGATCAAAACCGCAGGCACGAGCACGTGCAAGCATAGATGGGTGCGACTCCTCACGTGAGATGAATCGAGTTCGCTCAATTCAGTGGAGTCCACCGTAGGGAAGGAGTCGCGTGTGAGAGAGGATTTTGTTATGTGTGTTGCTTGCATTCAGTGAAGTAGAAGATAAAAAGGGTTTTCATGCGAAGCAAGGTATTGTGCAGTGAGTTAGTGGCTTCAATTTACTTAAAAAAGGATTTTCATCTAGTGCTATTCGACAAATACTAAAGGAGTAAAAATTATTTCAATTCATATATCTATACGCAAAGAGGCGAACTATTCAATTCTGAGTAGTATAGTGCACTACCTGTCTACTGAATAGAAGAAGAGTTCGCTCATCGAGATATAGTATCGACGTGTGAAGGTAAGTAAAATTTTAGTATTAAAAGAGAATTATGAGTAAAAAAATTATTTGATTACCTTATACAATGGTGTTCGACAGTGAAGAAGAAGAAGACGGGTTGACGAGATCCCGAGTAATAAAGAAGAGGAATAATTGGAGGCAAGCAATGCAATTTGCATATATATCAATTTACGGAATATAATAAGCAATGCAAATACGACTTAATTAATTTGTTCATTCTATGTTGTCGTTAGCAATGTTCAAATGTATTCATGTTACTTTGGCAGCATTCCACATCTCCAATGTTATTTGATGTACTTTAATACCTTAATGTGGAGCCTAGATAAGGGTTAATTGTGTTATTGTAAATTTAATGTAAATTTTATTCTAAATTATATGTGTAAAGTGACAAATATACATCCTTAATAGTTACATTGTGCCCTAAGAAAAGCTAATTAAAAGCTTAAATAACTCTGAAGAGGAATTTCGACATTCCAAAAGGAAAAAAGGTGGATAACTTTATTTTATTTTATAGTATGTACAGTTTAATTATTGGTTCAATGCATTGACTGACATTATAACTTGCATGTATACTTGATTAAATTTTAAAGGGACATTTTTATATAAAAATGAGAAAAATCACATAACATGTTTTATAGTATATATAAATGTGATCATTGCATATTTAGTTTGATATATATGTAAATGAAAATGAAATGAAAAAAAAAATTACAATATGAAATGAAAACTATTGAAAAGGAAAAGATATATAATTACAAATACAGGAGTTCACCCTTAATAGTACTAGCTGATAATGCAACATACTCGTGCACCATGAATAAAAAAGGTTGGAAATGAAAAAAAAAAATGATTGTACCTATATTGGTACAAAATTTAGATGAAGCTCCTGGAATAAATAAATTGTTAAAAGATTAAAATTGAAAAATAGAAATTATAAAGAATATTATATAAAACAAGGTTGGACAGGACTCGTATTATATTAAATACTCATATATATATATATATATATATATATATATATATATATATATATATATATATATATATATATATATATATATATATTAAAAATTTTGATGGCATGGTATGAATATATATACGCATGTTTCATTATCTTTATTGTACAATAAAATTGTAATTAACATAGAGTTTGTTATTAAAAAGTCAACCTCTTAAAGTGAACATTTCAAGTAAATCTCCAATTAATAAATGGCTGATCGAGATAATTGTGTGTACAAAAAAAGGTTCAATTGAAAATATGTAAGGACTATTTTATTTATGTATTTGAACTGCAAATTGTTCTTTTAGTGGCTCTTTCTTTAAAGGTTTGTTGTTTATTTTTAATTTGGACATTTAGTTAGTGTTAAAAGAATTTGTGCAATTCATCTGACCGTCTGTTCCTACCTCGTTAACTCGGAACTCCAGGCCAAGTCATAACATACACATACTCATAAATGGATGCAAGTAAATGGCTGAAAAAAACTTAGCGAATTCGTCATTTTCTAGAATTCCTAAACATTTACATTCATTACTATGACTTTTTGGTACATTGTGATCTACTTCTTATCAGTCATAACTCATTTTTTACTTCTTATCAGTCATAACTCATTTTTTTGGTTAATTAGTTTGTATTTTTTTAGTCCTAATTTAAAATTTAAAACTGATCATGTGACTATTTGTAATATCAAATATAACCATAGCACTTCTTTTGGAACTTTATCATATGTTTTCTCTAAATCAATAAATATCATATGAAGATCATCCTTATTCTCTCTATATTTCTCCATCAAACCTCTCAATAAATGTATGGCTTCCATAGTAGACCTACCCGGCATGAATCCAAATTGATTTTGAGAAACATTAGTATCACATCGCAACCTACGCTCCATAACTCGCTCCCATAGTTTTAAAGTATGACAAATTAACTTAATTCCTCTATAATTCGCACACTCCTGTGCATCACCTTTATTTTTAAAAATAGGAATTAACACACTGATTCTCCACTGATCTGGCATATTTTTAGTCTTCAAAATAGTATTAAAAAGTTTAGTAAGCAAAGAAATTCCTTCATCTCATAAGCATTTCCACATCTCTATTGGAATATCATCAGGTCCAACAGCTTTTCCACACTTCATTTTCTTTAAAACCTCTCTAACTTCGGTTTTACTTATACGCCGATTAAAACAAAAATCTTTATTATCATTTAGGGTGATAAAGTCACTAAAGTCAATCATATTTTCACATTCTTCATTAAAAAGTTTAGCAAAATATCTCATCCACCTTTGTTGAATATCATCTTCTAAGAAAATATACTTTTTGATTTCATCCTTAATACACTTATACATTTGAACTAAATCCTTACTACTCCTATCTCTTTGTTTGGCTAACTTATACATATATCTTTCTCCCTTCTTAGTATATAATCTATTATATAAATCATTAAAAGCTAAGATCTTTGCATCGCAAATAGCTTTCTTATATTCCTTACGAGCCTCTTTATAGCTTTCCCAATTATCAGAATTTTTACATCTAAATCAATTTTTATAACAAATCTTCTTATTTTTTATTTTTTCTTGCACATTTGGATTCCACCACTAACTATTTTTATTTAAGAGATTTTCCCTTCGAAACTCCAAGCATATCTTTTGTAATATTCTTAATATCACAAGTCATTTTTTCCCACATAATATTGACATCCTCATGCACATAATCTTATGATCTAAAATCTTACATAATATTGACATCCTCATTCTTTAAATGCCTCCATCTAATCCTAGAAAACTGTTTTACTTTATTTTTTATTATTTGGCCCTTTATCTTAAAGTCCAAAACTAATAATCGATGTTGGGTACATAAATTTTCACTCGAAATAACTTTACAATCTATGCAATCTAAACGATCTAATTTTCTTATAAGAAAATAATCAATCTGCGTTTTACTATATCCATTTTTATAAGTGATAAGATGCTCATCTCTTTTGTCAAAATCATAAGCTAAAGAAAAATCTAATATAGTCTTACCACCTTCAT
Source organism: Dendrobium nobile (assembly GCA_022539455.1). NCBI lineage: Eukaryota > Viridiplantae > Streptophyta > Magnoliopsida > Asparagales > Orchidaceae > Dendrobium > Dendrobium nobile. The sequence continues at coordinate 20,657,628 of CM039729.1, read as the reverse complement.
TTGTCGTTCCAAACCCATGGCCACCATGGATGCTTTTAAAATCATCTACCTCTTACTAACATGTCCATTAAAATCTCCTCCAATAAAAACTCTTTCTTCAAGAGGTATATTTTGTATTAATTCTTCTAAGTCATTCCAAAATTTTAATTTTGAACTCATATTCAAACCTACTTGAGGAGCATAAGCACTTATAATATTAACAATCTTAACATCAACAACAATTTTTAAAGCTATAATTCTATCTCCAATTCTGCTAATTTTTATAACATTATCCTTCAAACTCTAATCTATAATCACACCTATACTATTTCTAGTACGTCTCCTACCCGAATATCATAGTTTATATCATAAACTATTAATCTCTTAAGCTTTCTCTCCAACCCATTTAGTTTCCTGAATTTACAAAATATATATTTTCCTATGAATCATAATTGATACGTCATGCGAAAATTAACTTGATTGGGCACGAATCTCGAGGCAAAAATCAAGTTGGAAACTTCAAAAATTAAATCTGGGAGCACCTAAACTCCGATTTCAGCGAGCTTACAGTCAAACTGAGCGTCTCGGAAATACGAATCCAACGACACCAAATTCGACCCAATCCGAGTCCAAATTGGTCCAAATCATGGATCCGAAGCGCTGTTGGAAGGTTCAAACCACTATTTGAGTTACCAAACGGACTCCGATTTTGACGAGCTTATACTCGAATCGAAGGGCTCGACGAGACGAATCCAACGAGCCCAAGATCACAGAATTCCAACATCACTAAGGCTTTCAAATGTCCAATAAACGGTGCATGATCGTAGGATTCAATATCGGCCGTCCATTGGACCACTCCCTATTCGCCCCTGATCTCATGCCTATTTACGGGCCATGCCACTCCAGAAAATCTATAAATAGAGCCCTCAATTCTCATAAGAGGGGGATGGAAGCAAGAGAGAGAAGAAGAGAAGAGAAGGAAGGAGTTCCTCCTCGACAGCCGCCGGACCACCGCCGGACCACAGCAGAACCTCGCCGGACCACCGCCGGACCATCGCAGGAATCTCGTCGGACCACCGCCGGACCACCGCAGGATCCTCGCCGGACCACCACAAAACCTCGCCGGACCACCACCTTAAGGCCCGACGTTCATCCCCGGCGTCCTGCCAAAGACCCGACGTCTTGTTCAAGGCCCGACACTCAGTCCCTACATCCTGCCAAAGACCCGACGTCTTGTTCAAGGCCTGACACTCAGTCCCGACGTCCTGCTGAAGACCCGACATCCTGCTGAAGACCTGACGTCCTGCTTAAGACCCGACGTCCTATTCAAGGCCAGACCATCAACATCCGATCTTCCAAGTGACACTGGGACTAACACCTGACTCCTTATCTCCTGCCGACTACGGTCTCCTGCCGACTACAGTTCTTCAGGCCTTTGTCGCCTACTATGGTCCTTCCGACCTCCATCAAAAGACAACGGTCTTTCTGACCCCGGTCTCCTGCCGACCACGGTCCTTCAGGCCAAACAAACCTGTATATGTAACTCTTACCATGTAATGCAATCTATATGATGTACATTTGCTACATCAATCCAAGGCCTTCTCCTAAGGAAGGGCCTCATTTGTAATCGACTACAAATACTAGTGGATTCATTCAAACCGGGCCAGACCCCGTGGTTTTTCCCCCTTTTTCAGGGGTTTTCCACGTAAAAACTTTGGTGTCTCTTATGAACGCTACACCCTCTCACTTATCTGATTGTGTGGTGGATCTTCGTACAACGCTAAGACGTTAAACTATATATTTCTCTACCGCCGCGAATATTCCAGGACGCAACAGTTTGGCGCCGTCTGTGGGAACATGATTCCCGACTGGGGGGCAATTATTGCTCTAATCTCAAAAGATCACACATAGCATCAATATCATAAGAAGCAAAAGCGGACTGGGGGGCAACTTTGACTCAAACCATGGTCAAATAGATCCTCCAATACCTTCAACATCAAGTTGATATTTCAGGAAAATCCAAGCAAATGCAAGGATACTTTCTATCACTTATAAATTTTATACAGTCCCCTACAGGACTCATACTCCTTGGGCAAGGTCTTGATCTCGACCTCAAAAAGGTAGTAACGGTCTAAAGATAGACCCTTCATTATCTTTGATTCGGGATACACGCGGCATTCTCCCCCTCCCAATCAAGGCAAAATCGATCCCAGGGGGATCCGATTTGACCTCTTTCACACAGGTTAACGTCGTCGAGCAGGGCTCCGGCGTACAACCTCGGAAAGGTCTCACATCCTTGGTGGATTCTCCCGACCTCTTCCACACAGGTTAACGTCGTCGAGCAGGGCTCCGGCATACAACCTCGGAAAGGTCCTACATCCTTGGTGGATTCTCCCGGCCTCTTCCACACAGGTTAACGTCGTCGAGCAGGGCTCCGGCATACAACCTCGGAAAGGTCTCGCATCCTTAGTGGATTCTCCCGGCCTCTTCCACACAGGTTAACGTCGTCGAGCAGGGCTCTGACATACAACCTCGGAAAGGTCTCACATCCTTGATGGATTCTCCCGACCTCTTCCACACAGGTTAACGTCGTCGAGCAAAGGCTCCGACATACAACCTCGGAAAGGTCCTACATCCTTGGTGGATTCTCCCGGCCTCTTCCACACAGGTTAACGTCGTCGAGCAGGGCTCCGGCATACAACCTCGGAAAGGTCTCACATCCTTAATGGATTCTCCCGGCCTCTTCCACACAGGTTAACGTCGTCGAGCAGGGCTCTGACATACAACCTCGGAAAGGTCTCACATCCTTGATGGATTCTCCCGACCTCTTCCACACAGGTTAACGTCGTCGAGCAGGGCTCTGGCATACAACCTCGGAAAGGTCTCTCACATCCTTAGTGGATTCTCCCAACCTCTTCCACACAGGTTAACGTCGTCGAGCAGGGCTCCGGCATACAACCTCGGAAAGGTCTCACATCCTTAGTAGATTCTCCCGACCTCTTCCACACAAGTTAACGTCGTCGAGCAGGGCTCCGACTTACAACCTCGGAAAAGTCTCACGTCCTTCGTTAACGTCGCTAGAATGTCGTCAATAGACTTCTATCTGACTTCTCTATAATGTTAAAATTCTTCCCGATTTTGAATTTTCTCCCGCGCTAAACTTTTGCCTTGTAGGACTTTCGACGGACTAATACACGACGCCGAAATTCTTCCTGTCATCGGACTAATACCCGTCGTCGGACTTCTGCTCGTCGACAAACTTTTGTCGGTCTTCTACCCGACAATACTTCTACCCGACGTCGGACTTCTGCTCATCAGCGGACTTCTACTCGACGTCGGACTTCTGCTTGTTAGCGGACTTCTACTCGTCGACGAACTTTCATCGGACTTCTGCCCGAGGCCGTAATTCTACACGACGTCGGACTTCACCTTGTCGTCGAACTTCTGCTCGTCAGTGGACTTCTACTCGTCGTCGAACTTCTGCCCGTCGATGAACTTTCATCGGACTTCTACCCGAGGCCATACTTCTACACGACGTCGGACTTCTCCTTGTCGTCGAACTTCTGCTCATCAGCGGACTTCTTCTCGTCGTCGGACTTCTGCCCGTCGACAAACTTTCATCGGTCTTCTGCCCGAGGTCGAACTTCTACATTACGTCGGACTTCTCCCTGTCGTCGGACTTCTACTCGTCAGCGAACTTCTACTCGTCATCGGACTTCTGTCCGTCAACGAATCTTTGTCGGTCTTCTACTTGACGCTGCATCTCTACCCGACTACGGACTTCTGCCTGTCGTTGGACTTTTACCCGACATCAGACTTCTCCATGTCGTCAGACTTCTGCTCGTTAGCGGACTTCTACTCGTCGACGAACTTTCATCGGACTTCTGCCCGAGGCCGTACTTCTACACGACGTCGGACTTCACCTTGTCGTCGAACTTCTGCTCGTCAGCGGACTTCTACTCGTCGTCGGACTTCTGCCCGTCGATGAACTTTCATCGGACTTCTACCCGAGGCCATACTTCTACACGACGTCGGACTTCTCCTTGTCGTCGAACTTCTGCTCATCAGCGGACCTCTTCTCATCGTCGGACTTCTACCAGTTAATAGACTTTCGTCGGTCTTCTACCCGACGCTGTATGACTACCCGATGTTGAATTCATGCCTGTCATCATACTTCTCCCCGATGCTGGAAGTTTGCCCGTCATTCCAACCTCTCTCCTTACAACGGTCTATCCGACCTCCATTGCCAACCACCAAACATCGGAACTCCACAAGATCTCTCGAAGAAAAGAGGGATAAGGGAAAATCTCCGGACTTCCTTGCCAAGAGAGGGGCCTCGAAAAATCGAGGGAAGGCCTCAATAGAAAGGACAGAGGGAGAAGAGAAGAAGGGGAAATCTCCGGACTTCCTTGCTAAGAGAGGGGCCTCGAAAAATCGAGGGAAGGCCTCAATAGTAAGGACAGTGGGAGAAGAGAAGGAGGGGAAATCTCCGGACTTCCTTGCCAAGAGAGGGGCCTCGAAAAATCGAGGGAAGGCCTCAATAGTAAGGACAGTGGGAGAAGAGAATGAGGGGAAATCTCCGGACTTCCTTGCCAAGAGAGGGGCCTCGAAAAATCGAGGGAAGGCCTCAATAGAAAGGACAGAGGGAGAAGAGAAGAAAGGAGAAGAAAAAGAGGAGAAGAAAAGGAGAAGGACAATTTTTCTAAAGGCCACAGGGGCCTATTTATAGTTTTTGTGAGTGAAGAGGAGAAGTTTCTAGAGTTTTCTAGAATTCTCCAAAAATTTGAATTTTTCTGAATTTTTTAGAATTTTTTTGGAATTTTTTGGATTTTTCTGAGATTTTTTCGGATTTTTTAAATCCATGTGGGGCCCACTTTAATTAAAAAAAAAAAAACTGCCTAAGTCGGTTTAACAGAGGCGGTGAGAAAAAAAAAAAAAAAATTTTGATTAACCGCCTCACAAGGGGCGCCTCACGCGCCCCTCCAGCCCGCGCTGACGCGCGGGTTCTCGCCGGCGGCGGCGCCGCCAGAAGCCGGCGGCCGGCCGGCCAGTCGGCCGGTTTGGCCGCCAACGCATGTCCGGGCCCGATTTTCGGCCCGGACGGTCCGATTCGGACGTTTTTGGGGTCCCCGGACACATTTTTCGACGTTCCGGACTCGATTTCGACACTTTCAAAGCTCAACGGGGCCTCTAGGATCAAGTTCGAGCAAGCCATTAATTTTTGGAACGCAATTTTTTGCGATTCGACCAATGTAAATTTCGGAACAAGTATTTTCGGACTCCTAGAGCTTCGACGTCCGAAAATAGGGGGGCAACTGATACGTCATGCGAAAATTAACTTGATTGGGCACGAATCTCGAGGCAAAAATCAAGTTGGAAACTTCAAAAATTAAATCTGGGAGCACCTAAACTCCGATTTCAGCGAGCTTACAGTCAAACTGAGCGTCTCGGAAATACGAATCCAACGACACCAAATTCGACCCAATCCGAGTCCAAATTGGTCCAAATCATGGATCCGAAGCGCTGTTGGAAGGTTCAAACCACTATTTGAGTTACCAAACGGACTCCGATTTTGACGAGCTTATACTCGAATCGAAGGGCTCGACGAGACGAATCCAACGAGCCCAAGATCACAGAATTCCAACATCACTAAGGCTTTCAAATGTCCAATAAACGGTGCATGATCGTAGGATTCAATATCGGCCGTCCATTGGACCACTCCCTATTCGCCCCTGATCTCATGCCTATTTACGGGCCATGCCACTCCAGAAAATCTATAAATAGAGCCCTCAATTCTCATAAGAGGGGGATGGAAGCAAGAGAGAGAAGAAGAGAAGAGAAGGAAGGAGTTCCTCCTCGACAGCCGCCGGACCACCGCCGGACCACAGCAGAACCTCGCCGGACCACCGCCGGACCATCGCAGGAATCTCGTCGGACCACCGCCGGACCACCGCAGGATCCTCGCCGGACCACCACAAAACCTCGCCGGACCACCACCTTAAGGCCCGACGTTCATCCCCGGCGTCCTGCCAAAGACCCGACGTCTTGTTCAAGGCCCGACACTCAGTCCCTACATCCTGCCAAAGACCCGACGTCTTGTTCAAGGCCTGACACTCAGTCCCGACGTCCTGCTGAAGACCCGACATCCTGCTGAAGACCTGACGTCCTGCTTAAGACCCGACGTCCTATTCAAGGCCAGACCATCAACATCCGATCTTCCAAGTGACACTGGGACTAACACCTGACTCCTTATCTCCTGCCGACTACGGTCTCCTGCCGACTACAGTTCTTCAGGCCTTTGTCGCCTACTATGGTCCTTCCGACCTCCATCAAAAGACAACGGTCTTTCTGACCCCGGTCTCCTGCCGACCACGGTCCTTCAGGCCAAACAAACCTGTATATGTAACTCTTACCATGTAATGCAATCTATATGATGTACATTTGCTACATCAATCCAAGGCCTTCTCCTAAGGAAGGGCCTCATTTGTAATCGACTACAAATACTAGTGGATTCATTCAAACCGGGCCAGACCCCGTGGTTTTTCCCCCTTTTTCAGGGGTTTTCCATGTAAAAACTTTGGTGTCTCTTATGAACGCTACACCCTCTCACTTATCTGATTGTGTGGTGGATCTTCGTACAACGCTAAGACGTTAAACTATATATTTCTCTACCGCCGCGAATATTCCAGGACGCAACAATAATATCTATTAATTTCATTAATTTTTCTATAAGGGAGCCTATATTCCAAGTTCCTATCCTACTTTTAGTTTCATGTACTAGCTTCTTTGCCCACATTCGTCCTTGATGTGGAAACAATTGCTTATTTAACACTGCACCCGGGCACCGGTGCAGCGGCCCTTGCACATTTGTCACTGTATTCAGGCCATACAGTGCGTCGCTTCCAGGGGACGCCCTAGCATTAACACAATTTTTTAAAAGATTCATGTCATGATTATTCGACAAGTTTTACGCTGGTTGTCGACTACCTAACGCAACCCTCCACTTTTCTCATCCAGGACTTTGGACCTACCAACGGCAGTGTTTTACTTCGTATATTATGAAATTAATAAATTGGGAATGGTAAGGTGGACTGCTCCATACCCAAATCCATGAAATGAATCCTAACAAAATATAGTTTGACTCGCTACTTTGGTTATTGGTATCCAAGCAATCGCAAATAGATTTCAAACTGGTAGCAGGAAGAAGACACGAGCATTCTTGGATTTGGACAAGCAAACGCATTCCGAGTTTCACTCCCACAGATCTTGCTCGTGAAGTTATGTTAAGATATCATATATCATCAAAAACCACTGTAAATATCTTTCAAAAATACTATTAACTAACAAAGTATTAGAAAATATTCTGTTGTAATTTTTTATCATCAGTTGCTGTCATGTATATCAATAAAGAACAGTTGTAAATTATTATGCAAAAAGATAAAAAAACAAGTATATGATCAAGATACCAGACACTATTTGAATCATCTTCTGGACCACAAAGTGGAGGTTGGACTTCAGGACTGCGATTAAGATAGCATGTGTTGTTCAAAGGCTTCCTCCATATAGCAAGATACCCCTTTTTCTTCACCAGCTCCCAACAAATACGAGAAGTAAGGTTCTCCATCTCTAGAATAAATTCACAAAATGAAGATATTTAGTGACGTGCAAGAGAATCACGACAGTAGTTTCATTTAGGAAATCATCATAAAGATGAATAACACTGCATTTTAAACCTAAAGAATGCCAACCGTACTAGTTATCAAAGGAAGCACATCAAAACAACTAATGTGATCAATTTAAAATGAGGCTGAAAAATGATGAACATTTAAACTCTCAATCTTAAGTGGCACCACCAAATATTTGGCCTCTAGTCAAAATACCGCAATAATTTAAAAGTAACCTTCCTACCATGAAAGGTGTTGAAATTATCCTGAATGTACAGCCAACATCTTTCCATCTACAACAACCTAACAATCCTTGCATAAAAGCTTTTCATCTACAACAATCCAACGCAATGTTGACAATAGGTTTCCATCTACAGCAATCCAATAATCCTTGGACAGTTGCATTTTATTTCAAATCTATAGTTAATTTTGGATTCAATAATTAAATATTTGTTTTCAGATATGTTTATTTCTATGATTGTTGTTTCTCTACCTATTTATGTATAGTTCTCATCTTGCTTTTCACACAGAAAAAGAGAATAAAAAATTAATCATACAATCTCCCATTCTCTGCTCGTCTTTCTCATTCTAATTTTCAAGAAGATGCGACGCCATTGGATGCATAAGAATGATATAGGATGTTCTAGGAAGAAAAAAGTTGCAAATTCATCATTTTCCTCCTCGTCATTATTGTTAACAAAAAAATTAAGAAACTGCAAAATAAATGAACATATAGTCTTACCAAAATAACATGAAAGAAAACCATGGGTTGTAGGTTATACATTGATAAATCATAACTTATGGACCGAGTCTTCCTGATTTCAATTTTTCTAGTACAAATGGAGATGGTAGGAAAGAATTGATAAAAAAATTATCGAGTTCCCCCAATCTTCACGCAGAGAAGAACAGATCTATTATTTTAATTATATACATAAATGTAAATGGCCCTGGAATCAGAAGTAATAGGTGGTAAAAGTATAGGTAGTGATAGCAACTATGATTGGTTCACACCATCTAAAGTACTCACTCTATAAGAAAAAGGTAGATAGCAAGTAGGAAGAAGGTCATATAAATGTTCGAATGGTACGAAAGCACATGGCAGGTTATATTTTAGTAAGACAGGGTTTCTGATAACTATCAGTAGATGCTTCCAGATTCACCAAATGATGCATATGAACTTTGCGTTGTCTAACCAAGAAAAGAAGAAAAAATTCAATGCTTGAATGGGGTATTAAATGAAGTCCTTACTACCAATAGAAATACAAATACAAATGACCAAATTACAAAAGCACCAAACTGCAAGTTCCAATTAGACTACATGGTAATTATCTCTATGACTGAAACTACAAGAGATTGAAGCTGTTCTAGCTAAATCATAATTCAAAAATAAGATACCTTTCCATGTTTCTTGCTGAGCTTCTTCATGTTTATAAACAGGTTGTGCTGCCCATGCAAAGTATCCTCCAGCTCTAAGCATTCGGTTCGCTTCAAGAAGCAAAATTCCATCTACAGAAAAGGAAATATCAACTGAATATGAAACCTTTCAATAGAACCGAGGCTTCATTCGGGATGACTATCCACACAGATACAGCAGCACTCGTTGATGCACCGTGGGAGGCCATTTTGGAAGATGAGGACATGTGGCAGTCTTGCCCACTGATTCAAGTGCAAGTGTGCAACCACAAAAGTGGCCTCCCTCAGCAGCGTTCCAGATTGGAGAAACTGCCCCAAATGAAGCTTAAGTGTATGTAATTTAGATCACCATAGAAAACAATAGATAGTAGCGTCCTACATCACTTGTTCATTGAAGGTTATCAATGAAATACTGAATATAACGAGGAAAATCTAGTAGAAACTGAAAAAAAAAAAAAACAAGCTAAATCATATATGTTTCCCTTCAGATTTTATGTTAAAAAGAAGACAATAAGCATGAATCATTTCTACAATATATACAGACAAATATAAATTCACAATATAAAGTTCAAGATACAGAGTAAAAAATGAGGAACCAATTAAAATAAAAGAAAAAGAATACATCTTCCAAAAAAGTAATTGTTTCAAAGATGTCATATTTGTGGGAAATTGAGAAATATAAATAAGTTTCAGAACCTTAAGGCAGAAGAATGATAAAAATAATTATAATGTCTATCCTTTCTCCACTTTTCCTTCTATATGTATCATAAATTAACTATCATGTGATTAATTTTGATGCATGACATTCTATAAAAACAAAATTGCATACCATCACGAGTCCAATTTATTCGGCATCTTGAGCAATGGAGTAGATCAAAGGCTTGGCTTGGATACAGTAAGCGTCGAGTTGCAAAAGCTGCCACCATCGCAGGCACACCACGTTCAAGAGCAAACTGAATTTGATTCTCATGTACGTCTTTTGGAGCTATTGACATGGTAATGACATCTCGTGAAAGCAAGAAAGCACCAAAACTTGCTACCCCACACCCAACATCCAAGACAACTCTTGTACGATTCCCAAATGCAATGCCTGGAACCATCTACATATTCAAGAAAGAAGTTAGACATATATGGACAACTAAAAAGATGTTTCATTTTCTATGTAGGTAATAGATGAGATATCCATCAAAACCATGAAACCTCAGATATCTGGTCTAAATAACTGTCTGCTCCATGTATAAATTGGGTGCCACCTCCAGGAAATTTGAATTTTTCCTTGTCCCTTTTTATCCAATTTTGCCCTCCTTTGTCCTCAACTAAGCGCGTGTGTGGCACATTACTAAACCACACCTGCAATAAAATTGGAATCCCTGTGATCTTTCCATGACTTAAATATTAGAAAACTTGTACGTAATACACAAATAATGTTGATGCAGTGGAATAGTTTCCAGGCAGTTCAATAATATAATAGAATAGAAGCCACTGGAGAGAAATTAGCATAAGCAAACAATCCTAGTTCTCATTTAACCTTCATTAGAACTTGATGCGGACATCGGTACAAAGGTTTGGCGAATCTATCACAGGAGGCGTCGTAAACCGACGGCTATAATTTAAATCTTCAATTATGAGTTATTTTTCTGAATTTTAGTTTTTATTTGATGTATTTCCTGTTTTACCCCTAGGTTGGTTTATGTGAGTGTTGTGGCCCAAGGGGCAATTTTGTATTTTGAGTTTTCTTATGTTGTGGCCTATATAGAGGGCCTTAAGCTATTGTAATAGGGATGGATTATTGATATTAAAAATTCGTGTTCAACACTTGTGTTCTTTTGAGATGATGATAATGAGATTCATATGGGAAGGAATCGGAGTTTTCACCAGCCGCGGGATGGGTCCGGGCTCATGACTTGAAGTCCCTTGGAGAAGGGCAAAGCATCACCCGTCAGCCTTCGGAAGAGTCCAAGGCTCGCGGTTCTTATTTTCTTTCTTTTGTTTTTTGTTTTTATTCCTTCTTATTGCTCCTTGTAGTCATATTCATCATCTTCCTACTTCCACCTTCACGTCGTCTCCATCTCCATAAGCCGCCGGCCACCTCACCAGAAAATCCCCCAAATCGCCGGCCATGGCTCCCTAGCCGCCGGCCTCACCCCCTCCTCTTCCCATGGCCATGCCTCCTTCCAATTTGGGTTGGCAAAATCGAGAGGGAAAATTCATGACAATTTTGGATTTCCAATTTCAAATTTGAAATCTTTCCTAATTGGGTTTGATTCATATTTGGAAGGCTTTAACTCTCCAATTCAAAATTCAAATTTGAATTGCAAGGAGATGAGTCATTAATCCCCTCAAATTAAATTAGCCTTGTTTGGAAACCCTCATTAATCTCTCCCTAAATTCTCACCCTCATGATGCCGCCGGCCCCCTCCAATAAATCCACTTGGATTTATTTCCAAACTTCCTCACCCTTCCCTCTTCCTTCTTGAGTTTCCTAATTTGGGGTAAATGACATTTGGACTTAATTTGAAATTCAAATTATCTAAATTTGAAATTCAAAATTTATTTCCTAATTTAGTTCGCCTATTTTAGGAAAGTCTTTAATTAAATCAATTTGGATTTTCAAATTCAAATGGATTTTCATTAATTGATTTCCTATTTTCCCAAACCTATCAATTTCCCCCAAATCACCTCCTCAAATCCCTCTTTGGCCTCAATAGCTGCCGGCCCCAGTAAATATTCCTACAGGAATTGTTTCCTAAATCACACCCCACCTCTTTGGAAACAATTTGAACCTCACCACTCTTGGCCGAATTTTCCCTAAGCCATATTTCCTAATTTTATTCCTAAATCAAATCCCTGGTTTAGGAAATAACAAAACTTCCCCAACTCCTCATTATCCCGCCGGCTCCTCAATCCTCCCACCGCCTCACTTCTCTCCTGCCCACCCCTTCTAGCTGAAATTCTCCAAGGTATTCCCGCTGGATTTCCTACACTAAGCCTCTCCAAAACTCCACAAATCATGGATTCTCCTACTCCCTAAGACTGCAGCCGAAATCTCAGCCATTGGCCTTGCATCCTAAGCACTTGAAGGTTCCAAAACTGCTGTTTGAATAGTGAAACCTGCTGTCCTTCACCGTTGGAAGTCTGAAATTGCTGTTGAAAGGATTCCAGCTGCCTATGTCAACTACCCAGGGTCTACACAAGAGTTAGGGGTTGCTGTCCAGAATTTCCCAAGTGTCAAAAGCTACTGTTTAGACCTCACGAGTTGCTCTTCAAGACCCATAGGACTCAATCCTCCTACCCGTTCTACATCAGAACTAGTTAATCAATGACAAAAGGGGGTAAAGAAGAACAATAAACACAACTAAGGTTTAAAATTGCGCAATTGACTATTGAAGCATTTTCTATTCGTGAGGCAATGCGTTTTGAGGCGTAAGCCTCAAAATCCAAAATTGCATAAAGTCATAATAAAGATTAAAAATGATTTTTTAAATAATAACCAAACAATATATTAAATGATGACATAATAAATAAATTGATATATATATATATAAACAAAAAAAAGCACAAGACATAAAGTGGCAAGTAATAATTTGTGTGAAATAAAATCGAAATCCAAACATCACAATAATTGCATAATCATATAAAATGTAACTCAAAACTCCATCTTTCTCAATTCCCTACTCATCGATATATAATTAAAAAAAGATATAGTCATGGTACAACAATAATTCAAAGTCATCAGCGTTGTCATCACTAAAGGGTCTTCATTTGAATTATCATCAGAATGAATTACTCTCTTCAGTGCCTCATCAACTGTGGAGTCCAATGCCTCTCAATCTACTTATTTTTCCTCTATTTTAGTTTTCTTCCTCTTCCCTAAATATTTTTTTATCAATATAAAGATGAGTAATGCTCCAAAGTAAATAAGCTTACACAAAATAATTTTTTTATATACCTTTTATGTTTTGTTCTTTTGAGGTTGAGTTGTAGTGGATGTTGATGTTCTGTTTTTATCATCATCAAAGAAATCAACGTTCAAATCTTCCTCTCGTCATTCAGATGGTGTTACTTCCACTTCATCATCTACAACTCACTCATCAGATATCATGTCCTCACAAATCAAAAGGTCTTTGTCATTATTTAACCCTTTCTTCTTCAAGTTCATTTCTTTAAGTCTCTTATTGTACATGATGTACACAAAAGAATTTATCTTTAAGGTTGTTAGCTGACTTCTCCTCTTCGTATGCACTTTATTGTATGTGCTCCAGTTACATTAACATCTAGATGAATAGCGCATTAATCACAAAATCTTCATAGCTAAACATTGCAGTTCTAGAGAATCATCACCAAATTAAATCTACCACTCAACTGAGATTTACATAAATTAGGGGTGTTAAAATAGGTTCTCGAGTCGAATTCGTGTTCAACCTGAAATTGACCTACCTTCAATTGATCCAACCCGAACCCGACCCAATTAGAAAAATGGGTCAAAATTTTAGACCCGGACCCAACGGATTACCAGGTTGACCCTAATCTACTCGCTGACCCACAAGTGCGATCAACAAACGAGTGTCAAGCACGACAATGAAGATGGGATTGTGCGTATGCAGGGGAGAGCGAAACCCACACGAGCCGGTAAGGGCATGGATAGAGCCGACAAGGGGACGAGCCACGCGACTGCGCAAGCGTGGGTGCGAACTTGAGAGGTTGCAAGCACAAGCACAAATTGTAGTCTGTAACTGCGAGTTGCAAGACACAAGCGTGAGACAGGAAGGCGCAACATAGTGCAGGACATGTTCAAATTCAAGTTGTTTTCAGGTTAGCAAGTTGACCCAGATATGACAAAAAAATTTAATCTGGTTAAGAAATAGGACCTCAACCGAACCTGTTTGTTAAACAGGTTAACCCAAACAATTTAGATTTTTTGGGTCGGGTTTCGTATTGTGTAATTAATTGACACCCCTAACATAAATGAGTATAGTAAGTATAATGAATTTCAAATTAATGAGTATATAGTACATTAAAGCAACAAATGAAATTACCTAGAAATCTCTTGGAAATAATGTACTTCATCTGTTGCAATCCAAAGAAACCCTCTTTATTCCTAAAATGTACCAATTGCATGTAAATTTTTGTTTTAGTTGAATCAGCTATAAGCCTATCTATGCAATGGTATAATTCTAATTCTCAGGATTTGTTAACCTATTTTCTGTATATTGATATTGAGGGTTCAAATAATAGCCTGTAGCATAGAAGTTCAATGAAGATGTAGCTCTCACATTTTATCAATGATATTCCAAATTTCTCTATAGATGTATTCTTCTTCTCATAGATTATGGGAAATCATTTCTTTTGTTTCATCCATAACACTATATGTGAAGCACATAGCAAACTTCTTCTCGGCATCCACCATCCTCAGAACCTGCACAAGTGGTCTAGTGGTTATGATGGCATATATGACATCTGCTAAAATCTATTATTTAGAACGATCTTTCAAACCTTTTTCCTCACAAATTTTCTTGCCCAAGCACAACTCAACAATTGTCTCAAGGTAATCATAAACTCCAAAGATTGTCTTGCCTCCAACATGCTTTGCAAATTCAAATAGGCAATGCCAAATCTGATTACTACAGGCCTAAGTATTTCTTTCTTTGAAAATAAGTGTCAAAATTCAAAAATGATTATAAATAAATTTACTTATTTTTTTAGCTTTGTCAGTGCATTCTTATGTTGCGGCAGCTCCTTAAGTTTCTTAAAGATGAGATATATGCAATGTGTGGCGCATGGAGTGCAATATATAAATATTTCCTCTTCTCTATAAGTTTTGCTCCTGCAGCCCTATAAGCACTGGCATTATATGTTTCCACATGAACTACCAAATGCTCTCCACCCTCCTCAATAACACTATCAAGCAACCCAAAAAAAAACTGCATATTTCACCTAATTAGATGCATCAACGAACTTTAAGAACATAGTGTCATAAAGGTTATTGACTAGTATATTTATCAAATTTTTACTCTTTACTTCTGATCATCCATCAAACATGATTATAACTATATGGGCCAAATTCCTCTTAATTTCCTCGATACTTATCTCAGTATTTGTCAACTCCTTCAAAATTCATGTCCTCAAGTCATATATGGATGGAGGTTTCAATTCTATAGCATACGCTCCAATTGAATGGATCATGTTGTAGTAAGAATGGGAGGTAGCAACATTAAATGGAATGATATTCTCATAAAAAAAAATTAATTATATTCATGCATACATGTATTGTGCCTCCCTGACATTCTCTGGGATCAGCTTCTATGTAGTAGAAGATTTATTTTCCTGTTTATTCTTTATTGTGCTCATCATATACTGATCCATGAAACCCCTTGCATCCCTAGAGGACATGGGTTACAATGAAGAAGATGAATCACAATCACTACATTGACTCCCTTAGTAGGAGCCCATATTAAGTATGTCATCAAATTGTCTCTATGCTAGGTGTTTTGATATTATTGACTTATTCATGCATGTTTTAATCTCATCCCTTATAGTATCGAGCACTTTAGCACATGGTGTAACATTTAATGAGATTCATATATGTTCCCCTTTATCGTAGTGATGCCAACTTTCACCACTTTGTCATAGTAGCTACACTTCAAATATATGTACGCCTTGTCGTTGCCTCTCCCATCAACTTGAATGTTATGTTTCCATGCCGAGTCCTTCCTATGATCTGACGTGGTTTTATCATTGATTCTGACCATCCTCTATAAAACTCTGCAATAACAAGTTAAGAAAAAAATTTTGAAACTCACAAAAAATTATGCATGCATGCTTTGGCGATTATCACAAGAGCAATGAATTTGATCCCAACATGTAAGGTTATTCTTAGCAAAACATCTTTCTGTTTAAAATCCACGAAAGCATAAATTACTCAAACACATAAATATTATATTTTAATATCATTATTCTCCCATTATTCTTAAACACATAAATATTAGACCTATCAAGGTAGTCAAAACTAAGGCACATAAAGATAATTTAGTACTCGATGATTAAAGTGATTAGATTCATTTACATAAGTTTTTATTTTATAAAACTAACTAAAAATTTAATCTAAGCTTTGCACCATAATATTTTATAAATCTTTGTTGTCATCATGCATGCCTTTGATACTTTTACCTGTTGAATATTCCCATATAAAAATTGCTTACAACATTCAGAAGGAAACTAAAACAATTGATGAACTGACTATTTAAGGACTTAATTAAAACTTTGATTTTTTTTTTTTTTGAAATATAAAGACTTAATTATAAACAAGATGTAAAAATATTCGATCACAATTGCATAACAATCATGTAATATCGTGTTTTAACTATTCAAGTTACCATTAGCTTTTAGAAACAAATTTACAAAGTTGATTAAAATGAGGTCTTTTAAGTATATTGTTTAGTTATTACCTCACGTGAAGCAATCTAAGTCGAAAAGTAACAATGGACGAGTTGAAGGAGGCGAAAAAGCTAGCTACTCAATTAAACAAGCAAAGTCAAAGAGGATCAAAGGTGAACATCAACACGAGAAAGGGAAGAAAGATGGCTACTGTCGTAGTGAGCAAAGCTCCTGTCATTACTTCCAATCCAACAGGAAGAATGTCATCGAACTATCTTGACTTCCGATCTAATCCGATGGGAAGGGAACGTCATCAAAGAAGGCAAAGAAGCTTTTAGCAATTCGTTCATAACTCTACCTAACATGAAGCAGGCAAAGTCGAATAGCAGTGCCAATGATGGAACGCCGAAGGTTCCCTAGGGTACGAGCGGTTGCCGTTATAAAAACTTTGGTTTCAGCTTAAGTTTAAGGTTTAAAAAAATATATATGCTATTTGAGGTGTACACCTCACAAAAATGAGGCAAGGTGTGGCCTATGATGCATAGACACGGACACGGCGACACGGATACAACACGACACGGACACGGGACACGTCAGTTATTGAAAATATAGGACACGGACACGGGTTGGACACGTTATTATAGTTTTTATGTTTAAAAAATAGTGTATAAAAATTAAATAAGTATAATTTTAAAAATAATAAGTCATTTAACTAGAATTTGTGTTTAAAATGATTAGTATTAGGATGTCGAGAGTCAGGCATCGATGCCGTTTATTAGTCACTGAGAGAGGAGATGAAAATACCTTCATTGCCAAAAAGAAATGAAAATAAGAATATTCGATGATTGGGTATTAAGTACGGACGTTGATTTGGTGTTGTGCATATGAAATAAGAAATTTATTTTAAATCCCGCCAAATAAAAGAAATTATATTTAAAAAAATTCATAAAATATTTAAGATACGCGTGTCGAACACGCGTGTCCAATTTGTATTTAATATTTATTAATCGGACACGTTTTCGGTGTGTCCGACACGTGTCTCGGAGGAGTGTCGGGCGAGTGTCGTGTCGGACACTGCACGCCTCTTTGAGGAGAAGTGTCGGTGCAGCATAGGGTGTGGCTCAGCTAATTTGAGGCATACATATCAAAAAATAATCTCGAGGTGTGCACATCTAGGTATTTTTGGGTAAAATTGCGCTGAGACACACCTCAAGGCGCTTATTGTGCAATTTTAAATAGTGAACACAACTTACTAGTCATAATATATCTTCAATTAACACAACATAAAGTCTCAAAATAATTTACAATTTGATATTATACATGTCTTTTCTTGTCAAAATGGATGGATCACATGACAAAAGATTGTTGCAAAATGCATTCTAACGATAAGTAAACTACTTATGGTTGACCGTATATAAACTGATCAATTTATAATGAATGCTCGTTATTTGTAACTGGATAGTGATCATCTCGTTTATTAGTCTATTACTAGTTAACTATTAGTGATGTTAGGTATGTAAATACCATGTAAATAAATCTGAACTTCCAAAAACAGCAAGAGCCTTCAGCAAATTATATGGTCTTATTTTTTGGGACCTTCTTCTCAACTCATTACAAGTAAAAGGAATATCTGGTTCGGTCATCCTTGAAGAAGCGTCTGGTCCAACCCTCTTAAAAACATCACTTGACATGTTTATTTACGTGGCATGGGAGTTCTTCCTCTTTCCTCCACACATGAACTTCAATCTATAATAAAAACTAACCTCCTCTGAATCCCTGGCTTAGGAATTTATTTAGAAGTAGGAAAATATAAGCTACTAAATTTGACTTCAAAATAAGCAAACTACTATAGTCCTGAATCCTGACTGGCCTCTCAATAGCAGACAAAAGAAACAAAAAATCTGATAGACTTTCATACCGAGGAAATAAAAATTTATTGAGATGAACTGACAAAATTTTGTACAAAAACATAAATACATAATGTGAGTGCATTCAGACTTTCAAGAACTGGACAGTAATTAATTGGGATTGAAACAAAACATTAAACCTAGGTTTATTTTTCTCCTCTGTAGCCCCCAATTAGGATTCATCCAGACTATGAGGAATTTACAGTCCTCAGAACCCTCAAACAGCAGCAGATCATTCATGAACAAAAGCATTCCAATTTCAATCTTTGCTCCAGGTTCTACCAATGAAAACACCAAAAACAAAAGGGGGAGCAATATATCAGGAAAAAAAAGTACCTCGTCTCTGCTTATGGGCCAAGGGATTGGCTCCCTGTAGCCCTTCGGTGCCGGAACTAGGCAATTCAAACTCTGCTCCTTCGCTGGGCAGTGCCGCTCAAATCTCTCCCCTCTCTCCGTAGAATTCAGTTTCCTGATCTCCTCCTCGTTATCAAGACAAGGAATGTACTCCCTCATTCTCTCCGGGCAAAGCCCAAACTTCTGGATTCTAACCCTAGTCTCATCCTTCTTCTCTATCTCATTATTCGTCTCGTTACCCGCCCAAGATGGCGGTTCCTCCTCCTCCACCAGATCGGAATCGAATGATCCGGCATCAAAGTCCTCCCGCATTGCCCCGTTGTCGTCCACGATCCCAACGTTCTTCGGAACCACCGACGGCGCGGAAGCTCTAGAAAGCGCATCAAGCAGCGGATCGGCCGCATTGAGAGAGGACTCGTTGGGTACTGGGGTGGTAATATCGCTGGTGCCTTTGAGGTTGGGAGAGAGGGTAACAGATAGGTTCGCATTGCCGTAGCCGGCGGTAGGATTGACGTTACTGTAAAAGATGAGTTGGGGATACATAGAGCCATCGTTCCAGTTACGGCCGAGGTAGAAGGAGGCGATGCACGCTAGGAACAAGAAGGAGATCTTGGTAAGGGAGGAGAGCTTGAAGGGATCGCCAAGCTCGCCTTTCATTGTTTGGCAGTGCCCGCTGCTCCAAAAGAACTTAATAAAGGCCTTCGCGCGCGAGACCTGAAGGTCGGTGGCCAGCCTGTTTTATAAAGGAAATAGCCGAGCCGGGTTTTCGGGGCTGTATTCTCTAAGTTTTCACTTTCATGCCACTTACGTCAACATAGCTTTTAATTAATTTTCCATTATAAGGCTAAAGTAGGGTTCTTTAAAAAAAAACTTTTTGAGAGCCTAACTTAAAAAAATTACTTTGAGGGCTAATAAGAAAGACTATTATTATTATGATCATATGATGTGGAACTTTTATTACGTCCGGTGTAAGGACGTAGAGGAACGTCCGGTTGGAGGCAAAATCCTGCCAAAAAACTCTGTATTTGCTTGGTATAACTAGGTATTATTTGATATTAACGAGGAATACCGCTCTTTGAAGACGTACCAATACCGAGTTATACCGAGCTGTACCGAGAAATACCGAGTTGTACCGAGTTTTTCTAGGAAAAACTCTGTACAACTTTTGTATAACTCGGTATTTCTCGGTTTAGCTCGGTATAACTCGGTATTGGGTCTTCAAATGATGGTATTCCTCGTTATTGTTTGGTATTGTTCGGTATTTGCTCGGTAGAACTCGTTTTTTGGCGGGATTTGGCCTCCGACCGGACGTTCCTCTGCGTCCGGTCGGAGGATGTAATAGTAGTTCTATGATGTGAGGCCTCTGTTGACAAAAAATTATTTAAAAAAAAAAAAAAGTTAGGGTAGGAATCAAGAGAAAAAATGAAAAGTTAGAGTAGGAATTAAGGAAAATATTATTGATGTGCACCCATCAAAAATTATTAAAGGCCTCCATCTATGATGAGAAAAAAATATTTGCAAAACCTCATAGTTGATATATATTTCTATGATATCATAATGGTTAAGTGCATAAGAATTATGTATAATATAAGAATGTCAATTTTTGAAAAAATAAAAAAAATTAGGCATCTATGTTAAAGATTAAAGCCACACTATTCAACAAAAATTTTGATAGGTTAACTTATCTTTTTATCTTCATAAATAAATATTCTTAGAATTCTATATTGCTATTGTGGAAAATATAAGAACATTACATCTTTATTTAATTGATTTTGATGCTAGTATAAATATGACCAAATAAAGCTAAGAAAATAAATAAATAAATAAATTAAAATAAGAAAAAATATCCTCAATAGTGATGACATATTATAATAATAAATACTAAAAAAATTTAATAAATATTAAGCATATTTGATAATACTAATATGATGATATAATAATTCTATTAACTATAATATCCTCCATAAACTCATAATGTGGTTACAATAAGCATTAAGATTTGTTAGATGACATTTAAAAATGCATTAATAGATATGATTTAAAGAGCAAAAGCAGCTAATAAGTTGTTGGCGGGTTGGTGGAGAAGTGAGATGTATAGAGGCATTTGTTGTAGCTTGAGGAGGATTAGAGTTTAATAGTGAGTTGTGCTAGAAAGAGATAATTGGAGGAGTGATAGTTGGTTTGTGAAATTTGTGGAAGGCTTAGTAGGAGATGATAGAACTAGATGGGTTAGAAAGGTAATAGTTGTAGCATTAAATAGAATGAGAAAATTGGAATAAAAAATCAGACTGGTGAGAGTGAAGAGAGAGAGAGAGAGAGAGAGAGAGAGAGAGAGAGAGAGAGAGAGAGAGAGAGAGAGAGAGAGAGAGATGTATGGGAGCAACTTAATGAGAGGTGCAATGCATACAAGGAGAACATGAGGCATCAAATTGATGTAGGAGGATATAGGAGATTATCATAAATGGAGTTTGGGCTTGATAACTTTGATGGGTAACCTAGCTAGTCAGATAGGAAGAAGGCTTGATAAGGTGGAGATGGTTAGGTGAAGATAAATGATGAGCTATGGAGGCAAGGAAGATTGGTTAAAAGAGCTGCTAAGATTTAAATGCATCACTGGTACAACCCATCCAATTGTGTTGAGGGTGGGCAATTGTCACCCCCCCAAATTAATATTAAGTTATTTGAAAATGCATTTTTGTGATTTTGCCCCTCCTTGAAAATTTTTTTGCCCTAAGTGGCTAAGTTCTAAAAAACCCAATGCTTGTTCTTTCCCAAGTCCTATCTGCGCCACCGACTAACTCTTGCAGCTCGTAAGTCGCAAGCCCTGCTTTCACTGTCTTTTTTCTCCCTCTCTCCTCTACGGTTCAAAAAGTCTCAATGTAAATCATGCATGCCGACAAGCGTCACTCTATCCTTCCGTCCCTGTCCCTTCTATAATTTTTCACATTGACAGCTGACTCATGTAGGCATTTTAGAGAGCAACAAAGGTGCAAAACTTGTAATCTTTTTTCTTGTTTGATGGTATTTTTTTATTCAACATATAGTTGAGTCATTTTTGATTTGTTGCCGATGATTTTGCTCTTACATTTAAATTAACGCTATTTTCTAAGAAATGAAATGTATTTGATTTGATTCCCAATTAAATCATAATGCAACATATCAATAAATATAAAACAGAATACAAAGCTTATAGTTATTTTTCAATTCATCAATTATAATGAAATACAAGACTTTGCTTTGAATTTTCATATAAGTTTTTTTTTATTTTTTAATATTTAATCATTTATTTAATTGATATATCAGTAAAAAATTATCTTGACCAGGCACGAATCTCAAAGCAAAATTGAGTTATAAGCTTTAAAAATTAAATCATAGATCATATGATTTCCAATTTTAGTAAACCTATAGTCGAACTGAACGTCTCGGAAAGACAAATCCAACGACACCAAAATCAGTCAAATCCGAGCCTAAATGGGTCCAAATCAAGGGTCTGAAGTGCTGTTGAAGGTTTCAAACCACAATTTGTTTTACCAAACGGTTTCCAAACATGACATTCTTATAGCCGAATCGAGCGGCTCGATGAGATGAATCCAACAAGCCCAAGATCATTGAATTATGATATTGTTAAGGCATCCAATTGACCAATAAACGGTCCTTGATCAAGGGGATCGATATCAACCTTGATCATCCATGTATTTACAAGCCATGTCACTCTCGGAAAACTATAAATAGGTCCTCATTCTTCACATGAAGGAGGAGGAGGAAGAAGGAAAGGAAGAGAGGAGTTTGGGAGCTCTCTTGCCATCAACCACCGTCGGAGTTCTTCCTGACCACCGTCGGAGTTCATCCCGACCACCACTAGAGTTCCTCCTGACCGCTGCCAAAGTTCTTCCCAACCACCGACGGACTTTTGCCGCAGCCGGACTTCCAGAAGTTCGCCGACTGCCATCAGACTTCCGCCCGTCCGCCGACCACTGCCAGACTTTCGCCAGTCCGCCAACCATCACCAGACTTCTGCTCATCCGCCGATCATCGCTGGAATTCTTCTCGACAGCAGCTGGAGTTCTATTCGGGCACCGACGGGCATCCGCCAATCCATCGAACACTGCAGGACTTCCGCCAGTCTACCAACTACAGTCCTCCCAACCACTATCATCTGACTACGGTCCTTTCAACCTCCGTCATCTGTCGACTACGATCCTTTGGACCTCTGCCGCATTCCAACTACACTCCACGTCGACTACGGTCATCCTGACCTTCATCGCATGCTGACTACGGTCCTTTCGACCTTCATTGACCGCCGACTACGGTCCTCCCAACTTTCGTTGCCCACCGACTATGGTCCTTCTGACCTCTATCGTCTATCTATAATGGTCCTTTCGACCCCCATTACCCGCCGACTTTGATCCTCCCAAGCTTTGTCGCTATACAACAGTTCTTCTAACCTATGTTGCTCGCCGACTAGTCCTTCTGACCTCTGTCGCTCGTCAAATACGATCCTTCCAACCTCTGTCATCATACAACGGTCTTTCCGAGCTCTATCACCATCGATTATGGTCCTTTCGACCTCCGTCACCTACCGACTATGGTTCTTCCGACTTACATCGCTCGTCGACTATGGTTTTGCTGCCCCAGACAAACATGTCAACATTGATTCTTCCAACTCCCACCGTGTAATATACTATGTATGATGTATATTTATCATATAGAGCCAAGACCTTCCTCTTAAGGAAGGGCCTCATTTGTAATGGACTGCAAACACTAATGGATTTATTTAAACTGGGCCAGGCCCCATGGTTTTTCCCCCTTTTTAGGTATTTCCACGTAAAAACTCTGGTGTCTCTTATGAACTTTACACCCTCTCTTTTTTCTGCTTATGTGCTGGATCTTCGTACAAAGCTATGACATTAAATTTTATATTTCACTACCATCGCGAATATTCCAAGATGCAACAATAATAAATTTGCTAATCCTAAAAAATAAAGCTGGTTCCACCCCTGAAAGGTGTGATTTGAGAAAGATAGGATGTGTTTGAAAGTTGGACATTACACTATAGTTAGGGTCGTAAGGAGCACACACGTGCAAAAACATGATGTATAATGACTTAAGAGTGGATTGTGTAGTGAAAATTGTGACAACAAGGAGGCATAAACATCATGCAAGGTAGCTATATGATTGACTCAATGAGAAGGAGATTGAATTTTTAGAAATAGGTGTGCTTATGATGTTGTCAAAATGTGTGATGAGGCTATAGAGCTTCACATGGCGAGAGGGGTAGTCCAGTAATGGGTTTGTTCCCAAGTGGGTGCTCACAAGAGAGAAGAGAACATAGATGAGGTTGATATTTAGCCTCAAGACCTAAATTGAAAAAAATATATATTTTATCTATTAATTAATCTATCATCTATCAGAGTCACTAATCTCACTTATTGACACAAACATTCCACAACTAAAGTGCTGGACATAAAGACACTTAAACAAGCTTTCTCTCTCCTCTCTCCTCTCTCCTCTCTCCTCTCTCCTCTCTCCTCTTCCCTCTCTCTCCTTCTCTTCTTATCTTTTCTTCCCCAATAAGGCAGCAAATAAGGGTGGGTATGGGGTTAAGATAGTGAGGTATATTTAATTTAATTATATGTAAAAATATAATTTAGTGTTTGGCATTGTAATGCTATAGACTACAACGTACGTTGAAGTGCTACATTCAGAGATCCAAATTATTGTAGAACAAAGAACAGGGTGTCGTGTGCTTTTTAGTGTAGCGCTATTGTGCTCCAATTTTAATATTTTAATATTTTTAATTAATTCATTTTATGAAATTTAGAGTTATTATAATAGATCACAGGAAATATTCAAAGTGTTTAATAAATGAGAAAAAAAATTATATATATGCATTTAATTCATATTAGAGAATATGACATGCTCATATATGCAATATATCATGTATCATATATAAAAATTCATATTAGTGTATAATATGACATATCAATTGAAAGCATATAACTAGAGCATGTACCATATGATATATAATTTGGAATTACTTATAATTATGTAAGAAAACAAGTTAGTAAATAATTAATAATACATGAGTATTGACCAATCAATATGTGATTATGTCATTTAAGAAATGAATTGGTTTAACATCTCATACCAACTAATAGGTAAGTTATTACAAACTCTTAGGAATAATATCAATAATTATCATTATCCGATTAGCCTTACTAATAATACTAAGATCATTACCATAGTGCTAATTAGCCAATGTATATAACCAATGTATATATATATATATATACACACACAAACACAGTACATGTACGAACTCATCTGTGAGCTTATATTTATAGAAAATAACTATAATTCCTTAGTTTCATATAGATAATATGTCACATCATTTAGTAATAAATATGTCATAGTATTTGATATTAAGGGAATCAAACTCTGAGAAATCTAAAGTCAGAGATAAAAGATGAGAGGGAACAAGTTATAGGAGGCTTACCATCTAAAATGAAATAATTGCGCTCTTATTATTAAGAAGTTGGTATCAAATATTGTTTTTTCCTAAGAATTTTGAACTTAGATCAACAACCAAATATTGGTGGAATCAAAAGATAGCTCTCCCCCGACCTTGAGAAGAGTCTTATGCAATAATACATAACATAATATTTTAAAGCATAAATTTTATTAGGTATATTATGCAAGCTTTACCCTTAAATTTGAGGTTTATCCTTTTATCTCTTACCACTTGGAGTTATAGCTCCACCACTGATCTAGACTTTATATAAGTTAGTCTCTCTCTTTTATCTTTTTTTTTTTTTTTTTTTTTTTTTGCTTTAATAGCAATTTTTGTAATTTTTGCAAATTACATATCCAAAATCTTATGTTAATTTTATTATGATTTTGATATATTATGACAATAAATTTTGCAAGTGTTTGTATCCCCAATCCCAATTCTAGCTATAGATTCATTAGAAAATTGATCGCGTGCAGCTTATTTTGACATATTGATTGAGAGCTTTGATTACTAATTAAGATATTAAAAAAAAAAAATACTGATCGCAGAGATCTAGGACTTTAACCTCTAGGGATTGAAGACACGAGATTTGGGAAAGCTCCGTAGATTGCACGGAGAAGGAGAATAAAGAGTCGCTAGCCATCGAGATCAGGAGATCAGACAGTACCATAGCTTAACCACGTGGCTTTTTGCTCGCTTTTTTTGATTTGCACGTAACAGTTGGGTAGGAATTTAAAGACAGATAAAAAATTAGATTATATATATTAACTTAAAAAATATTTCGTAGATTAAAATGATATCAAAATTAGATTGATTTAGATTTAAGCAAGTTTTGGTCAAATCAAAATTATATTAAGCCAATCTGTTGCCAGACTTAGGCTTCGTTTGGGACAACTTTTTTACTGCTTTCTAAAACGGAGTTTTAATACAAAAATAAAAAAATTTGTACTAAAACTCCGTTTTAGAAAGCAATAAAAAAGCCGCCCCAAGGCTTCGTTTGGGACAGCTTTCTTGTTGCTTCTTAAAGCAGCTTTCTAGTACAAAAATTTTAATTATTGAACTAGAAAGCTGCTTTAAGAAGCAGCAAGAAAGTCGTCCCAAACTAGCCTTAGGCTTTATTTGGAATGGCTTTTTTACTGCTTCTCAAAAAAGTTTTTAGTAAATTTTTTTTTTATTTTTGTACTAAAAATTTATTTTAAGAAACAGTAAAAAATTTGCTCCAAACGAATTCTTAATTGAGCTCATCAACGAAGCTAATGATAAGTTAATGTTGAGTCGGAGTTGATCGACAAAGAACTGAAACAATAATGATCCTATCTGTCAAAAATAAATTATATTAAAAAAATTAATATAAAATATACATTATGAGTGTGTGAAATTTACTCAAGCAATCAAGTTTTATATGAAGAAATAATGGCGATTTTAAAATACTAGCATTGATAATAGAGATTAGCTCTCAAGAAGAGTTGAGCAACTGTGCTAAATTATATTAAATTTGTGAACATTACTAAAATATACGTTGATCACGTGCTAAGTGCACATGATATGCCCATACACAAAAAGCATAGCTCAAATTTCAATGATTTAAATTTTATTTGGTACGACAATTTTAATGCTTATTAAAATAATTTTTTAGAAGAAATTTTTTATTTTGTATACTAGTAAGTTATTTTAAGAAGCAGTATGAAAGCCGTCCCAAACGAAGCATTGACATTCGTTTGGAATAACTTTCTTGCTGCTTTCTAAAGCAATTTTCGGATACAAAATTTTAGTAAAAAAATTTTTATATTAAAAAATTACTTTAAAAAATAATAATAAAACTATCACAAACAAAATCATAATCAACTAATCGGTATAACTTAATGATTTTGTATCTTTATATGCTAACAATTATAGTCCTTAGCAAAATTATTTCTGCCCCCTTTTAACGTTATTCCTTTTTCCTCCATCCTGCAAATACTCTTTTGGACTGTTGAGGTCTTCAATGACAATAGACAATAGTTTTGGAAGGATTAAAAATCTATCTTTTAAGGACAATATAATGCATTCCTCAAATTTATACAGATAAGTTTTAGCAATTTGATTTCTATATATAACAGTATCAATATTGATATACCCTTAAAAAATTATCTTGATCCGGCACGAATCTTGAAGCAGAATCAAGTTGGAAATTTCAAAAATTAAATCGAAGACCATTTGAACTCCGATTTCAGCAAACTTATAGTCGAACTGAACGTCTCGGAAATACGAATCCAACAACACTAAATTCGACTCAATTCGAGCTCAAATGAGTCCAAATCAAAGACCCGAAGCTCATTTGGGAGGTTCAATCCATACTTTGGATTACCAAAAAGTTTCATGTTTATATTCCAATCGAACGGATCAACGAGACAAATCCAACGAGCCTAAGAATTCAAATTTTGATATCATTAAGACATTCAAATGCCCAATAAACGATCCACAATCAAGGGATTTAACATCTGTCGTCCATTCAAACTACTTCCAATTTACCATTAATCTTACTCCTATTTACTGGCCATGTGACTCTAAAAAATTTACAAATAAACCCCTCATTTCTCATGGAGGGGGAGGAAGGATGCCCAAGCAAGAAGAGAAGGAAGAGTTCTATTGCCACCAAACTACTCCTCAACCACCTCCCTACCATTGATCGACTTCGAACTTCTGTACATCACTACATTTCAAACCGATGCTGGACTTCCGCTTGTCGCCGAACTTCTGTCCATCGCCAAACTTTTACCCGTCACAGGACTTCTACCCGTCAATGGACTTTCATCGAACTTCTATCCGACGTTGACCTTTTACCCGTCCTAGGACTTTTGCCCGTCGTTGGACTTTCGTAGGACTTCTACCCGAGGCAGAACTTCCGCTAGTGGCAGGACTTCTACCCATCGCTGAACTTTCGTCGGACTTCTACTCAATGTCGAACTTTCGCCTGTCGCCGAATTTTAACCTGGCATCGGACTTTCGCTTGTTAATGACCTTCTGACCTCCGTCGTCAGACAACGGTCTTTCCGACCTCCGTAGTCTTTTGACTACAGTTCTTATGACCTCCGTAGCCCACCGACTATGGTTCTTCTAACCTCTATTGTCAGACATCGATCTTTCCGACCAGACTACGGTCCTTCCGTCTTTTGTCGCTAAACAACGGTCTTTATGACCTCCGTCGTTTGCCGTCTACTGTCCTTGCTGACCTCTGTGGTATGCTGACTATGGTCCTTCTGACCTCTGTCGCCAGACAACGGTTATTCCGACCTCCGTCGCTTGCCGACTACAATCCTTCCGACCTCCGTCGCCCACCAACTTTGTTCATTATGACCAAACGAACATGTCGGCAGTTATTCTTCATATTTCCACCATGTAACACACTTTATATTATGTATATTTGTTAGATCAAGCCAAAGCCTTCCCTCTAATGAAGGGCCTCATTTGTAATCATCTGCAAATACTAGTGGATTCATTCAAATTGGGCCAAGGCCCCATTTTTTTCCCCCTACTCAGGTTTTTCCACGTAAAAATTTTGGTATCTCTAATGAATGTTGCACCAACTATTTTATATGATTGTGTGCTGGATCTTCGTACAAAACTAAGACGTTAAACTATATATTTCTCTACCGCCGCGAATATTCCAAGACCTACCAAATATAATGTTATTTTTTAATAAAAAATTATTATAATTTAAGAAAACATTTATTTAATCTAGAACTATAATTTGATGATATTTTTTTTTTTCAATGTAAATTTCATTTATATATGATGGCGTGATGAACCAAAATTCATATCACATAATAATTATTATGGCCCACTCTTCATATGAGCATCAATTAATGCTTAATGCATCTTAGCGACCATGCCAGAGAAATCTTTATCACCGCTAATGATTGAACATAGCTATTGCATCAAACTTTTTACAATATCTATGAGAGGTTATTGAAAAAAATATCTTCTAAATTATTAAAAAAATAACTTTTCTACAAGCATCTTTCATTTTGTCTTCAATAAATATAGTAAGTTTTTGCTAGCTGTACTATCACTTTCGAGTTTGAATCTTGAAATCTAAGTGTCTAACCATTTGTAAAGAACCATAAATTCATTTTATAGGCTTACATGAGAAACATATCTGTATTACTGTATACGTAGTTCAAAATCCTTAGTCATGGTTAAGAATAGCTTAATATAAGTTAGTGGGTGATTAGGCTCAAGCCACACTGCCACAGTATCGAAATAATTCATTTCTCGTATTAAAATGTGTTCAACTTAATAATTAGCTTTAATTTATAAAACTTTGATAAATTTGTATATTTACTAAGTCAAATATGAACAATTATATGTATGTATACTTATATATAGGTGTTTGTATGTGCAAGCATGTGTGTAAATTGTTTACATTCACATTCATATATTTATATGTGACGTTCATGTAATTTTATATTCAATAGTAGCTCATGCTCAGCTTGATAAATTAATGAGTTGAGAACACAAAAAGATTCCGAGTCATTTGCTTAACAAACTAAGCCAAATAAAAAATTTGAATTTAGACATTATAAATAAATAAATTAATAATTAATTAAGCCATATAAAATTTGAGATAACTCAAAATTTAGCAATTTAACACC
Organism: Dendrobium nobile; assembly: GCA_022539455.1. Taxonomy (NCBI): domain Eukaryota; kingdom Viridiplantae; phylum Streptophyta; class Magnoliopsida; order Asparagales; family Orchidaceae; genus Dendrobium; species Dendrobium nobile. Next base: position 20,627,792 of record CM039729.1, on the reverse strand, counting down.
CCTAGCGGGAACTAGTTCTAATTTTGAGTAGAAAAATGGAGTTTTTCAAGTTAGAAGAATCTAATTCATAGAAAGTCATCCAAGACTTGCAAAAGTTATTCCTAAAGAAGGTCCGATTTCTAGCTCTTCTATTGTGTTAAACAACTAATTCAATCAACTTCAAAATGTAAAGCTGGTCAAGATATAAGTTAAAAAAGCATATACGATCAAATGGAGAATGTAAATATGGGCTAAGATCGAAAACCACATCATAATAAGATGAGGAGTTTCGAATGATCAGACACAATAAGCTGAACATAAACAACAAATTATTATGTTCCTCCTCATAAGTCAAATTATAGAGGAGTTTAATATTAGAATGGAGCCATAATTCATATACTACCAAGAATATAAAATTTTCAAACAAGAAAATTTATGAGGTCTTACCCAATTGAAATAACTTATACGAATATTCAATACGAGTTTATTTATTTAAGAGTCATCATTCAAAAAAACTTAAAGAATGCATCAAATATAAACTTGATATGTTTGTATTCTAATTGTTGGGGAAATAATGATGCTGATGAGGTAGATGAAAGTTAGCTTGCTTGTCACTTCTTTAGAGATGAATGTAACTTGACCTACTTCATAAGTATAGTTGGATTTATCATGATCATGTTCCCATGGTGGTGGATACCATTGACCATACATGAATTCATATGTATTATAATATATAACAAAGAAGGCACACATGTTAATTCCTCTCCTCGAAAAAATGTGGAACTAAATGACTTTGTAAGTAATTGTAAGGGGTCAAGATAGTCCTCTTTTTGAAAGGAAGAAGGAATTGAATGGCCATAAATTAATGGGTGATTTATGGGAGTTAGAAGGAGAAAAGAATTGAGCTTTTAGTAGTTAATGGGTAATAAAAGCGATAAAGGTAGTATTACTTCTACAAAGATGAAAGATTAGGTAATCTTAAGTCAGGAGAGGATTAAAGATGTGAGGATATATAGTCCCACTCATGTTACCCCTTTTCTAGAAAGAGGAGGAAAGTGAATGCTCTATAATCATCAATATATAAGATGACTATGCCACCCTAAAAGAGGATGAGTACACCAACCGGAAGATGAGAACTAAGTATCATATGAGACAAAGTACAATATCATGGAAGCCACCTCTTGAAACCTATATGGGACAAAGTGCTACTTAGCGAGATCCACCACTTGAACCTATAGGGGTCACCTCTAGAATCCTATATTTTTAGGTGTTGATTATGGGGTAAGGATACTAACGAGGATGTCAATTGCTTAAGTGAGGGAGATTATGAAATACCTTAAGTAAAAAGAAGTTAAACTATTAAATATTAAGATGTCTTTTGATATAATGGTTGAAGTTTTATTAAGAAACTCTAAATTTATGTGTACTCGTGTGAGAGAAATCCTTGGAAGTTACACCAACATGAGAAATTTGTGAGATCATCAAGACAAAGCAGATAACACCTCGATAGTTAAGAATTTGGTTTGCTACAAATACACATCAAATAATTACATTAGTTGGTTGAAGTTGAAAGCGCCATTTGACAAAAATCTAGTATAAATCCAAGCACCAAAGTTGGAAGTTAGAGTTGATGTTAATAATGTGTATTAATTTTATAAGTGATGATGTGTGTTGACTTTATTGGTGATGGTAAAAAGATGAAATCTTTTAGGCATTGGAGTAGCCAGGCAACATAAGTCATGATATTATAGGTTGGTGAAATATAGTCAAGTGATGGTGATTGGAGGACCACAGTCTTGCAAAGGTAGTATGAGGACCATAGTTAGTGGGAAATTGAGGTCAGAAAGACCATAGTAAGTGGTAGATGGAGATCAAAATATTCATAGTTTGACGATGATGGTCAAATGATTATAGTCATGTGAGGTGGTTTGAGAACCATAATCGGTAACAATGATTTGAGGATTATAGTTTGAGTGTCGGTGGTCAGAGGTTTTTAGTCAGATGATGATGGTTCGAGGATAGTAGTTGGTGGGCGACAATGGTTGGAAGACTATAAATCGGTGGGTGATGGAGGTTAGAGGGACCATAGATGGTGCTGATAGTCAATTACAGAGGATGGTCGGTGAAAGATTCGATAATGGTGGTTGGCCGATGGAGGTCCAACATCGATGGTTAGTTGATAGAATTTTGGCAACTATGATAGGTGGCGATAGTTCAATGAAGGTTGGGGCAGAGGTTTGGTGTCGAAGGTTTTGCGGAGGCCCAACGATGACGTTCAGTCAATGAATGTCAGGAGGTGGCAGTCAGGCAAAGGTCTAGTAATAGTGGTTGGATGGCGAGGGTTTAGTTGATGGCGATGCTTAGGGAGAAGTTATGAAATTCTTCAAGTCTCAAAATTCTCTTGAATCACTAGCCCAAGCTCCCCTCATGTAGAGATTGCGGGCTTATTTATAGATTTTTTGGAGTAGCATGCTCTGTAAATATAGAAAAGTTATGAAACTCCATCGGATGACTTATATTAATTCCACCAATTTTAGAACATTTAGTTAGCATTTAAGCGCTGACATGATGTTAGAATCAAGCAATTTTGGATCTATTATATTTGTCTTGTTGAGCGCTTGATTCAAGTAAAAGCATACCGAATTTGAAGATAATTTGATCATCCAATTAATGCCCTGATGTTTTTAATAACGCTTCAGACCCTTTATTTGGGCTTAAGTTAGACCATTTTTGATGTCATTAATTTTATATCTTGTCGAGGCATTCAGTTGATTATAAATTTGTTGAAATCAGAGTTCAAATGATCATGAATTTACAACTCGACTTAGCACAAAAAAAAAGATCATGAATTTAATTTGAAAATTTCTCTAATTCAAATATTCTCAAGATTTTTGGCCAATCAAGATAATTTTTGGTGAGACATTAATGCTAACTTGATTAAATTTTATTTTTGCTAAAAAAATAAGTGTACCTTTGAACTTTCATATCTTTAACATGTCTGATCTCAATGCCTCATAGAAATGTCTCTTACTAACCCCCCGACCTTAGAAGCATATGAAACATCTTCTTCAAAAAAAAAAAGAACAAGATTATCTATACGAGGAACAAAAGAAATAGAAAATTCTTTGGAATGAGTTTGATAGAAGTCATATGCCCAACTAATTTTTTGGGACACAATAAATCTTTTTGGATGAGATACCTAGAAGGACATATGCTTAAGCGGAGGAAAATCAGTTGAGTAATCTAATAATAGAACAAGATAAAGAAAAATAAAAAACCGAAAAATAACCTCTAGAACGGAGTAGGGGTGTCAATTTCGGGTCACGGGTCGGGTCGGGTCGAACCCGGAACTGACCCGGGTTCAAACGGGTCGACCCTAACCCGACCCGTTTAGGTAAACGGGTCGGAAATGCGAACCCCGGACCCGACCCAACGGGTTGCCGGGTTGACCGACCCGACCCGGGACAACCCGCGAGTGCGGCGGTCGCGCGGTGCGACGGGGTCGCGCGAGGGCGCGGTGTGCGCGGGGTCGCGCAAGTGCGGCGATCGCGCGGTGCGGCAGGGTCGCGCGAGGGGCGCGGTGCGCAGGGTCGCGCGAGGGCGCGGTCGCGCGGTGCGGCGGTCGCGTGGTGCGGCGGGGTCGAGCGAGGGGTCTGGGTCGCGCGAGGGCGCTTCGGCAGTGGGTCATGTCCGCGTGGTTAGGTTAAAAAAAACGGTTTGGCGGGTCAACCCGGCAACCCGCGGGGTCAACCCGAACCCGACCCGTTTTATAAACGGGTCGAAATCTCTAACCCGAACCCGAACCCGCCGATTCGGGTTCGGGGTGACCCCAAACCCGAAATTTTCGGGTTGGGTTCGGGTCAGATTTTCGGGTCGGGTCAAATGTTGACAGCTCTAGAACGGAGGAAAGAAACAAAAAAATCTAAAAATACCTAAAATTTGTAAGGAACACCAGCAGACAAAAAGTCGTCGGCGGTTGCCAGGTGGAACGCCCATCGTGGTAAAAGTATAATAGCCACGCCCGTCCCATTGCGGTGTGGTAAACCCTTCGAGAAGCTTCTGGGGAACTCCTGGCTAGGATGCCGCAAGATTTGACAGGTCGATGTCCCCCACGTGTACGGACCACCAGACTGCTATCCTAGTGGCTCTTACGTTCTCCAAGCAAATGATTCGGACGAATTAGGCTCGTCGACTGCTCTTTTATTTTCATTTTTGCTTGATTTCGCTTTCTCGTATTGTCTTTCTCTTCCATATGCGAGAGCTCGTGCTGAGGCGAACCAAGTTCGACAAGCTAAGAAAGAAAGGAGAAGACAGACCTTTTCTTCTTGGAGAAGCGGTGGCTACGTAGTTAATAAAGAGAAGGAGGTGGAGAATGAATGGTAGCGGGGGAGCAGAGGAGATGGAGAGGACAAGAGGAAGATGGGTAAGGTGGAGGAGAAAGAGAAGGAAAAGAGGTGGTACTGATGTGGGGCTATCTTCCTGGAGTCTCTCCGGATAGATCGCCGCTACTGCATCCGGTTCCAGTTCGCCGACCAGAATCTGCCACCGGCGAAGCGTGGAGGACGTCTCCCGGGTGGATGCGGCTTCGCTATGGCTATTTCAGGTGTCTTATCGAATCCTTCTTTTCTCTCAATCTTTTTCATACATGTTTGCTTTCACTTTTAGTCTACCTGCGCAGCTGCATGGTCCGTTTCCCTCAACTTTGAGTTTATCTACTTATTGTGGTTATTTGAAAAATTGTAAGAGAATCTACAATTGTGTTTGGAAGGATTAAAAATCTATCTTTTAAGGACAAGATAATGCATTCCTCAAATTTATACAGATAAGTTTTAGCAATTTGATTTCTATATATAACAGTATCAATATTGATATACCCTTAAAAAATTATCTTGATCCGGCACGAATCTTGAAGCAGAATCAAGTTGGAAATTTCAAAAATTAAATCGAAGACCATTTGAACCTCGATTTCAGCAAACTTATAGTCGAACTGAACGTCTCGGAATACGAATCCAACAACACTAAATTCGACTCAATTCGAGCTCAAATGAGTCCAAATCAAAGACCCGAAGCTCATTTGGGAGGTTCAATCCATACTTTGGATTACCAAAAAGTTTCATGTTTATATTCCAATCGAACGGATCAACGAGACAAATCCAACGAGCCTAAGAATTCAAATTTTGATATCATTAAGACATTCAAATGCCCAATAAACGATCCACAATCAGGGATTTAACATCTGTCGTCCATTCAAACCACTTCCAATTTACCATTAATCTTACTCCTATTTCTGGCCATGTGACTCTAAAAAATTTACAAATAAACCCCTCATTTCTCATGGAGGGGGAGGAAGGAGCCCAAGCAAGAAGAGAGGAAGAGTTCTATTGCACCAAAATACTCCTCAACCACCTCCCTACCATTGACGACTTTGAACTTCTGTACATCACTACATTTCAAACTGATGCTGGACTTCCGCTTGTCGCCGAACTTCTGTCCATCGCCAACTTTTACCCGTCACAGGACTTCTACCCGTCATGGACTTTCATCGAACTTCTATCCGACGTTGACCTTTTACCCGTCCTAGGACTTTTGCCCGTCGTTGGACTTTCGTAGGACTTCTACCCGAGGCAGAACTTCCGCTAGTGGCAGGACTTCTACCCATCGCTGAACTTTCGTCGGACTTCTACTCAATGTCGAACTTTCGCCTGTCGCCGAATTTTAACCTGGCATCGGACTTTCGCTTGTTAATGACCTTCTGACCTCCGTCGTCAGACAACGGTCTTTCCGACCTCCGTAGTCTTTTGACTACAGTTTATGACCTCCGTAGCCCACCGACTATGGTTCTTCTAACCTCTATTGTCAGACTCGATCTTTCGACCAGACTACGGTCCTTCCGACTTTTGTCGCTAAACAACGGTCTTTATGACCTCCGTCGTTTGCCGTCTACTGTCCTTGCTGACCTCTGTGGTTGATGGCTATGGTCCTTCTGACCTCTGTCGCCAGACAACGGTTATTCCGACCTCCGTCGCTTGCCGACTACAATCCTTCCGACCTCGCCCACCAACTTTGTTCATTTGACCAAACGAACATGTCGGCATTATTCTTCATATTTCCACTGTAACACACTTTATATTTATGTAATTTGTTAGATCAAGCCAAAGCCTTCCCTCTAATGAAGGGCCTCATTTGTAATCATCTGCAAATACTAGTGGATTCATTCAAATTGGGCCAAGGCCCCGTTGTTTTTCCCCTACTCAGGTTTTTCCACGTAAAAATTTTGGTATCTCTAATGAATGTTGCACCAACTATTTTATATGATTGTGTGCTGGATCTTCGTACAAAACTAAGACGTTATAACTTATTATTTCTCTACCACCCGAATATTCCAAGACCTCCAAATATAATGTTATTTTTTTAAAAAATTATTTATAATTAAGAAAACATTTATTTAATCTAGAACTATAATTTGATGAGATTTTTTTTTTTCAATGTAATTTCATTTATATATGATGGCGTGATGAACCAAATTCATATCACATAATAATTATTATGGCCACTCTTATATGAGCATCAATTAATGCTTAATGCATCTTAGCGACCATGCCAGAGAAATCTTTATCCCGCTAATGATTGAACTAGCTATTGCATCAAACTTTTTTACATATCTATGAGAGGTTATTGAAAAAAATATCTTCTAAATTATTAAAAAAATAACTTTTCTACAAGCATCTTTCATTTTGTCTTCAATAAATATAGTAAGTTTTTGCTAGCTGTACTATCACTTTCGAGTTTGAATCTTGAAATCTAAGTGTCTAACCATTTGTAAAGAACCATAAATTCATTTTATTAGGCTACATGAGAAACATATCTGTATTACTGTTACGTAGTTCAAAATCCTTAGTCATGGTTAAGAATGCTTAATATAAGTTAGTGGGTGATTAGGCTCAAGCCACACTGCCACAGTATCGAAATAATTCATTTCTCGTATTAAAATGTGTTCAATTAATAATTAGCTTTAATTTATAAAACTTTGATAAATTTGTATATTTACTAAGTCAAATATGAACAATTTTATGTATGTATACTTATTATAGGTGTTTGTATGTGCAAGCATGTGTGTAAATTGTTTACATTCACATTCATATATTTTTATGTGACGTTCATGTAATTTTATATTCAATAGTAGCTCATGCTCGCTTGAAAAATTAATGAGTTGAGAACACAAAAAGATTCCGAGTCATTTGCTTAACAAACTAAGCAAATAAAAAATTTGAATTTAGACATTATAAATAAATAAATTAATAATTAATTAAGCCATATAAAATTTGAGATAATCAAATTTAGCAATTTAACACCCTAGCGGGAACTAGTTCTAATTTTGAGTAGAAAAATGGAGTTTTTCAAGTTAGAAGAATCTAATTCATAGAAAGTCATCCAAGACTTGCAAAAGTTATTCCTAAAGAAGGTCCGATTTCTAGCTCTTCTATTGTGTTAAACAACTAATTCAATCAACTTCAAAATGTAAGCTGGTCAAGATATAAGTTAAAAAAGCTATACGATCAAATGGAGAATGTAAATATGGGCTAAGATCGAAACCACATCATAATAAGATGAGGAGTTTCGAATGATCAGACACAATAAGCTGAACATAAACAACAAATTATTATGTTCCTCCTCATAGTCAAATTATAGAGGAGTTTAATATTAGAATGGAGCCATTATCATATACTACCAAGAATATAAAATTTTCAAACAAGAAAATTTATGAGGTCTTACCCAATTGAAATAACTTATACGAATATTCAATACGAGTTTATTTTTTAAGAGTCATCATTCAAAAAAACTTAAAGAATGCATCAAATATAAACTTGATATGTTTGTATTCTAATTGTTGGGGAAATAATGATGCTGATGAGGTAGATGAAAGTTAGCTTGCTTGTCACTTCTTTAGAGATGAATGTAACTTGACCTACTTCATAAGTATAGTTGGATTTATCATGATCATGTTCCCATGGTGGTGGATACCATTGACCATACATTAATTCATATGTATTATAATATATAACAAAGAAGGCACACATGTTAATTCCTCTCCTCGAAAAAATATGGAACTAAATGACTTTGTAAGTAATTGTAGGGGGTCAAGATAGTCCTCTTTTTGAAAGGAAGAAGGAATTGAATGGCCATAAATTAATGGGTGATTTATGGGAGTTAGAAGGAGAAAAGAATTGAGCTTTTAGTAGTTAATGGGTAATAAAAGCGATAAAGGTAGTATTACTTCTACAAAGATGAAGATTAGGTAATCTTAGTCAGGAGAGGATTAAAGATGTGAGGATATATAGTCCCAATCATGTTACCCCTTTTCTAGAAAGAGGAGGAAAGTGAATGCTCTATAATCATCAATATATAAGATGACTATGCCACCCTAAAAGAGGATGAGTACACCAACGGAAGATGAGAACTAAGTATCATATGAGACAAAGTACAATATCATGGAAGCCACCTCTGAACCTATATGGGACAAGTGCTACTTAGCGAGAGCCACCACTTGAACCTATAGGGGTCACCTCTAGAATCCTATATTTTTAGGTGTTGATTATGGGGTAAGGATACTAACGAGGATGTCAATTGCTTAAGTGAGGGAGATTATGAATACCTTAGTAAAAAGAAGTTAAACTATTAAATATTAAGATGTCTTTTGATATAATGGTTGAAGTTTTATTAAGAAACTCTAAATTTATGTGTACTCGTGTGAGAGAAATCTTGAAGTTACACCAACATGAGAAATTTGTGAGATCATCAAGACAAAGCAGATAACACCTCGATAGTTAAGAATTTGGTTTGCTACAAATACACATCAAATATATACATTAGTTGGTTGAAGTTGAAAGCGCCATTTGACAAAAATCTAGTATAAATCCAAGCACCAAAGTTGGAAGTTAGAGTTGATGTTAATAATGTGTATTTATTTTATAAGTGATGATGTGTGTTGACTTATTGGTGATGGTAAAAAGATGAAATCTTTAGGCATTGGAGTAGCCAGGCAACATAAGTCATGATATTATAGGTTGGTGAAATATAGTCAAGTGATGGTGATTGGAGGACACCAGTCTTGCAAAGGTAGTATGAGGACCATGTTAGTGGGAAATTGAGGTCAGAAAGCCATTGTAAGTGGGAGATAGGATCAAAATATTCATAGTTTGACGATGATGGTCAAATGATTATAGTCAGTGAGGTGGTTTGAGACCATAATCGGGTAACAATGATTTGAGGATTATAGTTGAGTGTCGGTGGTCAGAGGTTTTTAGTCAGATGATGATGGTTCGAGGATAGTAGTTGGTGGGCGGCAATGGTTGGAAGACTATAATCGGTGGGTGATGGAGGTTAGAGGGACCATAGATGGGTGCTGATAGTCAAATGACAGAGGATGGTCGGTGAAAGATTTGATAATGGTGGTTGGCCGATGGAGGTCCAACATCGATGGTTAGTTGATAGAATTTTGGAAACTATGGTAGGTGGCGATAGTTTAATGAAGGCTGGGCAGAGTAATATTTTAATATTTTTAATTAATTCATTTTATGAAATTTAGAGTTATTATAATAGATCACAGGAAATATTCAAAGTGTTTAATAAATGAGAAAAAAAATATATATATTTGCATTTAATTCTTATTAGAGAATATGACATGCTCATATATGCATTATATCATGTATCATATATAAAAATTCATATTAGTGTATAATATGACATATCAATTGAAAGCTATAATAGAGCATGTACCATATGATATATAATTTGGAATTACTTATATTTATGTAAGAAAACATGTTAGAAAAAATATTAATAATACATGAGTATTGACCAATTCAATATGTGATTATGTCATTTAAGAAATGAATTGGTTTAACATCTCTATTAAACTAATAGGTAAGTTATTACAAACTCTTAGGAATAATATCAATAATTATCATTATCCGATTAGCCTTACTAATAATAATAAGATCATTACCATAGTGCTAATTAGCCAATGTATATAACCAATGTATATATATATATATATACACACACAAACACAGTACTATGTACGAACTCATCTGTGAGCTTATATTTATAGAAAATAACTATAATTCCTTAGTTTTCATATAGATAATATGTCACATCATTTAGTAATAAATATGTCATAGTATTTGATTTTAAGGGAATCAAACTCTAAGAAATCTTAAAGCCAGAGATAAAAGATGATGAGAGGGAACAAGTTATAGGAGGCTTACCATCTAAAATGAAATAATTGCGCTCTTATTATTAAGAAGTTGGTATCAAATATTGTTTTTTCCTAAGAATTTTGAACTTAGATCAACAACCAATATTGGTGGAATCAAAAGATAGCTCTCCCCCGACCTTGAGAAGAGTCTTATGCAATAATACATAACATAAGATTTTAAAGCATAAATTTTATTAGGTATATTATGCAAGCTTTACCCTTAATTTTTGAGGGTTTTCCTTTTATCTCTTACCACTTGGAGTTATAGCTCCACCACTGATCTAGACTTTATATAAGTTTAGTCTCTCTTTTTTTATTTTTTTTTTTTTTTTTTTTTTGCTTTAATAGCAATTTTTGTAATTTTTGCAAATTACATATCCAAAATCTTATGTTAATTTTATTATGATTTTGATATATTATGAAAATAAATTTTGCAAGTGTTTGTATCCCCAATCCCAATTCTAGCTATAGATTCATTGGAAAATTGATCGCGTGCAGCTTATTTTGATATATTGACTGTGAGCTTTGATTACTAATTAAGATATTAAAAAATAATAATAATACTTATCGCAGAGATCTAGGACTTTAACCTCTAGGGATTGAAGACACGAGATTTGGGAAAGCTCCGTAGATTGCACGGAGAAGGAGAATAAAGAGTCGCTTGCCATCGAGATCAGGAGATCAGACAGTACCATAGCTTCACCACGTGGCTTTTTGCTCGCTTTTTTCTCTTTACACGTAACAGTTGGGTAGGAATTTAAAGGTAGATAAAAAATTAGATTATATATATTAACTTAAAAAAATATTTCGTACATTAAAATGATATCAAAATTAGATTGATTTAGATTTAAGCAAGTTTTGGTCAAATCAAATTTATATTAATCCAATCTGTTGTCAGACTTAGGCTTTATTTGTGACGGTTTTTTTACTGCTTCTCAGAAAAGTTTTTAGTAAATTTTTTTAAATTTTTATATTAAAAAATTATTTTAAGAAGCAGTAAAAAAATCGTCTCAAACGAAATCTTAAATGAGCTCATCAACGAAGCTAATGATAAGTTAATATTGAGTCGGAGTTAATCAACAAAGAACTGAAACATTAATGATCCTATCTGTCAAAAATAAATTATATTAAAAAGATTAATATAAAATATACATTATGAGTGTGAAATTTACTCAAGCAATCAAGTTTTATATGAAGAAATAATGGCGATTTTAAAATACTAGCATTGATAATAGAGATTAGCTCTCAAGAAGAGTTGAGCAACTGTGCTAAATTATATTAAATTTGTGAACATTACTAAAATATACGTTGATCACGTGCTAAGTGCACATGATATGCCCATACACAAAAAGCATAGCTCAAATTTCAATGATTTAAATTTTATTTGGTACGACAATTTTAATGCTTATTAAAATAATTTTTTAGAAGAAATTTTTTATTTTGTATACTAGTAAGTTATTTTAAGAAGCAGTATGAAAGCCGTCCCAAACGAAGCATTGGCATTCGTTTGGAATAACTTTCTTGCTGCTTTCTAAAGCAATTTTCGGATACAAAATTTTAGTAAAAAAATTTTTATATTAAAAAATTACTTTAAAAAATAATAATAAAACTATCACAAACAAAATCATAATCAACTAATCGATATAACTTAATGATTTTGTATCTTTATATGCTAACTATTATAGTCCTTCGCAAAATTATTTCTGCCCTCTTTTAACGTTATTCCTTTTTCCTCCATCCTGCAAATACTCTTTTGGACTGTTGAGGTCTTCAATGACAATAGACAATAGTTTTGGAAGGATTAAAAATCTATCTTTTAAGGACAAGATAATGCATTCCTCAAATTTATACAGATAAGTTTTAGCAATTTGATTTCTATATATAACAGTATCAATATTGATATACCCTTAAAAAATTATCTTGATCCGGCACGAATCTTGAAGCAGAATCAAGTTGGAAATTTCAAAAATTAAATCGAAGACCATTTGAACTCCGATTTCAGCAAACTTATAGTCGAACTGAACGTCTCGGAAATACGAATCCAACAACACTAAATTCGACTCAATTCGAGCTCAAATGAGTCCAAATCAAAGACCCGAAGCTCATTTGGGAGGTTCAATCCATACTTTGGATTACCAAAAAGTTTCATGTTTATATTCCAATCGAACGGATCAACGAGACAAATCCAACGAGCCTAAGAATTCAAATTTTGATATCATTAAGACATTCAAATGCCCAATAAACGATCCACAATCAAGGGATTTAACATCTGTCGTCCATTCAAACCACTTCCAATTTACCATTAATCTTACTCCTATTTACTGGCCATGTGACTCTAAAAAATTTACAAATAAACCCCTCATTTCTCATGGAGGGGGAGGAAGGAGGCCCAAGCAAGAAGAGAAGGAAGAGTTCTATTGCCACCAAACTACTCCTCAACCACCTCCCTACCATTGACCGACTTTGAACTTCTGTACATCACTACATTTCAAACTGATGCTGGACTTCCGCTTGTCGCCGAACTTCTGTCCATCGCCAAACTTTTACCCGTCACAGGACTTCTACCCGTCACTGGACTTTCATCGAACTTCTATCCGACGTTGACCTTTTACCCGTCCTAGGACTTTTGCCCGTCGTTGGACTTTCGTAGGACTTCTACCCGAGGCAGAACTTCCGCTAGTGGCAGGACTTCTACCCATCGCTGAACTTTCGTCGGACTTCTACTCAATGTCGAACTTTCGCCTGTCGCCGAATTTTAACCTGGCATCGGACTTTCGCTTGTTAATGACCTTCTGACCTCCGTCGTCAGACAACGGTCTTTCCGACCTCCGTAGTCTTTTGACTACAGTTCTTATGACCTCCGTAGCCCACCGACTATGGTTCTTCTAACCTCTATTGTCAGACATCGATCTTTCCGACCAGACTACGGTCCTTCCGACTTTTGTCGCTAAACAACGGTCTTTATGACCTCCGTCGTTTGCCGTCTACTGTCCTTGCTGACCTCTGTGGTATGCTGGCTATGGTCCTTCTGACCTCTGTCGCCAGACAACGGTTATTCCGACCTCCGTCGCTTGCCGACTACAATCCTTCCGACCTCCGTCGCCCACCAACTTTGTTCATTCTGACCAAACGAACATGTCGGCATCTATTCTTCATATTTCCACCATGTAACACACTTTATATTATGTATATTTGTTAGATCAAGCCAAAGCCTTCCCTCTAATGAAGGGCCTCATTTGTAATCATCTGCAAATACTAGTGGATTCATTCAAATTGGGCCAAGGCCCCGTTGTTTTTCCCCTACTCAGGTTTTTCCACGTAAAAATTTTGGTATCTCTAATGAATGTTGCACCAACTATTTTATATGATTGTGTGCTGGATCTTCGTACAAAACTAAGACGTTAAACTATATATTTCTCTACCACCGCGAATATTCCAAGACCTACCAAATATAATGTTATTTTTTAATAAAAAATTATTATAATTTAAGAAAACATTTATTTAATCTAGAACTATAATTTGATGAGATTTTTTTTTTTCAATGTAAATTTCATTTATATATGATGGCGTGATGAACCAAAATTCATATCACATAATAATTATTATGGCCCACTCTTCATATGAGCATCAATTAATGCTTAATGCATCTTAGCGACCATGCCAGAGAAATCTTTATCACCGCTAATGATTGAACATAGCTATTGCATCAAACTTTTTTACAATATCTATGAGAGGTTATTGAAAAAAATATCTTCTAAATTATTAAAAAAATAACTTTTCTACAAGCATCTTTCATTTTGTCTTCAATAAATATAGTAAGTTTTTGCTAGCTGTACTATCACTTTCGAGTTTGAATCTTGAAATCTAAGTGTCTAACCATTTGTAAAGAACCATAAATTCATTTTATAGGCTTACATGAGAAACATATCTGTATTACTGTATACGTAGTTCAAAATCCTTAGTCATGGTTAAGAATAGCTTAATATAAGTTAGTGGGTGATTAGGCTCAAGCCACACTGCCACAGTATCGAAATAATTCATTTCTCGTATTAAAATGTGTTCAACTTAATAATTAGCTTTAATTTATAAAACTTTGATAAATTTGTATATTTACTAAGTCAAATATGAACAATTATATGTATGTATACTTATATATAGGTGTTTGTATGTGCAAGCATGTGTGTAAATTGTTTACATTCACATTCATATATTTATATGTGACGTTCATGTAATTTTATATTCAATAGTAGCTCATGCTCAGCTTGATAAATTAATGAGTTGAGAACACAAAAAGATTCCGAGTCATTTGCTTAACAAACTAAGCCAAATAAAAAATTTGAATTTAGACATTATAAATAAATAAATTAATAATTAATTAAGCCATATAAAATTTGAGATAACTCAAAATTTAGCAATTTAACACCCCTAGCGGGAACTAGTTCTAATTTTGAGTAGAAAAATGGAGTTTTTCAAGTTAGAAGAATCTAATTCATAGAAAGTCATCCAAGACTTGCAAAAGTTATTCCTAAAGAAGGTCCGATTTCTAGCTCTTCTATTGTGTTAAACAACTAATTCAATCAACTTCAAAATGTAAAGCTGGTCAAGATATAAGTTAAAAAAGCATATACGATCAAATGGAGAATGTAAATATGGGCTAAGATCGAAAACCACATCATAATAAGATGAGGAGTTTCGAATGATCAGACACAATAAGCTGAACATAAACAACAAATTATTATGTTCCTCCTCATAAGTCAAATTATAGAGGAGTTTAATATTAGAATGGAGCCATAATTCATATACTACCAAGAATATAAAATTTTCAAACAAGAAAATTTATGAGGTCTTACCCAATTGAAATAACTTATACGAATATTCAATACGAGTTTATTTGTTTAAGAGTCATCATTCAAAAAAACTTAAAGAATGCATCAAATATAAACTTGATATGTTTGTATTCTAATTGTTGGGGAAATAATGATGCTGATGAGGTAGATGAAAGTTAGCTTGCTTGTCACTTCTTTAGAGATGAATGTAACTTGACCTACTTCATAAGTATAGTTGGATTTATCATGATCATGTTCCCATGGTGGTGGATACCATTGACCATACATGAATTCATATGTATTATAATATATAACAAAGAAGGCACACATGTTAATTCCTCTCCTCGAAAAAATGTGGAACTAAATGACTTTGTAAGTAATTGTAAGGGGTCAAGATAGTCCTCTTTTTGAAAGGAAGAAGGAATTGAATGGCCATAAATTAATGGGTGATTTATGGGAGTTAGAAGGAGAAAAGAATTGAGCTTTTAGTAGTTAATGGGTAATAAAAGCGATAAAGGTAGTATTACTTCTACAAAGATGAAAGATTAGGTAATCTTAAGTCAGGAGAGGATTAAAGATGTGAGGATATATAGTCCCACTCATGTTACCCCTTTTCTAGAAAGAGGAGGAAAGTGAATGCTCTATAATCATCAATATATAAGATGACTATGCCACCCTAAAAGAGGATGAGTACACCAACCGGAAGATGAGAACTAAGTATCATATGAGACAAAGTACAATATCATGGAAGCCACCTCTTGAAACCTATATGGGACAAAGTGCTACTTAGCGAGAGCCACCACTTGAACCTATAGGGGTCACCTCTAGAATCCTATATTTTTAGGTGTTGATTATGGGGTAAGGATACTAACGAGGATGTCAATTGCTTAAGTGAGGGAGATTATGAAATACCTTAAGTAAAAAGAAGTTAAACTATTAAATATTAAGATGTCTTTTGATATAATGGTTGAAGTTTTATTAAGAAACTCTAAATTTATGTGTACTCGTGTGAGAGAAATCCTTGGAAGTTACACCAACATGAGAAATTTGTGAGATCATCAAGACAAAGCAGATAACACCTCGATAGTTAAGAATTTGGTTTGCTACAAATACACATCAAATAATACATTAGTTGGTTGAAGTTGAAAGCGCCATTTGACAAAAATCTAGTATAAATCCAAGCACCAAAGTTGGAAGTTAGAGTTGATGTTAATAATGTGTATTAATTTTATAAGTGATGATGTGTGTTGACTTTATTGGTGATGGTAAAAAGATGAAATCTTTAGGCATTGGAGTAGCCAGGCAACATAAGTCATGATATTATAGGTTGGTGAAATATAGTCAAGTGATGGTGATTGGAGGACCACAGTCTTGCAAAGGTAGTATGAGGACCATAGTTAGTGGGAAATTGAGGTCAGAAAGACCATAGTAAGTGGTAGATGGAGATCAAAATATTCATAGTTTGACGATGATGGTCAAATGATTATAGTCATGTGAGGTGGTTTGAGAACCATAATCGGGTAACAATGATTTGAGGATTATAGTTGAGTGTCGGTGGTCAGAGGTTTTTAGTCAGATGATGATGGTTCGAGGATAGTAGTTGGTGGGCGACAATGGTTGGAAGACTATAATCGGTGGGTGATGGAGGTTAGAGGGACCATAGATGGGTGCTGATAGTCAAATTACAGAGGATGGTCGGTGAAAGATTCGATAATGGTGGTTGGCCGATGGAGGTCCAACATCGATGGTTAGTTGATAGAATTTTGGAAACTATGGTAGGTGGCGATAGTTTAATGAAGGCTGGGGCAGAGGTTTGGTGTTGAAGGTCGTGCGGAGGCCCAACGATGACGTTCAGTCAATGAATGTCGGGAGGTGGCAGTCAAGCAAAGGTTTAGCAATAGTGGTTGGCTGGCGAGGGTTTAGTTGATGGCAATGCTAAGGGAGAAGTTATGAAATTCCTCAAGCCTCAAAATTCTCTTGAATCACTAGCCCAAGCTCCCCTAATGTAGAGATTGCAGGCTTATTTATAGATTTTTTGGAGTAGCATGCTCTGTAAATATAGAGAAAGTTATGGGAACTCCATCGGATGACTTATATTGATTCCCCCAATTTTAGAACATTTAGTTAGCATTTAAGCGCTGACATGATGTTAAAATCAAGCAATTTTGGATATATTATATTTGTCTTGTTGAGCGCTTGATTCAAGTAAAAGCATACTGAATTTGAAGATAATTTGATCATCCAATTAATGCCCTGATGTTTTTAATAACGCTTCAGACCCTTTATTTGGGCTTAAGTTAGACCATTTTTGATGTCATTAATTTTATCTTGTCGAGGCATTCAGTTTGATTATAAATTTGTTGAAATCAGAGTTCAAATGATCATGAATTTACAACTCGACTTAGCACAAAAAAAAAGATCATGAATTTAATTTGAAAATTTCTAATTCAAATATGTCTCAAGATTTGTGGCCAATCAAGATAATTTTTGGTGAGACATTAATGCTAACTTGATTAAATTTTATTTTTGCTAAAAAAATAAGTGTACCTTTGAACTTTCATATCTTTAACATGTCTGATCTCAATGCCTCATAGAAATGTCTCTTACTAACCCCCCGACCTTAGAAGCATATGAAACATCTTCTTCAAAAAAAAAAGAACAAGATTATCTATACGAGGAACAAAAGAAATAGAAAATTCTTTGGAATGAGTTTGATGAGAAGTCATATGCCCCAACTAATTTTTTGGGACACAATAAATCTTTTTGGATGAGATACCTAGAAGGGACATATGCTTAAGCGGAGGAAAATCAGTTGAGTAATCTAATAATAGAACAAGATAAAGAAAAATAAAAAACCGAAAAATAACCTCTAGAACGGAGTAGGGGTGTCAATTTCGGGTCACGGGTCGGGTTCGGGTCGAACCCGGAACTGACCCGGGTTCAAACGGGTCGACCCTAACCCGACCCGGTTAGGTAAACGGGTCGGAAATGCGAACCCGGACCCGACCCAACGGGTTGCCGGGTTGACCCGACCCGACCCGGGACAACCCGCGAGTGCGGCGGTCGCGCGGTGCGACGGGGTCGAGCGAGGGCGCGGTGTGCGCGGGGTCGCGCAAGTGCGGCGATCGCGCGGTGCGGCAGGGTCGCGCGAGGGCGCGGTGCGCAGGGTCGCGCGAGGGCGCGGGGTCGCGCGGTGCGGCGGTCGCGTGGTGCGGCGGGGTCGAGCGAGGGGTCTGGGTCGCGCGAGGGCGCTTCGGTAGTGGGTCATGTCCGCGTGGTTAGGTTAAAACGGGTTGGCGGGTCAACCCGGCAACCCGCCGGGTCAACCCGAACCCGACCCGTTTTATAAACGGGTCGAAATCTCTAACCCGAACCCGAACCCGGCCGGTTCGGGTTGACCCAAACCCGAAATTTTCGGGTTGGGTTCGGGTCAGATTTTCGGGTCGGGTCAAATGTTGACACCTCTAGAACGGAGGAAAGAAACAAAAAATCTAAAAATACCTAAAATTTGTAAGGAACACCAGCAGACAAAAGTCGTCGGCGGTTGCCAGGTGGAACGCCCATCGTGGTAAAAGTATGAATAGCCACGCCCGTCCCATTGCGGTGTGGCAACCCTTCGAGAAGCTTCTGGGGAACTCCTGGCTAGGAATGCCGCAAGATTTGACAGGTCGATGTCCCGCCACGTGTACGGGACCACCAGACTGCTATCCTACGTGGCTCTTACGTTCTCCAAGCAAATGATTCGGACGAATTAGGGCTCGTCGACTGCTCTTTTATTTTTCATTTTTGCTTGATTTCGCTTTCTCGTATTGTCTTTCTCTTCCATATGCGAGAGCTCGTGCTGAGGCGAACCAAGTTCGACAAGCTAAGAAAGAAAGGAGAAGACAGACCTTTTCTTCTTGGAGAAGCGGTGGCTACGTAGTTAATAAAGAGAAGGGAGGTGGAGAATGAATGGTAGCGGGGGAGCAGAGGAGATGGAGGAGGACAAGAGGAAGATGGGTAAGGTGGAGGAGAAAGAGAAGGAAAAAGAGGTGGTACTGATGTGGGGCTATCTTCCTGGAGTCTCTCCGGATAGATCGCCGCTACTGCATCCGGTTCCAGTTCGCCGACCAGAATCTGCCACCGGCGAAGCGTGGAGGGACGTCTCCGGGGGTGGATGCGGCTTCGCTATGGCTATTTCAGGTGTCTTATCGAATCCTTCTTTTTCTCTCAATCTTTCATACATGTTTGCTTTCACTTTTAGTCTACCTGCGCAGCTGCAATGGTCCGTTTCCCTCAACTTTGAGTTTATCTACTTATTGTGGTTATTTGAAAAATCTATTCGATTTGAATATTTGATCTCATGAATTTTTGTTTTTCCTGGCGATTTCATGGCTTTTCTGCTAAATTTGATCTGCAATTGCCGGGCTTTGTTTTAGGTCAGAGGTTTTTTTTTGGGGGTAGTGGACAATATTTGACCTATTCATTAGCAGTTTATTGCGAGGAACTTAACTCGGTGCAGACATGATGTACACCCAAATATCATCCAGGGCGGTGTCAGGACAAGTCGGTCAGGCTTAGTAAAGATCAATGCAAGTAGATCCATATCAACATACAGGGTTAAAGACTAGTCGCCCATGCCACAAAAATTAACTCGTTGAAGTCTCCAGGTATTCGTTGTTGAGTTCAATTCGGTCAAAGATTTTCAATCAATCATCACAGAAACTCGGCCCAGGTGGCCTAACATAGCGGACCTCAGGGCCAGCTACCAAAAGCCAATCAATACACCTACTCTCCTGTACTCGGTCTACCCTTCTAAAGTCGGCTGGCGACTTAACACTAACTCGTTTTTTATTTAAAAATTAATGTGTTTTCAATATAATCAAACAATCAGAACTGACAAATATTTATTTTAAAGTAAGTATTCCTTAAATGTGTATTATTCCTTAAATGTGTATAGTATGAGCCTCCACCTCCACTTATAAATAAGGGTTAAAGGACAAGCCCAAAACACATTTGGATCAAGTGCTCAAGTGTTGTACTTTTTTGACGATAGTGAAATGTCAGAACTTCTTCTATACTCATTTTATTGTTTCTTAACCAATATTGACAATAATATTTTGGTGTTATCCACAAAGAAATTTGGATCCAACGTCATTTAAGGTGCGCCGAGTATGATGCCAAAGGCTAAAGCTAGGTATTGAAGTTATAAAATATAACAAAACAAGATTGAAGAGATCAATCAAAATCAAAGACATAGAGTTTGTCATTAGTAGACAAATTGGTCAGGTGTTGGAGAGGCTCACTAGAATAATCCATGGAGTTTTGGTGTGTTTCCTAGAAGCACTTCATAAGTGAAATTTTTTTAGGATGGTGGATCTTTGAACTCTCCCATTTGTTAGGAACAATCAAGTCTACATCAATTGACTTCAGTTTCTGCCACTGATGAGACTGAAACCACCCCACCTCGAAGGTTCGAGAAGCGTTGGCCATAATTGATACACACTTTCTCTAGAAAAATTTCTAGAGGCACAACCCCAACAAAGTTCAAGTTTCCATGCTTGCATTTATGCAGAGGAAGGACTGAAGGACATATATGGCTAAACATGTCGTCTACTCTGATTCAACCTCCTCATTATTGAATATAAATGATGCCATAATGTGTTGATTATTCTTTACAACTTCAAGGAATTGCCATTTAGTTGTGATATAGTATCCTGTGAGAGATTAGCATAAGCTAGCAAGAAGAACTTCAATGGAACAATGAAGAGCAAACTTCTCTATATTTTTATAAACTATCAAAACTGCTTCTCTCTCTTCCTTCATTCCTATATGTAATTGCTAAAAGGTAAAGCCTATTGGCATAACTAATTACTGTAATAACTATACTTAAAAAGACTAAAAGGAAGAAACGAATTCAAGTACTAACAAACTAAAAGGGGAGGGAATAAAAGAAAGTGGAACCTAAACAGAGCATGTGCACATACCTTGTTGTCCAGTACGCCCTAGCTCCTCCTTCTAAAGATGCTCCGCATCATACGCCCCTTGCAAAAAAAAGAGTTGCAACTGCAACTTGGTTTTCAACAGCAACTGAGCTATCATCTGGAGGATGATAAGGATATAAGTCTTTGGCCACATTAAATGTATTGGAAGTGTTAAATTCATTTGGGAGTTTGAACAACATATGCATTATCATTTATACACCTGACTACCGAGAATGGCCCAAATTTCCTCTTGCTTAGCTTCGAGTAGGTGCCTATAGGAAATCTTTCCTTTCTCATTCGAACCCAAACGAGATCTCATGGTTTAAATATTTTCTTCCTCCTGTGAGCATCAACATCCGCCTTATATTTATCATTAGAGTTTTGCAGCTTAAGACGAACTTTGGATAACATCTCAACGAATTGATCAACCCATTCTGAAGCGGCTTTGCTCTTACATTTCGGAGTTAGAGCAACATCAACACAAGTGTTGGGCATTTTTGTATATACAATGCTAAATAGACTCATACACGTGATCGATTTGGCATTGAGTTGAAGGCAATTTTAGCTTGGCCGAGAACTTCATCCCAAACTTTCAGTTGTTCTTGCACTAAGCAGCGGAGTAAATTTCCCAGTGTTTGATTCACTAATCCGGTCTGCCCGTCTGTCTGCGGGTGATAAGCAGAACTCAGTTGAAGTTGTATACTTAGCCTCTTCCACAATTTCCGCCAGAAGTGGCTTAGAAACTTCACATCTTTGTCTGATGTAAGGCTCCTTGGCACTCCGTGTAGCCTAACAATCTCGCGGAAGAAGAGTTTAGCAATGTTAAACACATCAAAAGTCTTCTTGCACGCTACAAAATGCGCCATCTTTGAAAATCGATCCACAACTATCATTATGGAATCATTTCCACGTTTTGTACGCGACAACCCAAATACAAAGTCTAGGCTTGGATCTTCCCAAATTGTATATGGTACAGGTAACGATTGATACAAGCCAGTGTTTTATCCCCCTCCCTTGTAGGTCTGGCATAAAGAGCATCTCTCTACATATCTAGCAACGTCTCTCCTCAAATGTGGCCAATAGAACTTTGCTTGCATTTGCACCAACGTGTTGTCATGCTCAACCTGAGCAGCTAGGCCTCTGCTATGTACTTCCTGTATGAGTAGTTGACGTCAAAATGAATTGGGGATGCAGAGAAAATTGTCTTTAAATAAAAAACCATGCCTTATAGAATACTCTTCTATCGGCTCTTTGTTAACACAACTAAGCTAGACTTTGGCAAAGTCCTTGTTTGCGGCATATAAGTCACAAAAGGCTATCTAATCCCATAAACTCTATTTGCAACCTTGTAATCAAATCCGATCGGCGGCTTAAAGCATCTGCCACTCGATTTTGGGCCCTGCTTTTGTGCTTCAGCACAAATGTGAATTTCTGCAAGAAAATGATCCACTTCGCATGCATTCGGTTAATGTTTTTCTGGGAATTTATGTATTGTAATGCCTTGTGATCACTGCATAAGACAAAGTCTTGATGTAATAAATAATGTTCTCATTGCTTTAATGCTCTTACGACTGCATGCAGTTCTTGTTCGTAAATTGACCATCATTGTCTTGAGGGGCATAATTTTTCTCTGAAAAATTCTATGGGCCCGTTATCTTGTGCTAAAACAACCCCAATTCCCACTGTGGATGCATCCGTTTCAACCGAGAATGGCTTGTCAAAGTTGGGCAGAATGAGGACTAGTGCTGTAGATAATGCGCTCTTAATAGTTTCAAAACTTTTATTATGCTCATCCTTCCACTGGAATTGCTTAAGCTTCAAAATAACAGTGATCGGAGCTAAAATAATGCTGAACCCTTTGATGAACATCCTGTAGAAATTAGCCAAGCCAAGAAAACTCCTTATATCGGAGAAAGTTTTTGGAGTTGGCCAATCAATTATTGCCGCCACTTTTCTTGGATCTGCGAATATTCCTTCAGCCGAGATCCTGAACCCCAAAAACAACACTGCTTGTGTTGCAAACTCACACTTGGGAATATTTACATATAATTTATTCTTCCTTAAGACTTCAAAGATGGCCTTCAAATGCTGTAAATGGTCTTTCAAGCTGCTACTGAAGACTAGAACGTTGTCGAATTAGGCCACACAACATTTATATATTTAGGAATGACTTCAAGACCTCATTCGTAAGCCTCATGAAGGTTGCGGGTGCATTACAAAGACCGAATGGCATAACCTTCCATTCGTAGAGTCTTTCTCGTGTTTTAAATGCCGTCTTCCATTCATCGCCTTGCCGAATCCTGATTTGATGATAGCCGCACCGTAAATCCTACTTAGAGAATATTTGTGAGTCCTAGGGTTGCAAACGAACCGAGCCGAGCCGAGTATGTGAGTGTTCATGTTTGAGTTTGTTTATTATTAACTTGTTCAAGTTCGGTTCGTGTTTGATTCGAGCTTTATTGTTTGTGTTCATGTTTGGTTCATTTAAATTAATGGTGTTCATGTTTGGTTCATGTTCGGTTCGTTTAGTTCTTATCGAGCTTTAACGAGCTTTGTTCGTGAACATATTTAGCAAATTTTTTTAAACGATCAAATAAGTATGTTCACGAACAAATCTAAAGAGTATTCTTGAGCTATTTAAATGAACAAGATCTAATGATGTAATATAATAAATTATCAATTGTAAGAAAATTAAAACTACAACATATATTATAAATATTTAATTACTTTAAAATTTATTGAATAAAAATAATTATATTATTATGTTATAATAAATTAAAATATTTATATTATGTATATTTATAAATTTTATAATTAAAAATTAATTGAGTTTTTAGCGAGCTTATTCATGAGTTTTGAATTGAAAACGAATCGAGCTTTTATTGAGCTTAATGTCGAGCATGTTCATGAGCTTCAAATGATATTGTTCGTGAACATAAATGAACCGAACACATTAGTGTTCAAGCTTGTTCATTTAAGGATCGAGTATTAAAAATGTTGTTCAAGTTTGTTTGTTTAGTTAGTTAAACGATCACAAACAAGCTTTAATCGAATCGAGCAACGAGTAGCTCGTCGAACGTTTGGTTTGCTTGCAGCCCTAGTGAGTCCGCTAATTTTTCCAACATCTCTTCAAAACGTGGCATCGGGAACCTGAACTTAATAGTTATTTTGTTGATTGCTCTGCTATCTACACACATTTTCCTACTGCCGTCTTTCTTCAGCACCAATAAAGTTGGAACGGCACACAGGCTTAAACTATTTTGTATCAGTTGTTTTTCTAACAACTCATCCACTATTTGCTGCAAAATTTGATATTCAGTTGGGCTCAATCTATAATGCGGCAGGTTAGGCAGTGTTGCCCTAGGCACCAAGTCAATTTGATGCTGAATAGTTCGGATCGACGGTAGTTCATTAGGCAATTTATCAGCTCCCAAATCTGAGAATTGATGTAGTAAAGCTTCCACATCTTTCGGAACAGCTCTGATACCAAATTCTGATGTAGTATCCTGTGAAAGATTAGCACGAGCAAGAAGAACTTCAATGGAATAGTGAAGAGCAAACTTCTCTGTATTTTTATAAACTATCAAAATTGCTTCTCTTTCTTCCTTCATTCCTATATGTAATTGCTAAAAGGTAAAGCCTATTGGCATAACTAATTATTGTAATAACTATACTTAAAAAAGACTAAAAGGAAGAAACGAACTCAAGTACTAACAAACTAAAAGGGGAATAAAAGAAAGTGGAACCCAAACCAATGCTTTAAAAATCGGACCGGACCGGCCGATCCAACCGGTTCAACCGTGAACCGGACTGAAGGCCGGTTCGGTTCAACCTTCAAACCGGCTTAGCTTCAAACCGGCTGGTTTTGTGAAGAACCGCTAGTTCAACCGGTGAACCGGTCACGGTTCTCTTGAACCGGCTGGTTCAACTTTTGCATTTTTTTAATATTTAAATTTTAAGTAACTTATTTTTAAATATTAAAAAATATTTATAATTTAATTTTAAATTTGAAATGCTTATTTTTAAATTAAAAAGTTCCAAATAAGCATTTCATGAAGTTTTATCTCTTAACATGATGTACTACATCTTTCAAGCTCAAAAGCCAATATAAAGTAAAATCATTACCAAGAGAGAGTCTCCCAAGTGATGTGAGACTAAAAAAACTAAAGCTCTCATGTCTTTGTTCTTAACTTTTAAATTTACAACATACACTCTTCATTTTAAAATATATATTTTAAAGAATCTTTTTATGATGAAATAATATTTATTTTTAATTAATAATATTAAATAAATTATTTTCTTCATTTATTTTTTTATGTACTATAAACATTAATTAATTAATTTATTATTTATAATAAATGATTTAATTTAACCACAATAATTTATAAATGTAAAATAATAATTTGAATCTAATATATAAATTATAAATATAAATTATTTATAAATATATAACATAAATTAAGAATTATTTATATTAAACTTATTAATTCATTTGTAAGTTAATTTTTTGTTAAATTCAAATTAAATTTAAAGATTGAATATGTTTAAATTTAAAATTATATAAAATATTAGTAATGTGTGAATTCAATTTATTTTTTAATAAAAAAGTTATATTATTATATGATTTTTATGTTATTTAAATTTTATTTATTACGTCATCCGGTTCGACCCTGGTTCGACCGGTGTGAACTGCTCTCTCTACCGGTTCGTTGTCCGGTCCGGTTTTCAGAACCTTGACCCAAACAGAGCATGTGCACATAGCTTGCGGTCCAGTACACCACAACTCCTTCTAATGATGCTCCACATCAAGTTGTTTCTACTGCCTTTCTTAGGAAGTTATTACTTCTTTTGTTGAATTCAAGAACCAAATTGTTACACAATTTGTGAGTGCTACAAGTATCATAAAATCTCTCAAGCATTATTGAAGATGAGGCAGGAGCATGGTAAGTTCTTAAGAAATTTTATTATTTGATTTCAACAAGGCATGTTAGAATTTAAAAAATTGGATCTTATAGTCGCTCTAGTTATTCATACTTAGGCTCTTTGAGATGGGCTTTTAAATACCCAATCAAATTGAAGTTGACAGGGATATGTAAGTGCACAACAGGGATTGGAGAAGAAAAGGAAGCTCCTTTAACAGAAGGATCTTGGTGCGAACTTGGCCTACCTCCACTATTGTCGGCCTCTTTTTCATCAAGTAGAACTACTTCTTTGAAAGAAGCTAGGGAATTGACTATCTTCAAGGACTTTGCGAGAAAGTCATCATAGTCAACCTTCGCTATATGATCCAAGTTAAAAAAAAGAAGGGATCTTGTCAAATATATTAGGGCACTATAAAATGAAGAAATAAAGATTAACTAAACAAAATGAAGCCTTACAAAAAGAAAGAGTATTCTAATAAATAAGAGAGAACTTGCTTGGAGACTTGACCTGGATAGTTGTTAGAAAAGAATAGCAACATTGATAGAAAACTTGGGGTTGTTCCACATGTACGCAAGTTGACTCTTGGAAATCCATATAAAGTTAGTCACCTTTCTCACAAAGATGAGGCATCATCAAGATGGCACCTGATATCATACTTGACGTACTTTTAATCAGCCATCCCTTGGCTGACTTAACAAAGATGAATTTTCTCTTCTAATCTTTAATCTTATTTTCTAAGCCTAGTATTTTAATATACTTAGATGATAAAAAAGAAAGTGCCATTCTTGAAGGCGCTTACTATAAGCACAACTTGAAAAAATTTTAAACTCTACTGCACTCTCTAAACATTGAAAGTAATCATACATGCAATAGAGTTTAGCATCACTTGGAGCTTGTATGCTGCAATAGCACTCTAAGATCTTAAACATCTTTGAGAAGAGTAGGTGCTACAGGGGAAGAAAAAATTGGTCCTGATTTAAGCACAGTTTGTCATCTTTAAGCGATTTTGGGAACTTGTTGACTTCAAGGGCTCGAACTATGAATTTCTCACTGGACTTAAACTCGCAAAGCAATGATTTAAAAGCTGTACTCAATCACTAACGATGGGAGCTTCTATTCCATCTTAACCAAGTTTTCTGGGCAACTAAAAAACGTCCTAGCCATTTTAAAGAAGCCAATTTAAAGTATAGGGAACCTGGTGTGGAGTGATTGAAATGAGAGAATACAAAGTTACAACTAATCTTTCAAAGTTATATTTATAGAAGGGATCACAGAATCTAGAGCGTCTCAATGTAAAATTTAATATTAAATTTCTATGATTATATTAAGAAATCTGTGCTCGAGTACCTGGAGATCTAAAGTGACATCAATTCGAGCAAATCAAGAGATTATCCAAATCAAATTGCTAAAGATCAAATCAATGATAGTATCCATTTCAAAAGATAAAATTTTTATGCAAAATTTGCAATGAAGATTTCTTCATTACTTCATAGAAGGGACTTACGTAGAGAAATAACAGCCACACATCCCTATAAAAGTTCTTTAAAATAATTAGCTTGTAGGAGGATGACTTATAGATGACATGTTCTCAAACTTGACAACAAGTGATAGCATGGCTCCTCCCAACAATGCTTGAACAATGGAATAAAAATATCATCTTTTGAAATTGATCTATTATGAATCAAAGTGAACTAATACGAACAAGACGCCGCTAGTGAATTGGCTTATTTTAGAAGAAGTATTTCCCTTTAAAAGAATAACTTCATTCTTCAAATTGCTTATGCTCACCTAATGTCAATGCACTTTAAGGAGGCTAGAATGAATAATAAATCTCTCCATCAAATAACTCAAGTGAATTTTTTTGGCTTCACCAAAAAGTTGGAGCTTGGTTATTCTCTCAACAGTCTTTGATTTTTCAATCTCCTATTCATCTTGAAGGGAGAGTACAATTTCCTTCAAGGATTGAAAATCCTTCATTGATGGAGCTAATGGCTCCATGCTTGGCGACTTAAGCCGACATCTCTACTTGATTCTCTCAACTTGAATCTCTAGTCCAACTTCCATCTCTCTTTATCTCCAAAAATGGTCACTTCAACATACTTGTCACCTCCTATAGTTGGATAATTAGGGGAGTCAATGGCTTGCTTAGCTTCAAAATTTGGTAGCTAATAAGGCATAATGATAAGGTCATTAAAATTTTTCTTAGTTGCAAAAATTTTTAGTTGGCCAAGCTCAATGATAGGGTCATTAAATTTTTGTTGTTGTTGTTTCCATCCATGATAAGGTCAAAATTTGTTTTTTTATCACAAAACAACACTGCCATTATTTGGCCCCAAGTCTTGGATGAGAAAAGTGGATGGTTGTGTTAGGTAGTCGACATCCAACATAAAATTTGTTGAATAATCATGATATGAATCCTTTATTGTTTCCATCCATGATGAACTCAACAAAGAAGAATCATGACTAGTATCTTTTCTAGGGATTGTAGTTCATAGGAGATCACTTGAAGTGGTTAACTTGCATGTTCTTCTTCCTTCTTGCACGTGTTAGTTTCCTTAATGTTCTCTTCTTTTTGTTTTCAAAGGAGGAGAAAAAATATTCATCCAGATCCTTGTTACTCTCTTGCTTTTTTCATATTCTTTGCAGCTTCATAGAAACTTCCTTGCTAGAGAAATTCCTGGTTTGATCCATATCTTTAAAAAATGAGAGCAGGTCTTGCAAAATATTTTGAAAGAAGATTATGAAATACTTAGAAGCATCTCTTGATACTGATGTATATGGAGAAGTTGTTAAATAGGCATAACTTGTCACAAACATGGTGTCTGCACATCATGAATGAATATTTTTTTCACTTGTTGTTTTGTGATACTTCAAAGAGATAAGTGAAAGTAAATACACACTTATATATCACCTAGGGAGGGTTCAATTCAAGTTGGCCCAACTCAATAAAGATCAAAGCAAGTTGACCCATTTCAATAGACTGGGTTCATCGCTAGTTGCCCATCTTATAAAAATTAACTTGCTAAAGTTGTTAGAAACTCATCGTTGAGTTCAAGTTGGTCAAATATTTTCAATCAATTATGACAATGGCTTTCCTAGTTCACCCAATATACTAATATGAGAGGGGAATGGCTCAGCCTACACGCCCACCCGCCCGGCGTGGCCTGTGAGGCTCATCAAACTTATAATTCTGCATGTAAGGAAAAATATTAAGTAAGGAATTAATGTGAGATTTGAATTCAAATAGGAGAGAGATATGTAAGGAAAATTTTCTAAATTGTTTGGATTATTTAGGAAAGCTTCCTAATTGGGTTTATTATATGTTAGGAACGATTTAATTAGGGAGTTTAGGAAGCTTTTAAATACGTTTCTTATGTATTATGGTTATTTAAGGGGGAGTTGTCTAGGGTTTATGTTTATGTTTTGTTGGATTTTATGCGGTAGTTTTTCTTGGAGGCTTTGTAGCGGCTTCTAGGTTGTTTGGGAGAGCTGATCTACCTCTTAAATTGTAAATCATCTGTATCTTGTTGTTTCTTATTAAGTATTAATACAAAATCAACCATTGCTTTGATTTTATTGCAATTTTCCTATTTGTTGTTTGCTGTTTTTATTTCCAAGGTGTATCATATAAGTCATCTTAGGCATGACTTGGCAAATTTGTCCAATGTCGGTCAACATACCTATTCGCCTTTACTTAACCAACCCAAGTGAAGTTGGGCTGCAAATTCACATGAATCTATCCCTTATTTGGAAATCACCATGATCATTCAAAAAAATCAAATAACTACAACTACCAAATAATCATTCTATAGCGAGTCTTCATTAGGCATTGCCATATAATTTACTCATTTACTTAAATGTAATATATCTTTATAGATTTGAGCCTCGACCCACACCTATAAATAGGGGATCAGAGGGCAAGCCCATGACACATCCGAATCACTTCCTCAAGATTGTACTTTTTTTTCTTAAGATATAGTGAAATTTCATGGCTTCTTTCTCTATATTTTTTATTTTTTAGCCAATTTTCTAGTAAGAATTTTGATATTATCTACGGACAAATTTAGATCTAACACAAAGTTCTTTGTTTTTAATCTCTTAGAGGTAACTCATCAATGCTCCACGAAATAAAAAGGTCTCATAATTGCTATTTTTTTGTTTGAGGTTATCAGAATCGGGCAAGCTCATCACATGGGGATCTACGGATGATATGGGCCAGAGTTACCTTACGTCTGGAAAGCACGAGGTACTAATTATTGGGACCAAATGATTATGCTTACTGCTGCACTTATTTTAATGCTGTACCCTTTGAATTCTAGCGTTGGAAATTTATACAGGAAATTCCAGAGGCATTTCCTCTTCCTGCTGAAGCAGAGATAGTGAAAGCAGCTGCAGGATGGGCTCATTGTGTTGCAATTACAGGTTTTTTTTTTCTACTTACTGTAAATTGAAGATTCAATATTTAATTGGAGTGCTCAGATTTTACCTGTTATTAGAATAGGATCATGTAAGGAGGTGTGGTAACAATTTTGTTTAGATTTTGTATAAATGCTTTTAAATATAACCTGGAAAATATTTAATTTATCAAAGTTCTTATGCATAAGCATGTGGGGAGGTGTACACATGGGGCTGGAAAGAGTGCGTTCCAACTGGGAAGGTGATTGGAGAACAACCTGCTATAGGAAGTTTAGAGAAGGATGAAAGACAAAGCGCTTTTCCGAATGAGCAAGGTGGTGTTAACAATTATCTTCTTACAATTTATAAAACAAAGAGGGATTGTACGAATATGTTAATGGGGATTAACTCATTTACAGTGAGCTCCACATTACACGGCTCCAGATCAATTAGTGGAACAATAGTTAATTATGATGGCAAAGGCAGTGAGGATACTGCAAAACGCAGAAGGTTATCTTCAGCTAAACAAGGTCCTGAGAGCTCATCACCAAGTGATGAAACTCTTTCAGCACTTCCCTGTCTTGTAACACTTGGCGTGGGAGTGAAGATTACAGCAGTATCTGCTGGTGGTCGACATACACTTGCATTGTCAGGTGATTCTACTTTTTTTATCGATGGTTTATTTCATCATCCCTTTATTGTGTTTCATGTTTTTTGAGGGGTTAGATGGAGTCGACTCATATAGTAAGCAAAATATGGTAATGGATTTGTTTTTTCAAGGCTTCAGATGTTGGTCAGGTGTGGGGTTGGGGATATGGCGGTGAAGGCCAACTGGGTTTGGGTTCTCGAACACGCATGGTTTCTTCCCCCCATCTTGTACCATGCATTGAATCAGCTTTTTATGTTAAAGATAGAGCATCAGCTTCCAGTAAAGGAAATACAAGTTCGGAAGGGCATGCTTACAAGGTTATTGGAACCTGTGTGAAGGCTATTGCATGTGGAGGTCGTCATAGTGCAGTAGTGACTGGTAAGCAGCTTTTGGATTGAGTGATGTGCTCATTTTTTACCCTTACGGACGTTAACAGTCTTATACAATATTTTTACGTTTATTTATATCAGAAGAGACGTGAGAATCTAAACTTAAAACATGTAACATGACGTTAGAGGTATTTTCTTCAGCTTGTCTGTTGAGTAAGCATGCTTGTCTTCCTCTTTGCATTTAAAGTTATGATAAAAAACAAGAACAACAACATCAAGTCTTTGCCCTACTATGTGGAGTCGGCTACATGAATCATTTTTCTCCATTGTCCTATTAAAAGTCAAATTCTCGTTTAAATCTAATAAAGAAAGCTCATTTATAATATTTTCTAACCAAGTCTTTTTAGGTCAACCTCAACCTTTCTTAACATAAGTCAAATCTAGTACCTCTACTTTCCTAACTGGGTCATCGGAAGGCCGCTGTTTTATGTGACCAAACCATCTAAGGCGACTCTCTCTAATCTTATCTTCCACTGGCGCTACTCCAACCTTTTCACATATATGCTCATTTTGTATCCTATCTCTAAGGGTAAAGCCACTCATCTACCTTAGCATCCTCATCTCTGCAACACTTAACATAGTATTTGTAACAACCCACAGTACTCGTCCAATTCCCAACTACGCCTTCTTCTACGATTATAAGTAACTTCGAAGCTTTCTCTTTGCATAGATCCAAGGAATCCTCATTTAAACTTTCTCTCTAAAACTTTCTTCATTGATTCCTTAATTTGTTTGCACGCTTATCTCAAACTGCGTTTCCAAATCCTTACTGCACTATGCTGAACTTCCCCGTCATGGCAGCAAACTTCTCTATAGGAATCTTGCTGAATTCCATAATAGTGCATTGTATACACTGTGTCGCTGAAAGCAGAATTTCCACCGTTTGCACTGAGCTGAATTCTTCCTCCAGAATTTGCTTGTGGAACTTCTCAGGTTTCTGAATTCCAAACAGAGAAAAAGGCTTGCGGGAATTCTATTCCAAACAGAGAAAAAGGCTTGCGGGAATTCTATTCCAAACAGAGAATTCTTGATATTTACTGTGCTGTGAAATCAAACCAAATAATAAGAGGATTTCTTCACACTGTTATAGACTCCATACTTATCCGTCCATCAGCCTTGTTTGCCTGAAGAAGAAATGGGAAATAAATGGATATGAGGCCCACAACTGCTATTATTCCTTCACGTCCAATTGGAACATTTCTTCAGGCATAACTGAATAATCAGTTTCATTTAGGCTTTGTTTGGTTGGGTTGTTGATTATTTAAAATGAAGTTTTAGAAGCAGATGTTGAAATAAAGGGGTTTACTAAAACAGAGTTTTGATTATGAAATTTTGTTTGAGTAACATTTTTTTAAGTGCTTATTTGTAGAAATTGAATTTGAAACGGAATAAAGCAGAAATCAAATAACTTTTATAACTGACAAAAAAATGGAGTTACGTGAAAAGGAATTATATAAAAGTTGTTCTTCCAAACATTTAAAAGTAACTAATTTCGGCTTCTTGAAACTGAAAACGGAGAAATAAGCCTAATCAAACGAAGCCTTAATACTTTACTTATTAAGAATACTAAATTCACTTAATAGTGTACTTAACAGTAATTCACTAGTTTAACTAAATTCAGTTAACCGTAATTGACTGTTAAATAATTTTTAATTTAATTAAAAGTTTATTATAACTTAAGAGATTAATTAAGCTTATTTAACTTTATAAGAATTGAGTATTAAATTTTTATTACCTGTAAATTTTGGGTATTACAGTATTATGCTTCTCTTTTAATGGCCAACATTCGGCACCATAAAGCATTGCAGGTCTCACAATCATCTTATAGAATTTTCCCTCAAGTTATGATCATTTGCTTAAAATTAATTATGTTGTTGAGGCATACCCCTTTGACACTCGGCTATCTTACGTCTATATCTTGTGATGTACGCATGTTCCTGTTTATCATATCATTGATGTTTGTATCTCTGTGTGAGGTTAGAGATGAACCCTACAATTGCTCTAGCTGATGAGTAAACCGTGTAAATGCTTCAGGTTCTAAGGTAATTCTTCAATTAACATTTTTTTGGCAGTACCTAAATAATGCAAAGTGGAAAATAGTCGTTGAAGTATTCTCTGGAAGTCGTTTTCTTAACACAGTATTCATTCAACTTGCGCACTATCATGGAACAACAAGTTTGACATCGTGTGAATGTCGATTAAAGTTAGGAGAAACTTGGTGCAACCATGCGAGGTGTTATTTTAGTTGGTCATATGGAAAAAAACTGTTTTGTTCAGCTCGTTGAAGTAAATATCTTAGATCAATTTCCTAGATGTCTGTTTTGTTATATGCAGTGTAGAAGTGATTAAATAACCCAGTCTTATCTTAGGCTCTACATGTAGGGACTAGCAGCAAAGGAACAGAGAAGTTAAAAATTGAAACTTTTGACTGAAATTGGGGTAGCATTCGGGTTAAATACAGATTGCTATTTTTCTTATCCTAGTATTGTCAGTGACAAGAATTATATGTATAGAATTTATTTAATCCTAGGGAAGCATATGATAAGAGAAATATTAAACCAGGGAATGGAATAGTTACAAAATAAATACAATAGTCCATATATTGATGAGTAAGTATTAGGAATCTTACGGACCACTAGAAGAGGATGGAAAGCGGGCAAAAATTTTGGTTAGCCCCTCCAGTGAGTGAATTCATGTCATTCATTCCAAGTTTGTCTAACAATTTCTGAAAGACCCCCCCTTGATAATCTTTTGGTAAAAATGGTAGCAATTTATTCACATATGATTATGAACGGAGTATAAATTCGACAATAGTCAAGCTTCTTTTTAAAAAAGTATCAATCAATTTCATGTTACATGTTATTGATGGTTAACTTATTATCACAATAGAGCTTTATAGGACTTTTTCATTCATTTTTTAAATATTCTAGGTTAATTTTTAGCCATAATAATTTGAATATTCCTAGTGCTATAAATTTGGATTTGACTTTTATGCTAGATCTTGCTACCATATTTTATTTTTTTACTTATCCAATTCATGATATTGTCTCCTATGAATTTGCAATATCTTGAAGTTGACCTTCCTTCAGCCATAAAATTGGCATAACTTACATCTTTGTTTTCTTTAAGAGTCAAACCCCCTCCTTTTTGAATATAGTTCCTTTGCTTATGGTTCTTTAAAATATTAATATTGAATTGTATAAAATATTATTGAGTTTTATATACCATCCTATGATGTTATTCTTGTTGACCTGCTGTATTGGAAACAAAATAAAAAAAAAGTGTTAAATCACTTACCTGCTCCCTGCCATCCCACGTCGCACGTTCGCGACTCTCCTCCCACGTTGCAGCCAGTCCGATCGTGCATCGCACGATCTCGTTTTCGTGTCGATAAAAGACCGAGGGAACGAGGCCTTCGGCCTCCACTCACGCTCCTGCTCTTTCTTCCTCGCGTTCGGTCTCTCCCTCCCATTTGCTCCCTTCTCTGCTTCGACTCCGCCTACACCCTTCTGATCTCTCAGGAAAGCTTTACCTGAGCCGACCTCCATTGCCTACGCCCCTATTCCGTCACCTCTGCTCTCCCCGTCGCTTCTTCCGATCTGCCCTGGTCCCGACACCTTCATCTCCACCGAAGCCGCAAGCCTCCAAATCTCCTCCTCCCGCAAACCTCTGTCCCGAAGCTGCGACCCTTACCCGACCTCTCGGTTGTCCCTATCCCGTCTGGACCAATCTCCTCCTCCCTCTCCAGTTCACGACTGGACCGATCTCCAGTTGACGTCGCCCCTCCTAGCCGCGCTCTCTAACCCGAGCTCCTCCCTCACCCGACCTCCATACCTGACTCTCCTTAGGTATAGGCTTTATTATTATTATTATTATTGTTATTAAATATAACATTAATGATAATATTAATAATAATAACAATTACTATTATTATTATTTCAAAAAAAATATTTTGAAAAAAAAAAAAATCTCTTCCTCTCTTGCCTTGACTGGCGTGTTGGGCCGGCACGCCTTTATTGAGTGTGGTAAGAGGGAAACAGGTGCGACACCTGCGGCGAGGTAAGCGAGCGACCCCTCGGCCCTCAGATTTCCGCTCTCAACATTGGCGACGAACTAGCAAACCCCCTACGCGCTCACGTAGCGTTGCGGGGAGGGAAGCTAGTCCGATGCCTACGACGAGGCAGACAATCGCCTAAAGTCCTATCCTCGACGTTCAAGATGAGCTAGCAAACCCCCTACGCGCTCACGTAGCATTGTGGGGAGAAGGTCCTTGAGGTGAACCTCTCATTGTTAAGCGTTGGATTATGTGATTTGTACTTTGCATTTAATATTACCTTGAACTTTGAAAGAATAGTTTTGGTTATTCTCTATTGCACGTCTTTGGCCTAAGCAAGTTAAATATTTCAAATTCTTAACTCTCTTTTACATGCTAGCATTAAATTTAAATGAGCAAAGCTTTAATCACCTTTCTTTCTAATTTCTAAACGTAACTCCTAGTAGTTTCACATCACTGCTTATATATATTTTTTTCTTTCAACATCTATGCTGAATGGATGTTTTGTAAACTCTATTGTTGGGTTTGGATTGCATCCTTTAATTTCAAGAGAACAAGATACCAAGAATATGTGGGTGGTGTTGTTGTTTTCCATGGAAAGTGAAACTGTAGTTACAGAAAAAAATTTAAAAGTAAAGAAATACGACAATGCAGTGATGAATATTACAACTATGGGAATAATTTGTGACAATACAATGATCGAGGCTAAAATTATAAAAAAATAGGAGAGTAGAAAGGGAGTGCATGATGAAGGCTACATGATTATAGTACTAATCAATGGAGGCCGTTGTAATGAAAATAGAAGAGAAAGAAAAACCTAGGGCTTCGATGTCATCACAAGAATGAAGAATGAAGAGAACTAATTGATTGTATTTTACTCAATATATGTAGAATTTATACATTCTTAGGAAATAATCTAATAAGAAAAATACGTGGATAGAAATAATTATAAAATAATTACAGTAGTCCACAAATTGAAGAATATACAATAGGAATCCCGTTGATCGATGAGCTGATATTTGAAGAAAATGGAAATAGGACAAAAGTTTTGATGAATGTGGGTCCCAAATGATAGAAATTTTGTAGCTTTTTTTAACAAAGAACTCCAGCTTTCATGGTAATTTCAATTTGTTCAGCTCCGATTTGGGTAAAAATTTCATCCTCTTAAGCTTATCTTGCCAATTATTTTATTCCTGATGCATAACTTTATTGACCATGCTCATAAATGCTCATTCAAACGTTTTTTCATGTCCATTCTTGACAGTATACTTATGCCTACTGGGAATTTTATATTTATGCACCCAAGCATCTCTTTTACTCTTTTTCATGCAATGCACTATCTTGATAACATTGTTGACCTACTCAAACTGATTTTTCTTAAATTACTTGAATGGTCTTGTCTCTAGACAATGATACATTCCCTAACGTCATTTGCTCCCACTTAAGTTGGAATCCATTTTTGGGTTAATCATGAATTCGTTTTCTAATGTTATTTGCTTACTCCCTTCTTGAATTTGCAGATAGTGGTGCAGTACTTACATTTGGTTGGGGACTTTATGGACAGGTGAGCATAGTTGGTTATATTATATAGCACTGTGCATTTACAGTTGATTTACAGCTTTGATATTCAGTTTGTCTTCTTCCACAGCAGCTAAATCTATGCTATGGTGTTGCCTGATTCCTATTAATCGTGTTATATCATTCTAACGGTTTGGTTTCCGATGCAAAATATTGAAATTTTGCACCTTGAAATTGAAGTAATAGAAGTCATCTATTGCTTATAACAATGAAAATGGTTATCGTACATTTTAGTTATCATTTGCCACTTGATTATTTGATCATTTAAGATGATTGTTAGCCATGATGATTCATAGATTTATTTGGCCATATCTCTAAATGTTTATCTTCTATCCATTTATAATTTTGTATAACATGTGTTTGTTTAGCTTCCAATATTTGTATTGGCACATTGCTAAAACAATATTATCTACAGTAACGAGTCATTGCATTCACCGCCACTGTAATCGATAACCTTTTCATTATGAAAATTATTGATTGCCACATCGCTTCCCTTTAGCACCATAGCGTTGAGTCAAAACCATAATTATGTTAGTTGGAGTGCCGTCGCGGCAGTGTTTCCCAGCGCCACAACACTCGTGCGTGTCAAATGCTGCGGCGGTTCCTTTGTCAAAAAAGCTAACGCTTCAATTTCCAACGTCAGCGCTGCATCGCTAGTTGATTTGTATAAATAGATGCTGTTAACCATTTTCTTCACTGTGCATTGTAGTGCCACTTTCCCTCTGTTTAGTGCTATTTTCGTAATTTCTTCCTATCTTGCTCAACTTCATAGCCCCTAAGGCACATGCGAGTAAGAAGAGGGCTTCATCTTTTGACAAAAAAGAGTTTTATTTCAGGTGAGGCAGATGAGTGTTATGCCCAACTTTTTGTCAGTAAGCAACTTATCCCCGAGAGAGTGTTTCAAAATGGGGGGGGGGTGGGGGGGTGGGGGTATCTTGGGTAATATGTTTAGTAGGTAATGGGAAACGTTGAGTGAAGAGCCCATTGCCTGTATAGTTAATGTTGTTGGGGAATTCTTTGCCAACATAAATGAGGCCCAAAACAACAAATGTTTTTTGAGGAGGAAATGGGTTCCATTTGATCATGCTAGCATTAACCAAATTTACAAACTTTGGGACATAGAATTTGATTACTATTCTGCCTTTGTTCAAACACCCATTGACCCACAGGAATTACTTAAAGTTTTGATTGGACCCCATAGTGGAGCTGTGTGGAAGGAGAGAGGGAAATTTAATTAATTTTCTAGCATCTAACCTAAACCAGATTTCAAAAGCTTTGCACTATTTTATTTCTGCCCGATTTTTGCTAAGCAAGAATATTAGTGAGGTGACCAAATAAAGAATGATTTTAAACTATGTTATCCATGTGGGTCACTCTATAGATGTTGAGAAACTAATTTATTCTATCTTGTTGTATATCATTATGGGTTCCACTTCTATGGGTTTAGGTCATCCTTCCTTAGTTGACTTTCTTTGTGTCCCTGTTGGTGTTTTAGATGACTCTAGTAAGGTGCTTAAGCACTACGTTGTAATAACCGGTTCGGCCCCGGCCGGTTCAGTTGAACCGGCCGAACCTATACTAATAGGCGGACGGAACTATTCGTGAAACAGAGCAGTTTCGCGAACAGAGAAGGGCGGACGGTCGGGCTTCACACGAGAGCGAGGTAGGTTTCTTCTTTCTCCAATTTTAGCAAATGATTGCCTTCTAGGATAAGAAATAACGATTCCTTTTCATTCTTATCGTTCAGAGTGTTATTTTGGGAGAAATTTGAAGAACAAGAGAAACGGACGAGAAGGATTAAGGGAAGAAGGTTTGTTGATTTTCTTTCGGATTTCTCGTATAAATTTACTTCCTTTACTTCATTCCAAGTGAACAATATATTTCTTGAAAGATAAGGAACGGATTGAAGCGAAGAAAAAGAAAAATTTCGAGAAGAAGGATTTTGAGAGTTTGAGAAGTCTCCATTCAAAAGGGTAAGTGAATTCCTTCCAATTTCAGTTTTAATGATATTTAGAATTTAAATCAAAATATTATTTTGATAGAAGTTATTGTTAAAATATTATTTTGATAGAAGTTATTGTTTGAAATTAGGATTTTAGAAAGTGAAAGATCAAGTCATAAGTGTTGATCCCGCGAGGATTCAACAAGAAGAGAAATTGATTCAAGAGTAGATCAAACATCGAAGACCTGAAAAGTTTAAAGTGGGTAAATTATATTATTTATGTTTTATTGATGATTTCAATTTTCTAAATAATTGATTAAAAATCTTATACTATTAAATGTTGAAGGCAAACCTTTATGATTTTACAGTCTTAAGAAAGAATCTATATGTTATAAAGGTTTAAAAGCTTATGGAAAAAGAAAAGAAAAGAAAAGAAATATTTATGAAAATACATGTTAATTATGTTATATGAAATGGTAATAATAAGGATGAAAATGAGAAAAGAAAATAAAAAGAGAATAAAGGAAAAGGGTATTGAAAATGACAGGAGTCACCCCCTTATGGTACTGGCTGGGGACGCCGTACTCGTGCACGAAAAAGGAAAAGGAAATTTTTATGGAAATGGGAAAAGGAAATCATATGGAAAAGGTTGTACCTTTGGGTACTTTGAGACGGTGCTCCTGTGCAAATCACATGGGAAAAGGAAATACAAATGAAATATTAAAGTTAACAATTACTTCAAATTGATATAAATGAAAAATATTAAGAGAAGTATAAGTTAAGGAAATGAAAGAAGTACGGTTAAGAAAGGATAGAAAATATCTTAATTAATTAATTTTAATGATTAATTTACATAATTTCCCACTGAGTTTACTTAGTAAACTCAAACCACAAGTTTAAATGTTTCAGGTAATTCCTAAGAAAAGAAATGACAGAAAGAGAAGAACATGTTTATAGAAAACGAGGAGCAAATGATAACAGGTAAAATATATTTAGTGTTTTTAGTGGCTCTTTATTATGAATGATGTAGTATTATGTTTAATGAATTTTATCGTCCGACTTTTCGTACTCGCCTCGTTAGATCGAGTATCCGGGCCGGGTCGTGACAAAGTGAACTTAAGTTGCATTGCGGTTCTTGAATGTGCAACGTTGCAGCATTCCATTTAACATGAATTTTCTCGAGATTGTAGCACTGCATCCTTAAACATAGATGTTGCAGCGCTTGAAGCATAATGTTACGATGATCTAAAGCCCAATGCCATGGCACTAGCTCATTTTAGCGCATATTCAAAATGCTCGAAAAAAAAATATAATCCTTTTAATATAAAATCATAATTAGTAAACTCATGATAAACACACAATAATTTTCACAATGTACATAAAGCATAAAATAACCAAAAACATTTTATAGAAACAATACTAGGATTTAACACAACAGGATTGAGTTGCCTTCCAAACAATGCTAAGTATGTAGTTTTCAGCCAAACTTGCCTAGATTTGTCATTTTGGATGTCACTTCACTACTATTCCTCAATAGATTCATACTTTGTTTTTTCTCTTATTCCTTAGGGTTAACTTTAGTGGTACTGGGTAATATGCCATGAAGTGTACTGCTAAATTAAATTTCTAATTGTCGTAATTGATTCTTTAATTTCCTAGTGACAACAACTTGACTATGCAATTGATTTCCGAGATGAAGCACTGAATATTTCAAAGGTTTCTTCCTATCTTTATATTGATTAATCTGATTAAAGCCTGGGGGATAATAATGTCTAGGGTTCACTACAAGTTGTTGAGGGCTATTCTAAGGTCCTAGTGTTAAAATGATTTTCGTTCTACTAATTTTCATCATTATTATTACTCCAACTGAAATTAGGGTGGTTCATCCAACCTGGATTATATATATTCAAATAGAGGTTATTTTGTCTTTCAATCACATTCACATTCTCTATCTCTTGAGCAATAGAATCACTAGCAGAATTTAAGTTATTCTCATCCAAATGCATAGGTTAACTTGAGGCTATACTAATTCTAAGATTGTCTAACTTAGATATGGCCAATACATGAGCAGTCCAAGTAGTTAAAGCATCCGACTTATATTTGCTACTCTCTTAGGATTTACCCTATCAGAAGGCCACTAGAAGTTGTTTGTTGTCAGTTCCTCTATCAAAGCATAAGCCTCATTAAAAGGTTTTAACATCAAAGATCCTCCAAATGTTACATCAATTATAGACCTAAGGGATTCTACAAGTCTATTATAAAATGTTTGAATTATCAACCAATCAGACAAAGCATGATGAGATCACTTTCTAAGTATTTCCTTAAATTTTTCTCAGCTCTCATAAATTGAGTCTCCATCATATTGAAAAAATGAAATAATATCATTCCTAAACTTAGTTATTTTAAAGATGAAAAGTACTTTGCTAGAAACTTATGTGTCAACTCATTTTAAATGGTTATGGAGCCTGAAGGCAAAAAAATCAACGACAATTTAGCTTTGTCCTTTAAAAAAAATGAAAACAATTGAAGTCTAGTGGCATTATGACTGTCTACATTGAACTTGAACATTGCAAAAATCAAGAAACTAGCTAAATATAAATTTGGCTCCTCAATAAGAGTTCACCCAAACTAAGAATTCTGAACCATTTGGATAATAACGGATTTTAGCTCAAAGTTATTAGCTTGAATAGTATGTCGGTTGATATTCTGATGGATTCCATCTACTAATGGATTGACACTCCCTAAGAGGTCTAGGTTGGTCTTGATTTGGTTCGATCATATCTAAGTCTATCGTCTTTTTAAATTTTTTTGATTTTTTGTAAAGGTCCTTTCTATTTCTAGGCCAAACAACATATATTACTTACTAGATCTACAATGAATACACAAACAAAAAATAATATATGAAAAGAAATTGAAAAATAAATGAAACAACAATTGCCAAAACAACATAAGTTCACAATTTCACAAGTGATAA
This sequence comes from Dendrobium nobile, assembly GCA_022539455.1. NCBI lineage: Eukaryota > Viridiplantae > Streptophyta > Magnoliopsida > Asparagales > Orchidaceae > Dendrobium > Dendrobium nobile. The sequence goes on along the minus strand of CM039729.1, from coordinate 20,585,862 downwards.
ATACAAATGCAAATACAACTAACCGATTAAAAATTAAACAATAAAAGCGGGATAAAATAATAAATATGGTACAATTTTTGGACAATATAAAGGAAATTACAAAAAATATACCTTTGTATCTCGGCAACGACGCCAAAGATTTGATGGAGATTTGCTACTACTATATATGCGTGCGATATTCCTAACTACGCACGTGCATGTACCGATCAAGTAATAAATTGTATGAGAAGAGTATTGATCTCATGATGACACAAGTGTGCTACAAGCCTACAACTGTACCTAGTATTGCTTACTCAAGCCACAAAATGTATCTACTCAATGAAATAAAGGTGAGGTGCTACTACTACTGAAAAATGAAGTAAAAAGTGAAAATAACCAGAATTAAGATGTTTTGGACTGATGATAGTGAATGAACCTATGTTTTCCTAACTAGACTCATCTACAATAGTTGTGAAACAGAGCATATGCACCCTCATATCTTTGCCGAGTTTGTAAGGATGTAAAGAAATGTTTTCACCTCTCTACAGTGATTCTATCTCCATAGATCCTATAATCCTATTCATCCTATGTCTAAGCATGAAAGTTTCTATCTCAATCCTCCTCATTATTTCAATATTCCTCCGTCACACTAAATTTTAACTTCATATGTGGCCATTTCATGAATTAAACTAAGCACGTGAGTAATATATATAAGTTTATATTAGGACAAAAAAAGATTATTCACATCATTAGCCCAAAATAAAATAGTTAGTCAACCATAGAATTAATTTGGAACAAAACATTTTTCATAACTTGCTTTCAAGACAAGATACAAAAAAGAAAATGAAGAAAATATCACTCGGATTGTAGAATCCCACACAGATCCTGCAGATGGACTCTTTTCGGAGTGGTTTCTTCTTCACACTTTTTCTCTCCACTCTCTCTTCCACTTCTAAGTGGTGTTTTTCCTACTACATAGATGACCAATCACTCCACTAAACATTTGTCCACACTCTTTTCCGTCCCTTTCCTTAAAAAGAACAAAAAACTATTTATATTTACTCATACAAACTGACTCAGGCGCCACGACGCTCGATAGGGTAGCACTGTGTCGTTACAATGATTAACAAGCGCCTTTGCGCTGCTGACTTTCAGCTGTGGCATTGAGTTGACCCGACCCAACATTTCCTGAGTAAACCGTTCTTAATTGCCCTATCCCAGAGCTGCAAAAGATTGGGCATCGTGGCGCTCAAACACGTCATTTGGTGTTGCGGCGCTCCAGAGGTTGACACTTCAGCGTTGAATTATTTGCAAAAATGATCGAGAGTAGTGCGTGGAGGCGTTCCCTTTGTGGTGTTAAGGCACCAATAGCGCTGCGACCCTGACTGTTTTTTAGCCGGACGTTGAATTAATTTTAATTTTTTTGAGACTTGAGCATTGCGATATCTAGTTCCAGCGTTGGTGTTTGGTGTGCTGCAATGCTTGTTCTAACTTTGTAACTTTTTGACTTTTTTCTGAAACATTCCTGCACAACATCAACTAAAACATACATTTTTATTGGAATTTAATACAATATAAACTAACATAATTTTCACTTAATAGGTTTCTCCAATTGTTTATTTGCTAGTGTTGAAGAATCACATTTTGTGGAAGTGGGGAAGAGCCAGCTTCTAGGCTGCGAGAAATATTTCAGAACAAATTTAAGCACAATATCAGGTTTAGGTTGTATGGTCTATCTTGGTGCTAAGTTGTATTACAATGATATTTAGCGCGTAAGAAAATAGCCATATCAAGTGAACAAAAAATGCATGTTTAAATTCAATGGTACCATGCTAGAGTGCAAAATTTGTACCATGAAGTTCTCTTGCTGGTAGTAAATTTAAGCATCATTTGGACCTAATGAGATTTTGTGGTACGATTGCATGTTGAGTAATAGTGAGTGAGGACCGTGTAGGAGCGGTAGCTTCGGGATACGAAGGAGGGATTCAGTGGAAGGGTTGGGGGATTTGGATGTGGCTCAATTGTATGCTGGAGCAAGTGGGTGGTAGGCGGGCGGGCAAGAGGGGAGGGAAGATGGGATGGATGCTGGAGGTATCATGAGGTTTATCTGTTGGATTTGGGTTGCATGCAAGCAAGGCAGAGATTGCAAGATCGGCTTTGGCAGGACGTAGGGGAATGAGGGTAATGTTCTAGGGAGCACCCAAATGACATTCCCTTCTTACCATATACAAAGTATTTCTACGTGGAGATTTCCCTATGTTAACATGGGCCAACCCAAACAAGTTGTAAAGGTTTCCTAGTGAAATACTTGCTTATGTGCTATACTTTTAAGCTAATATAGTCACTTAGTATTTGATTTGAGAATGTGCACGAGTTCTACTTATGTATGCTCCTTAGATTAGGAAGGAAGGCTACTAGGAAGTTTGTTATGTGATCCTAATCAAATAATTTGCATTTGTACTCTTCATCATTATATAATTAACTTTGTACTTAATTTTGATGATCGGTAATATTTATTTTGACACCTTTCTAACCTGTCCTGCCGAGCACTTGATTTTAAAACATTCTCCAAATTGTTCTCTCATATGAAATATAATAAGGATTAAGATCATTAAAGTTTTGGAGTAATCCCAACATATACATTTCGGTAGCCGATTGATTTAATTTGCTGCGGTAAATCTGAGTCCAACCTTGCTTTTGTATAGTGAGATAATTTGCTGACGGTCATTTTCTTCTCCTTTCAGGAGAATATATTTTGGATAGCACAGTAGCTCTGTGCTGAACTACTTAACTTCTTTTGCTTTTGTCAATTTACTTTCGATCAAATTTAGTATGATGGGTTGATTTCTGCTTTATGACTGCAGAGCATATTGTGAACCTTTAGCTATTTTGACATCTTGAATATTACTTCTAGATTGACATTGACTATAAGAATAGAGCAAAATAATTTTGATGTACAACCCTTTGAATCATTGATTACTACCTTATGTTGTGTCCTACTCCACCTTAATATTAACTGCTTTCCAGGATTAATATGTAGGTATAGTAGAAAGGATGGAGATAAAGCAAGTATATTGTTGAAGATGAGGTTCCTTGTATCATGGAGATATTGACTTTTAATCCTTCATAATTTTCTCTTAAATCTTGAGGCCACATGGAATGACTAATCATTCAGTTTGCTCTTTTGTAATTTTTACCTCTGTGCTCAATATCCAGTGCGGGAATGGATCTACAGATGATGAACTCAGTCCAAAATGTGTTTCTTCTCTTTTGGGCGTCAGTTTGCTCGGAGTTGCTGCTGGTTTATGGCACACACTGTGTATTTCAGTTGATGGTGGTGTCTATGCATTTGGCGGAAATCAGTTTGGACAGCTAGGAACCGGTCTAGATCAAGCAGAGGTTTAACTTTTAATTTTAAATAGCTAGCCATCGTCAACTGTGCATCATACCTTTTTGGAATGCTGTGAATTGGACTTCATATTGTATCTTATTGTTATTTCTTATTGCAGACACTTCCCAAACTATTGGATGCCCCATCATTAGAGAGTACGAATGCTAAAATTGTTTCCTGTGGTGCTCGCCACAGTGCCATAGTTACAGGTAGTTTTCGAAAATTTAAATTGGAGAGGATTGTGCACTTTGGAAAGAATATGATAAAAGCTTTTGGGTGAATCATTTTAATGTTACATCAATGTATGGTTTTATAACTGACGTTGCATTTTATTTTACAGAGGATAGCAGAGTTTTTTGCTGGGGATGGAACAAATATGGCCAGGTATGAAAGTAATGCAATGTGCTAGTAACTAGAAGTTAACTTATGAATAGTTTAATTGTCTTTATTTTATGTGCTATCCTCCCTCCATCCTTCTCTCTCTCATGAATATTTTTTTTATTTTAGTAAAAGTTAGTAAAAGTATATTTTCTAAGTGTTGCAGAATTTAAAGTATGGATCGCGCACATGCGTGATCCATAGATAAGATACATGAAATGGTACACACATGCGTGCGCGCGCACACACTTAAAAACTATTGTTTTTATTGGTTTTCAGATATCTTATTTTTAATACAATCAGATTCATTAATAAAAAAAACTAGTGATGCTTCTAAGGCTCATCAATTTTAAATATTAGCTGTATGCATTTTATTTAAAAAAAGGGGGGGGGGGAGATGAGAAAATGAAAATGCAAAAAAAAAAAAATAAAAAGAGAAAAAGAAGAAAAAAAGTTTTAAAAAAGGGAAAATAAAAAAGGAGTAAAAGAAACTTTTTTGTCTCAATTTTCGTGACCTTGAAGGTATAAGTCCTAAACTTTTAAAACCCTGTTTTTGGCATTTGTGTCGAGCCGGAAAATCCCCTATACGTGCTCTTGTAGCACGGTAGGAGGAAAACCGATGCGATGCATACGGCGAGGTGGGTAAGCCCTATACACGCTCTTGTAGTGTGGTGGGGAGTCCATAAGTACCTGTACGCGCTCTTGTAGCGTGGCAGTGAAAACCACTTGTGTTCTTTAAGTAGGTTCTTTGGAGTCTCCATACATGCTCTTATAGCGTAGTGGGATCGAAGATCTACAGCCTCAGTGTCATCCGACACCAACCATACACACTCTTGTAGCGTGGTGGGATGGTCCAGTTTCCCGTAGTTTCCCCTAAACGGGAGAGATGCCGGGAGCTGTCGAAATTTTCAATAAATACAAGGGACTCGATATCAAATAAACAAGGATTATACAAAAGATTTGGACTTGAACTTAGAGCTTAAAAGAACATGAGTAAATAATAAAGATTTTGAACTTAAGTAAAATGAAATTGAAATGAGTTCAAACTTGAACTTGATTTGAACACTGATTGAGCATGACTTGAAGCAAGTGACAATAAACTAGACTCAGACTTGAGCTTGATTTGGACAACTGAGGACTTGTTTTGAACTCAAATGAACGAATACATGGGTTATAAAACTTGAATTTGCTACGTGAACAACAAAGGACTTGAATCAATTTTGGACAGCATGGAACATATGTTGAACTTAAATGGATATTGAATAAATGACATTAAATTTGACTTGGACCAAAGCTTAATACTTAATATGGAATTCATGAACCATAGGAGTGACAAAATAAATGATAAATGATTGAATTAAGATTCATGCATAAATTGATTACAAGCTTTGACATAAAATTTCTTTTTGGACAACAACAATTAACTTGTAACAATCATCTCAATTGAAATTAAAATATTGAGGAATATGATATCAAACTCATCATGCATATGACAAATCCTCTTTGAAGATAAGGAGTTTACAAGTGGAACTTGTTTGCAAACAAAGAGAAGATTGTGAAGGATATGATTTGGTCACAAAGCCATGGCTTGAACTCTTTGTAGCATGATAGCAGACTAGTAGCATTGGATTTAACTCATCTCCAATATGGGCATTTATAGTTTTATCATAAGTAAATATAGACAAATGTTGCAAATCATATGAAGACAATAATGATGGATTATGATATATGTATCTATCATTCAAACATGCACATTACCCTCCTACAAGCAAAGGTGGAGAATAGCTGTAGATGCAAGCTCCTACGAGCTACACAAAAGCTCATCATGTGTACAACACACTGTCCACAAGTAAGTATAGGATATGTGCAGCAAAGGTGGCAATACACTGTGAATGACAAATGAATGCATTCGAGTAAGAAAATTGAAGCTAATGGTAATCTTTGTGGCAATCATGTAGAAAGATGCAGTAATCCCTTCTACATTTACTTGCGAACACCATGAAGGAGAAAGGTCCTACGAGATCCAAGTAGGGTCTAGATAAGCATAAAAGGATTACCAAGGAATATAGTTTAGCCAGTAGTGAACGTCAAGATTCAAATGAGCACATTGACCTGTATGCAAGTGGCAACGGGAGATACGCTGTCAATGTGAGGAATCTCTTGATCGTACAAGAGTTTGTACGAGTTTCAATGACACTACAAGAGACTCATACCACAATCAACATATCAGTTGCAACCAGGAGGATTTGACATGCAATGGAAATACCAATGTGATACATCTAGATGTATTTAAGTGAATGTCAACACATAATGCATTGCGCCCACTAGACTTAATGATTAATATTTGACAAATATGTTGTTAAAGATTAATGCAAAGTTTAATCAAACTCACAATTACAAATAGGAAATACACCTATTATTTCAATCATCTCGAGGGCTACAACAGTTATTTTAGGAATGGATATCTCGCATGATTCTCCTAGACGGCCCGAAGTGCCTTCAATTGTTGTAGTTGTTAGTGCAGTGGTCGCAGATTCCGAAGTACATGACATCAGCAAGGACGTAGTCATCTAAGTTTGAAATGATTGATTCTTCATTTAAGCAAATAACATAAAATAATGATGATGGCATAATCAAGGAGTTGTTTGTTGATTTCTATACAAGTTATGGGAAGAGAAAGCCCGATCAAATCATTATTTTCAAAGATGGAGTGTCTCAGTTCAACTGGGTTCTGAACATTGAGTTGGATAAGATTATTGGGACTTGAAAGCTTCTTGATGAACACTGTGATGCGATCCGCCTTCCGCCAGCAGAGGGAGGGACGGCGACCCGCGGGCGCAGCGAAAGCAGCGGGGGGGGGGGGGTGTCGCGCGAGTCGGCCAGTCGAAGGGGAGCGCGGGACGCGACGGAGCGCCTGGGCGGTTCGGCCTTGAGCGGAACCGGTCCAATACTGGACCGATTTGGCTCGGGTCTGCCCTGAGCTGGGCGGTTCATTTTGGGCAGCCCACTAGTGGGTTTTGTTGGTCTTTTGGCTTGCTATAAGTAAGGAATTGGGGGAGATTTCTAGGGTTATGCAAGATTTGAGTTTTCTCTTAGCCTCCTTAGTTTCTTTATCTTGTTTTTCTAGGGTTTGTAGTGGGAGACCTTGTCCTTCTCGAAGTGGACAAATTGTATCTTGTTTCTCTTGGATTTTGAATGCAAATGTTCTTGTTCTTCCTCTCATCCGTCTTGTGTTGAATTTTTTCTTGGATTTGGAGGAGAAATTTCATCTTGAAGGAAAATTAGGGCAAACTCTAATTTATGAAACCTAAGGCGTCTCAAGTTGGTATCAGAGCTCTCGATCCTAGACGGCATGGCATCAAAGAAGGTAGAAGTTTTGGAAGGGGAGATGAGCCAATTAAAGGAGGAAGTGGGAGAGAAGCTTTCGTCATTGGAGGGAAAATTCTCATCCCTTGAGGAGAGATTTGGGGGAATGGAAGAGATGATCCGCAAATTGGTAGACGCCCAAGTTGCTCAATCAAATCCTAAGGAAAAGGGGAAATCGCCGATGTCAAACCCTAACCCTAATTTCTCAATTAGGGAAGATGGAGCAAGCCAACCGGGGGAAGCCATGCAAGCACCACCTCACATCTCGCGCCAAGAGCCTTGGTCAAGGGAAGGGTGGGAGGCATCCGGCGTGGGTGGTGCACCGTGGGAGGGGACCGCCGGCCAGGGGGGAGGAGCCGTACGTGACCCTCACGGTCCGTATGGAGGGTGGCCGATGAGGCCGGGAGGAGTGCAAGAGATGGGTCGCACCAATTGGGAGCCACAAGGAGGGTGGCCGAGAGGTCCAGGAGGGTCGCCGGAGTTGGGCCGAGCCACAGGAGAGGTCGGGGGTGGATGGCCGAGACAACCGGGAGGTACACACGAGGGGGGCCGAGCCCCTTGGGAGCCACCAAGAAGGGGGGTGTAGACCCCGTATCCAGGGGAGTGGAGGGGAAGACCTCAATGAGAGGGATTTCAGCATGGGCCATGGGAGGATGGGAGGAATCCTCCTCGGACAGATACACGGATAAGGAAGTTGAAGGTCCCCGTATTCGAAGGGGAAGATGCGTACGGATGGGTCTACCGGGTGGAGCGATACTTCGCCATTAACGGCGTCACGGAGGAGGAAAAGCTGATGGCTGTCCCGATTTGCTTGGAGGGGAAATCATTGGCTTGGTTTCAATGGATTGAGGGGCGACAACCTATACGAAGTTGGGAAGAGTTCAAGGACCTACTACTGCACAGGTTCAGAGTGTCCAGTGAGGGCACCCATTATGAACAATTCATGTCTCTTGTTCAGGAAGGCACAGTAGCAGAGTACCAGGAACACTTTGAGCTTCTATCGGGGCGATTGAGGGGAATGTCTGATGACGCCATGGAGGGGAATTTTATGAAAGGGTTGAAACCCTACATCAGAGCCGCCATCAGGGTGGTCAACCCACGAGGGATAGTGGGAATTATGGAGACAGCTCAGCTTGTTGAGGACCAGCAGAAGGCGGATCAAACACGGAAATCAGGGGGATCTCACCCCACTTATCGCTCTCCACTCATGCTCGAAGGACTTAAGGCAACTGCCACTACTCATCCAGAGGAGGTAAAACAGGAGAAAGCCACCACTGTGGTGAACCAAGGAGGGTTCAAGAGACTGACTGACTCCGAATTGAAGGAGAAGAGGGTCAAGGGCCTCTGTTACCGTTGCGACGAGAAATTTGCACCTGGGCATATGTGTAAAGAGAATACCCTGCACGTGATAGTGGTGGGGGATTCAGATGAGGACACAGATGAAGGGACAACAAGGGAAAAACTAGGTGAGGTAGAGCATCCTCACCTGGATATGATAGAAGTCAGTCTGAATTCGATGGAAGGTTTACCATTCCATCCCACTATGAAGATGGAGGGGGAAATTGAAGAGTGCAAGGTGAGAGTTTTGTTTGACAGTGGAGCCACTCACAACTCCTTGGCCTATCGAGTGGCGGAACAGTTGGGTCTTGAGGTGATAACAAGCGAAGAGGTAGAGGTGACCATATGCAAAGGACAGAAGGCCCGTATTTATGGGAAATGCAAGGGAGTCACTATTATCTTGTAAGGGGAGATAATTACTCAAGATTTTTTGCTAATTGATCTGGAAAACGCCGACGTCATCTTGGGTATGCAGTGGCTTCAGTCTTTAGGAGACATGGAGGTCAATTGGGAGAAGTTGCTGGTTAAGTACAAGAGTAATGGTCGGAGGGTGGCACTACAGGGTGACCCTAGCCTTTGTGGGTTTCCGACCACCAAGGAATCTACATTCTTTAACCTTGAGGACAAGGTTAATTTTAAAGGAGGGAGTATTGATGCGATCCGCCTTCCGCCAGCAGAGGGAGGGACGGCGACCCGCGGGCGCAGCGAAAGCAGCGGGGGGGGGGGGGGGGGTGTCGCGCGAGTCGGCCAGCCGAAGGGGAGCGCGGGACGCGACAGAGCGCCTGGGCGGTTCGGCCTTGAGCGGAACCGGTCCAATCCTGGACCGGTTTGGCTCGGGTCTGCCCTGAGCTGGGCGGTTCATTTTGGGCAGCCCACTAGTGGGTTTTGTTGGTCTTTTGGCTTGCTATAAGTAAGGAATGGGGGGAGATTTTTAGGGTTATGTAAGATTTGAGTTTTCTCTTAGCCTCCTTAGTTTCTTTATCTTGTTTTTCTAGGGTTTGTAGTGGGAGACCTTGTCCTTCTCGAAGTGGACAAATTGTATCTTGTTTCTCTTGGATTTTGAATGCAAATGTTCTTGTTCTTCCTCTCATCCCTCTTGTGTTGAATTTTTTCTTGGATTTGGAGGAGAAATTTCATCTTGAAGAAAAATTAGGGCAAACTCTAATTTGTGAAACCTAAGGCGTATCACACTGTTCGTGCATCTAACATATCACCTACAGGCAAATACAAAGGGGCTATGACAAATACGAGTTCCTACAAGTCGTCATAGAAGACCCGTCAAATGTCCAAAATTTTCCCGCACATACACTGTAATATGTATGCAAATAGGAATACAAAAGGGACAAGTGCAATTATAAAATCCGCATGAGCCCCGATGAGTGTTATAGGTGCACACGTGACATCTATGGATGCTACGCGAGTCAATAAATGAACTTAAGATTGAGCCCGATCCTTCTACGTGGATAAATAGGAGTCGACATGACTCAAGCCATCAAATAGATATACAACTAGGGTGTCAACCGGGATATCTATTTTATACGTTCATGTTCGGTCTTCAAGGCCTATGAACAATGAAATTCATCAACAAAGGCTTGAAGCCTACGAAAAACCTGTTCTTTTTGTCGACAAGTTGACAATGTTGATAAGGTTCAATTCGCAAGTACAATTGACCTCATGTACCCCGATGATGGTCGTATTGAATGCTTATCTGAATCAAAGGGGTTAATTTCAAGAATAAAAATGCCACCCAAAAATCCACAAAACTTAAAATTCCAAAAAAAAAAAAAACCAAAATATGAAATATTTAAATTTGAAATAATCCATCAAATCACTTAAAGTAAAATCCATCTATTCTCCGCAACATTTTACCAAGGTGGACAAATCTAAAAATCACTTCAGCTCATAAAGAGCTAATGTCTAGTGGAGAATATCACTAGGATTCATTCTCAAATAGTCTCCTACCAGTAAAGACGTGGCACGTGTCCTCTAACCGATAGTTTTGCCGACATATGGCACTGCAGGATAAACGGTTGTGACCGAGGCCCTCTGAATAGGGTGGTTTGCAGCCAAATGACACGACTAAATTACGATTATGACCAGAGCCTGTATGCTCCCCAATGACATCAAATCCTTGAGATATGAATCAATATGATATAATGGATAGGGCACAAAGCCCTCTGTTAGCTAAGGTGGATTCATATTTGTCCCTTTAGGCAAACATTTACCCCAGGTCTACAAGGTACCTTTGGACTAAGCAACCCTTGACTGTCGGCAAGGATCCTTCCATCAGGTTGGGTCGACTACCTCCTCTGACTAAGTAGACCAGGGACCATGGCTCGGGATGACGGAACCATGCAATCTTGATCGGGTCAATCATCCATTCCCCCAGCACCCGCTTTAAGTGCTAGATGGTGAAATTTTCAATTTTAAATATCAAACATTCAAATTCCTAAGCCCATGCTGCTACTATATGCCAGATAACATGTATTTCTATGTATCTTTATGTATATTATCGACGACTAGCCTTAATCGAAAGTTCTCTCTCATTACCCTTACCGAGAGGGGTAATTAACTATAGGGGCTTGTGTCTATATGAAACAAGAACTCAGATCTAAAGTCCTCACAAAACGAGGACGAAATTTTTGGGTAGTGTCTTATCTACAAACCCAATCTACCTTCCCGAAATTTATCTCAGAACTTAATCTATTTAAACTCCTCCGAAAAGCACCGAGGACGAATTTTCGTAGCCCACCTCATCATAAAAATATGCAAATCAATATGTATAAATTTTGACAATATCCTAATCATGCACATATACTGATTACTATTTGTTGATACATGAGCCCATGTGACTTATGTATGACATTTGTGATTTGATGATAACAAAATTTTTTTGGGTGTTATCCAATGGTTTGCTAAGTGTTGTACATGTTTTATAATGGTGCTAGCTAAATTATGTTGATGATGATTTTTTGTCCACTAGGCTTGAATGGAGCTTGTGTAGCTTATGGATAAGCTCAAAATGGTGAATCATGATGCTTGAAAGAAGCAAACTGAATATTCTAGCTAATTAGCTTAGTTTGTGTTAGGGGTGTCAATTTTTGACATGGCCCAAAAATTCGACCCGAACTCGACCTGAAAAGTCTGGGTTCGGGTCGACCCGATAAAGAAACGAGTCGGGTTCAAGGTCCTATCTTTGGACCTGTTTATATTTCGGGTCGGGTTCGGGTCAACCTGGCAACCCGAGTTTTACCCGAATTGACTCATTTAAGTTTAGTCGACCTTCTCCAACCGCGGTCGCAGGAACTGCTCTCGCTCAGTTGTTGTCGCCGACTACCGTCTGTCGTTGCACGCCGAACCACACCACGCCCTTAGCAGGCCTAACCCAAGCCGACGAATGCGGAATGCCCCGCCCGCACTCAGACATCGAATTGTTGGACGACAGTCACAGGCTCACACGACACTCAGCCACTCTCGCTCGTTGCTCGATGCCCAACCAGTTGCCAGTTGACCTGGACGGCTTGGCCGCTAGGGCAAGACGCCGAGACCCACTTGCCGACTCGTGCTTGTCGACGGAACCACAAGCGGCAAGCCCGCACTCGCGAGCTGGAGCAGTCGACTCGACCTCGACAACAGATCCAGATGGATGACAGAACTTAATTGGGTCCACGGGTCGAGTCAGGTCAACTCGTAACCCGTGGTCGGGTCCGGTTGAAAATCCCAACCCATTTGTAAAATCGGGTTGGGTTTGGGTCAACCCGTTTATACCCGAGTCAACTCAGGTTTGACCCGAATCTGACCCATTGACCCGAATTGACACCCCTAGTTTGTGTGTGTTTGAGTAAATTATTTGATTGTGCATGATTTACATTAAATGTCTCACATATGATAAATACAATAATTGTGATATTGTAAATTTTTAATTAATAAATATTTTAGTTATAAAAATAAACTTATTATAGAATATCTTTAATATTTAGAGCTTAATTATTTATGATTTGAATTATTGTATGAATCCAAATATTATTGGACTTTTCAGCCAATCAGTGAGTCACCGCTAAGCTTTTATTGGGTTAGTGGGTCATTATAAGGTTTAGCTTCAGTCTATAATCTACTAAATTTTTGTGCTAAAGACTTTTTTATTTCTGAGTTTCTATAAACTTTATTTGGTCTTCATAAATGGCTTCATGGCTTATTATAAAACCTTATCAAGTTATCATGAATTTATTTTTTCGCAGGTGTCAATTAATCTTGTATTGTTGGGAATTTTTTGTCCTTTTTAGCCATCCATGAAATGCACATTTGTGCACTTTAACTCATGTAACTTCAGAATACTACTACATCTCTATTATTAAAATGAAGAGATTCCACTCTTATTCTTAAGTCTAAGAGAGAATAATTTCGGCCTGAAGGTTATATATTATCAACAAATAGAGATCAAAGTGTTCATCCTCATCACAATCCTTTGAGTACAATTAGAGAGTATATCTTCTATCAATTGCTTAGTCATAGTTGTTTATTTTCTTTGTGTTATTTGCAACTATTTTAATTATTGGTAATAGCTCTAGTAACCATTAATGTGTTGGAGTGATTTGGCAGAAGGTATCCTTTCATGTCTTGCTAAGAGTGTCTTATAAATGATGCTTATGTCCATAATTAAACCAGTGGAATCCTAGTTCAAATAGGCAACTAGATGTGGATGTAGACCACTTGGGATATTGAATCACTAAATCATCAAATAAGTAATTAAACCATCATTTAATGGACATTTTATCGAGCTCTTAGCAAGCTATTTGTCGAATAATAAACAAGCATGCTCACGAATATAACTATACGAGTAGGTTAATATTCAAACAAGTTATTTTAAATTTCAAGTCTTAAAATTCTATTTAAACATTTGTTCAATTAGTTGAATAAGCGAATGAAAATGATCCTTCTGTGAACAAGTATTGAGATACTCATTGAGTCTACTGGTTTGCTTATAACAAAATACCTAAGTGGTACAAAGTCCCACCTTAAGGGGCAATATTATAAATAATAGGTTTCAAGTCATAGAATTTTTACCTCGTTCAAAGCTTATGGCGCATACCTCATATATGTCATATATGATAAAGTTTCACACGGTGGTCTTCCGATTTATCTGAAGCAGACAAAAGGCCGTCTGAATTGATCAGTAAACATTTTGGTTATTAGATTTAGGCTTCGTTTGGTACGATTTTTTTGTTGCTTCTTAAAGCAGCTTCCTAGTATAAAAATTTTAATTTTTCTACTAAAAAATTACTTTAAAAAGCAACAAAAAATCGTCCCAAATGAAACCTTATTCTGAAAGCTCAGGTTGATCAAAACTGTTTAAAACTAAATGTTTTGAAAAATAAAAACTTGATAACATGTTCGAGGAGTTACTGAATAGTCTTCCCTTGTACAGCTTGGCCTTGGTGATTCTATTGACCGGAACTTACCCTCTGAGGTCCCAATCGAGAACCTCCGCATCATGAATGTTTCTTGTGGGTGGTGGCATACTCTTGCACTTGCAAAATCTCCTATTTGAAATCAGATTCCAGTTTGCGTGCGCAAATGAAGCAGCAGTTTTGTTAGGTTATTAGGTAGATTTTAAAAGATGCATTTTGTGCAAAGTTGGCCCTGCCCTGCCTGTATGTTTATAATATTTGCATCCATTCTTTTTTTCTTGTATACCTAGTAATGTTGTATCTTTTAGCTCTCTTCTATTACATTCTCCCTGCTTCTAGTTAGCCATGTACACAGTGCTGATTATAGATAGGTTCTCCAGATTGCTCTAACCAGAAATTTTCAAATTTATTATTGAAAAGCTTCACGTTATTATCAAATTAGTAGTGCAGATACACACTACTATGCTCACAAGTTTCTGGACTTGTACTAACAGTGGAAGCAAGAGTCTGTTGCAGGAAGTTTCTTTTTTTGCTGTGATGTAGAGTCCGAGTATTTGACCGTTGGTATATTTCATCAGCAGCTATGGTGTTTCTCGACACCGTTAGGCTTACAGGTGCTGCAAAACTTAAAATGTTGTTAGTAACTGTTACGCTTTTCCTAACATGGCTAAGGATTTTTGCAAAATGTGTTATTATATTTGCCAGTAAATGTGGGGATCGTTTCAGTCTGAATTCTTTCATTATTCGAATTTATTGATGCCTAATAATCTTAATTTTTCGCAGGTGTTTTTACCTGTATAAATTGATAAAATATATAAGCTTTTTAAATATTTTCCCTTACTGGTAATGTGAGTTACCCTTTACCGTTCAGATTGGCATCTAAACCAATGAATGGTTATGGGGTTTAGTTCATGCATTTTTGCCTGTGTTGTCAGCCTTCTAGAAATGAAGAAAATAATTTTACATGTTTTTTTTGGGTAATCGAGTCTATTTTTGTGCAAAGTATTGATGTGATGAGAGTTCTGTATCCTATTGTGATCATCAGAAGCCTAAATTATTAGGTGCGTACATCGGACGAAGAGAATCATTTGAATTTCTCTCTATCTACAATAACTGTGTTTTGATTATGCTTTTACTGTAGACAGAGAGAAATCCGATGTCCACACCTAATAATTTCTCCACCAAAAGGGGCTGATAATAGTGTTCTTAATACACTCAGGTACATTCACAACATCATTAGATTCAATGAGTTGCTTGCCAATTTTCATTACACGATAATTATATAACATAATCATCTTAGTCTTTTATATTAAACCAAGGAAGAGTAAAGTTAGGGGGTCGAAGTTGGCAGGCGTGAGGGGCAAGTGCTGGTAGGTAGAGCTGTTGGACAAACAAGCACAAGGTCTCGTGTTTGCCTATGGCTCGAGGCTATAGGGATTGGAATTTGGAACCCACGGGTGTGTACCTGAATGACAGAGTATCTTAGCTTTTTCTCCTAAGTTTCTAAGGCGCTCTCAAGATATTTAGCAAGAAAGTCCTGTAGTATGTTTTCTCGAGTGGTCGATACTTGTTGCTTTATGATTGTGGGTAAGAGAGCTGAAGAGTAGAGGACTTGGTGATGTCAAAATTATATGCAGAGTAGTGGACTTTGAATTGGAGTATTAGGAATCTAAGGAAACCAAGAATTACAGCCCAAGGAGCTAACATTTTGAATCAATCGGGGGAATGGGGTCATCATATTAGTCTGAAATGCATCTAATAGGCCTCATGTAGGAAAAAAGGGGACAGCAAAAATATGCAACAATGATGATTTAATATTTATTTGTTATTTTATTTTGATTGCAACTTGCATAAAATTATTAATTAGTCATTAAAATTCACATATTTGTAATAATGTATATGGCATTGAAAAAGTTATATAATGCACGAAAGTACTGTTGTGGGCACCACCCACTTTTATTCTCTGTCCATTATAAAGCTTAAAAGTCTATTTGATTGCTCTTGAAATGAGGAAGCTAGTTTTTCGACTTTTAAAAGTAAAATTTAAGAAAATTATTTTAAAAAATAATTTAATTGTCCATCAAGGAAGTGATACTTCGTTTCTTTATTTTTTGAAATGTCAAATGTCTAAGGAATTTAATAATATATACACACACCCCTTGTGCATTGGAAAAGAGTGAAGGAACAAGAGATCGGGTCAACAAACAGGTTGGACTCAAATTAGAGGCTGAATGAATGGCGGGACAGGATCTTAGGTTGGATTTTTGGCTGAGTAGGAGCACTTTCGTGTGCGAGTTGATCGGATTAGATAGCAGCAGTATGATGCAAAGTTTAATGTGGAGTTTAATGCAGTCGTATATAAATATGTATATTATAATAATTTATTTATATTTTTAGCTAGGTTAATTTAAAGTATTTAAGAAAAGTTATCTTTGTTATACCAAAGACGCTTTACATATTATATCCCAAATTTTTACTATTGTTATATAATATCTTTTCTTTAACATGAATGTTGGATTAAAATTCATTCATGCCCCCTTATCTCCTAGAAGTTTGCCTTCACTATTAGTTCATCAAGAGCCACTCCTTATTAAGGTTTGATCCCTAGCTTTCAATTCTCAACTAAGTAAACAACTCTCTTTTGAATTAGTTATTATAAGTCCACCAGCTTTTGCTTTTGATCGTTTGATTTGAACCACACATCAAATTAAAGGAAGTCATGTTTTGATACCAATTATAATAACCTCAGCTACACTATAAATGTTATTTACTTTGGCCCAACATTTCCCATAATGGGTTCGATCTCATGATCTTATTCTTGTTATGTAATTTTTTATGAGGTAGTTTATCTCATGAATGTTGCATTACAATTACACTTAATTGTGGAGTTCTTAAGCATGCACGTGCGCACCCCCCCCCCCCCCCCCACAAAAAAATTTTTTTTTTTTCTTGTATACTAAGCTCCTTGGCTATCACCTATTCCATCTCTCTCTCTCTCTCTCTCTCTCTCTCTCTCTCTCTCTCTCTCTTTCTTTGTCTTTTTATTTTTATAGTTGGCAACCACTCCCTAGCTCTCCCTCCCCCCCTCCCAAGGGATGAGACTACTTTTTCTCCCTCCATCTACACATTATTTAAAAAATAAAAATAAAAATTTCATCAATTTTTTTTATATTTTAAAAACTCCAAATTTTAGTTTATAGGATATTTATATAATTAAAACTAACAAATTACATTAGAGAAGAATTATAATATTTAAATTTAAATTTATATAAATTTGTGTTGAAATTAATTTAGATGAGTATGACAATAAATTTTTTTTATTATCATAAAATTTATCTTCTTATAATTTAAAAAATAATTAAAAATTCAAAACCATAATGTCAATTTCAAGTTAAAATAAAAAAGCTTGAGGATATTTTTAAAGTCAAAATTATGTGCACAAGAAAATAAAAAATCCTAGCTCCACCACTATTCTTAAGGGAATTCATGCATCACATAAAAATATGACTTATATATTATGAAAAATATCTTTTTTTTCAAAAATTTATTGTAATATCATTTCCCCCACATTCAATATGGGATTAAGGTCATTCATGCCTCTTTATCTCTTATAAGCTTATTAGGAACTATTTTTCCCTCAAATATAATATTCACTCTTTGGTCATGCAGATTAACCTATTCAAATTTAGGTATTATAATCACCCTTTGTATATTGGCTATAAATATATGAATCCTATGCCTACCATCAATTTGTAGGGCCAAAGAATTATTTGTAATCATTTGAAGGAAAACTCATTAGTCAACCCTTTTCACCAGGGTTATATTTAACCAAACAAACAAATAGCATTAAGCTAATCATTCTTTTACATATAGTTCCCAATATTCAAACATCATAGCTAGAAGTTTCCCAATTCATACATAATAAATAGGGAATCATAATAATATAGACAATGTATGAAATACAAGATACTAATATTGAATAGTAAAACAAAAATGCTCATAACACATTGAATTGCTTCCAACATGCTTAGGATTGTACATTAAACATCACACCATGCATAGGAACATGTAAAGAGTAAAATCCCGATGAATTATGCAACATACAAATTACATGATTATTATATTCAATAAGGTATGAAATAACATATTATAAGTTTATTAAACATCATAAAATCATAATATATATTCATACACATGATAAAACACCTAATGACAAACTAAAGCATCATTGGAAAACATAATGCCCGCTAAAAAATTATTACAAACTCATAAAATTGCATAAAAATATAAGAGTACAAAAATGTCATAAATTAAATGATGAAAATCATCATTCCACAATAAAGTTCTCATTTTATAGAATTACTATTGACCTATTAATATATATGAAAAATAATAATACCCCACTTACATTGCCTCACTTGCCTATGATCCCATAAATGATGGGGAAAAATGAATTAAATAGGGGAGATAAAATTATAATTAAGGGTAAAATCACAGCTTTTCTTCTTAACACACTTTAGCTAAATAATTGGATCATGGGTTCATTAAAAGAGTGCTAGTTTGTAGTAGGGTATGGTTTCATTATGAATTAAAAATTGAGTTCTTGATTCTCTCTCTCTCTTCTCTTCTCTCTCTCTCTTTCTAATTCTTCTATTAGTACAAGTAGTAAGCAAGACAAGATGATAGTTTATAAGTTATTCTAATTGTCAGGTCTATTTAATTAAAATTAATTCATGATAATCTAAAAAAAGAAAGAATAACAATTGAATATATTAGTGAGACATAAGATAAAAATAGTGAAAATAGATTAAAAAGTTTGGATATTACAATAATATGTATGAGCTTCCATACATTCCTAGACATTGCACCACCTTGATCACACATGCAACAGTTTTTAAAACTAACTCTACATCAAAATTACATAGAGAAAATTTCTGAAGCTTCTTATTCAATGATATTTTTCACTAAAGAACTCATACTTCTCTCAACAAGTAACAAATTATTTGTATTTTATCTAACAAAATAAAGAACAACGACCATTAAGCACCTAAGGTCCTCCCTCCATCAACACAGATGATTTGGCCGGTGATATAAGAAGCAGCTGGAAGACAAAGGAATGCTGTAATAGATGCCACCTCTTCAGGCTCACCGATACGCCCGAGAGGCAAAATAGCCATATTTTTTGCCACTTCTTTATCCTCAAGATACTGTCACAAATGACCAAAATAAACAAGGAAAGGTCAATATTTTCCCTCTTGATACATTTGATTCTTATGCTACTTTTAAATCTCAAATACATTCCAATTTTCAGAGAACATTTTTGAATATATAGATGAATCAATCTTCTAACTTACAGGCATGCTTAGTGGGGTTCTTGTAACTCCTGGAGCCACACAGTTAGCTCGAATGCCATCTTTACCCCATTCACTAGCAAAGTTTTTTGTAAGTTGATTCAAAGCTCCTGAAAATAGCAAGTAAATGAAGCTAGGAATCATATCAAAGGCTGTATTTGTAGTAGATTTTTTTTTTTTCATGAAGCTAGGCATTAAAACCTTTAGTTGCAGAGTAGATGGCTATGTCTGGGTACCCTAATAGTCCAGCAATCGAGGAGATAAAAACAATGCTGCCTTCTCCAGATGCTTTGAGAAGAGGATGGGCTAATTGGCTGAGATGGAAAGCTGATTCTAAGTTGGTAGACATCATAAAAGAGTAGTCCTCAGCTGTGGAGTCAACTATTTGCTTTCTTAAGTATGTTCCTGCATTATTTATCTATATTCAAAGGGCATTGTTAATATTTTGGCACAAAAAAAATGAAAATTTTACATTAATAGGTAAGGGGAAAAACTGGCCATGAAGCCCAATTAAAGGAAGAAGGAGAATCATGTCTGTGGATCAACCTTTTAGCCAGATTATTTATAGAACTATTTTATTATATTAATAACATTTTTTTGACTTACAAGTATATTCAGCTTCCCATGGAATAATGAAGAGACCTTCTCAATCAACTTCACCCTTTGTTCATGAGAAGAGACATCACAAACTGACCCTGTGATATTAAAATTTAAACCTCTCCACTTATGCAAGCAGCTTTCAAGTTCTTCTTCATTTCGGGAACATGTATGAACGGATGCTCCGAGTGCAGCTAACTCTTCAACAATGGCATACCTAATAGAAATTATCAAATCAAATCAGTTTTAATCATAATGGCTGTAAACCCTAATTTCATGGCCTTGTTAGTGATGATCATGACAACGATACCTAGGTCGTTCATGAAGAGAGTCTTCTCTGTTAATAGAAAGCTTTATTAACTGTCATATATACTTTTTTGCTATTGAAAAAAGAAGAAACTTGCTTCTTAAAAACATGATCCATATATTTATTTTTGCAAGTGAACATATTAAATTTCACTACTCATCATTAAATTTAAAATCTATTGTTAGATGTTGAGCCTAAAGTTTTGATCAAATTTGATTGCCAAGCCATAAATTACTACAAGTATTTTTCACCCCTTCCTAAAAACATTTTGTGAGCTTCTACAAGTATTATTTATCACCTTTAATTTTCATGTGAATAGATTATTACTTATTGTTGAAGAAAACAACTCATTCTCTTGCTTTATTCAACCAAAGGGTAAAGGTAGAGGGTGGAGAGGTGACAAGTAGCGAGTTCAGAGGTTAGTACTTGAGTTAGTTGGTGTCATATAGAGGAATTTCTCTGTTGATCGGTCGGCAATAAGCACAAAGGCTGAAGTTGATATTTAGAAGCTATAGACCTTCATAAGAGAGAATTAGCAACTGTAATTGGGTCTAGTTATTAATGAGATTTTCTTACATAGAAGTTGGTAAGCATTCTCTTATCTATTATGTGATAGCTAGAGGATAAATTAGTCTTATAATAGAAGAGGGAATATATACGAGACATTATAGGAAAAATGTTAAATTATTGTAAAATTTTTGTTAGACTATGTTATGATGGAGAGAACGAGCCATATTTTGAGTCGCAATGTGGTCCATTAACAAGTTTCAATATAGTAAAGGAAGAAAATATAAGGTTGTATGAATATATGATTTTTGATACAGTAGGTTCACAATTTTGGGAACATAGATAAGAGCCACGAAATAGGGATGCAATGAACTTTTATGAATTTTTTTTTTTCAACTCAACAACTAATTTTGGATGGGTGCAACACTTACTTCAAAGTTATCAGTCGCAGTTAGGATACTCAGTATTAAGACAGAGTGCAATGTTCCTTGAGCGTGTTTCAATCAATTTATCGATCTGCTTAAGGAGACCAACCCTATAGATAATCTAATTATAGTAGATTTAGAAAAGACTAAAATGCTCAGGTTGGATTTGCTATAAAGATATATTATCTACATGTTGTACTGTTAGATAAATATTCCAGATTTTATTAGTTTTGTTTCTTTAGCATTTTCTTTAGTTTGTTAGCTTGTGTGTGGCTTATCCTATAGCCTTGTTTTTCTTTAAATAAGCCCTTTGGGTTGTATTAGTCTTATGCCATATTAAGAAAAATTTCTCTCTTTTGCTTTCGATTTTCCCGATTTTTCCATTTCTTCAAGAAGCCGTGACAAGCTTCTTCTTGAAGCTCTGGTTTCAAACGCCTCATTTCCAACATTTTGGTATCAGAGTCACCTTCCGACTCTTGTCTCTGATCAAAGTCTTCCTCAACTACATTTCTTCTTCTTCATCATTCGCATTCTTTCTACTCTCCTCACCGGAGAGCTTGGAAGTAGAATCTTCTCACCGGAGAACCGCCTGGAAGAAGAAGTTCTTGTAGCCAAGAAGATCCGATCTAGATGAAGCAAGAATCAATGGAAGTGCTACAGTTTGTGTAGAGACAGGATCGCTGGAGGTGTGAGGTTTGGCGAGAGAAGGGCACGCACAAGAAGGTTGTGCTGGGCTGTGTGGGCCGGAGGAGCTCACGGGACAGCAGGTGCACGGGTGGTTGCACACGGAGGCCAGCCGGAGATGGGCTTGCGGCGAACTTGGTGCGAGAAGGCAGCGTGAGGTGTGCAAGGGCGCTGGAACAGCGCTTGGAGCGGCTGGGTGCGGAGAACGCATGGGAGGAGGCTGCTCGAGAGTTCGCCGGAGGTGAGTCGTGGCTAAGTTAACGATTTTTTGAACCGTTAAGCCGCACGCAAGAAGCACGCCGAAGGGATCTGTAAGTGGTGAGGAGCAAATCGCACAGAGGATTTCAAGATCTTGATTTCTTAGTCATGTCGATGCAAAGGCTCGAGATCAACAAGTTCAAGGGGGAAAACGATTTCATCCTTTGGAGGATCAAGATGCAGGCTTTATTGGTTCATCAAGGCCTTTCCGATGCAATCTTTGAAGAGAATTTCGCTGCAATCACCGACAGTGCCAAGGCGAGAGAGAAATTCAATTGAAAGCTCACAGTATTATCCTTCTCTCTATCGGTGACGAAGTTTTAAGAGAGGTTGCTGAAGAAGATATGACATTAAAGCTATGGAGGAAGCTTGAATCAATTTATATGAAAAAATCTCTTACAAATCGACTGTTGTTGAAGAAACAACTGTATACGCTCCAAATGGAAGAAAACCAAGAACTCAGAAAGCATTTGGATGATTTCAATAAATTGATTCTTGACCTCAGAAATGTGGATGTGAAAATAGATGAAGAAGATCAAGGGATCATACTCCTCAGCTCTCTACCGAAGACGTATGAAAACATAGTTGACACTATGTTGTATGAGAAGCAAACTTTGACACTGACGGAGGTTAAGTCCGTCTTAATGTCAAAAGATGTTCAAAGGAAAACCGATCAGAAAGAAGATAAGAATGGTAACATTCTGATCGCTAGAGGAAGATCAGATTTGCGTAGAATCAATTCCAATAGGAAGTGCTTTCATTGTAACAAAGAAGGGCACATTAAGAGGTATTGTCCAAATTTGTCACAAGGGGTTGAACCAGAAGTCAGCTTGGCAATAGCAGCAGATTTGGGAGACGGTTGGACTGATTCTGATGTTTTATAAAATCTGGACTAAGGGGGTGATTGTTAGATAAATATTCCAGATTTTATTAGTTTTGTTTCTTTAACATTTTCTTTTGTTTGTTAGCTTGTGTGTGGCTTATCCTATAGCCTTGTTTTTCTTTAAATAAGCCCTTTGGGTCGTATTAGTCTTATGCCATATTAAGAAACATTTCTCTATTCTGCTTTCGATTTCCCCGATTTTTCCATTTCTTCAAGAAGCCGTGACAAGCTTCTTCTTCAAGCTCTGGTTTCAAACGCCTCATTTCCAACATGTACTATAAGGATGACTTGACAGTGACTGTTTGACGCCACTACAGCGCACCTATATTTAAACCAAAATATAGAAAAAAGAAGAAGGATGTTTAGTTTAATCAGTTATTTTGTTTACCTATCATTCCAAGGCTGCAACATTTATATGCATCAATGAGTTCAATTGCACACATGAGATGATATCTGTTTGACTATATAAGTATGTGAATGTGATCAAACCACATAAATCCTCTTGTGTTATTCTTTGGTTGTTCTTGCAAATTATTATTCTTTCAGTCTCTTTCTTCATTGCTTTGGGTACATGCTTTCCCCCAACAACTAGTATTAGAACTAGGCTAGCTTTGAAGTCAATGGGAAAAGTTAAAAAAAAAATAATAATAATAAAAAAAAGGGAAAAGTCGTGGCAATGATGTAGGAACATAGAAGGTGAGAATTGACGGATTTGATGGCAAAGACTTAGGTAATGGAAGATGTAGATCGAGGACTAATTTCAACAAAAGAAATTAAGTATACTCTTAGAGAGATAAAGCCCAATATCATTAGTCGTGAAGAAAGGGAGATCATGGATAGAAAGCCTTAAAAGTTATACATGTGGCACTTAAAATTAAGAACACTACAATCAAAATATGGCACAAGAGTATCACAAATGGGAGAAATTATTCTATGCGGAGACCAGATGCAGAACGCCGTCAGGAGACCAACCAGAATGCGCCGCATCAGCGGTATCGAGCCTCGATACCGAGTAGTACTGAGCCGCGGTACCGAGCACAGGGGTGATATTACGCATTCTCGTTGGTCTCCGGATGACGTTCGACGTCCGAACAAAATAATTAATCCACAAATGGAGAGTTGGCGGCATTGTTTTATGTGGCCGTTAAATTAATCTTCAATGGTGTACTAGATATATCTATTGAGAATATTTTTAATTTCAAGATAACTAAATAGCTTCCACAATAATGCATATGACCTCAATCTAATCATTAGTTAGTTGAGTCATGGTTAATTAGAATTTATAAATTAAGACCTTGGAAATTAGTAATTATTTTGTAATAGAATTGTTAATTTAGGTTATAAGTATGCTTTAATTTGTTTAAATAATGATTAAATGAATTAATTATGGATTAATTAGGTTTAATTAATTAAGGATACAATATAGATAATTTAATTAAAAGTTACTTAATCTAGATAATTTATATTATTTAATAAAAGAGTTAGTGAATTAGGATAAACTAAGCCGTAATAAGGAAAATTACCCCTTAAATGATCTAATCATAGATTATTTATACTTATTGAGTAAAATAAAGTTATATTAGTTACTCATAAGAATAATTATAGTAAATAATTGCTAATTAATACAAATAAATTATTCTTTAAAATTTAATTGAGCTTTGTTAGCTTAATTAATGCTTATTCAGCCTATTAATATATTTATTAGACCTTAAAGGTATACAAGTATTAAATTATTAACAATATTAAAAGGCTAATCCTTAAATCTCAAGAGTCAAATCCTGAGAATAATTTGATTCACTAAATCCAATAATTCCAAGAATTAAGGTTGGATAAGTAAATCAAGCCAAATCATGGAATAAATTAAGCCTCTTAAAGCTATCACATAAATCCTCAAATCCTTGTTGAGGTTTTACTTCAAGAGCTCGAACAAATTAAAAGTATCATATACTAAGAATTTTAATTCAACGCTTAACCATTAGATCTTTTTTTAATTTGTTCGAGCTCTTGGAGACTTGGATCATAGTTTGTAAATCGAAAATCCTAATCAATTTTGTTTTTTTTACTAAAACAATAAGTCTAGGTCGATAAAGATCAAAGGACTTTTTCAAGATAGTTGAAGCATTTTAATGAACAGCAGGTGGGTGAGTGGATGAACTGAGAATTAAGAGTTAAAAAGGAGAAGAGGGAGGGAAGATATATCAAATGATCTGACGTTAAATCCTCGAAGTATCTGAGATTATAAAAACTGATAAAAGTCTCGCCTGTTCATCAAAGAGGGAAATCATTACAGTACTATTTTGTCTTTATAGCGCAGACTGCAGTGGCCGATTGAATAAACAGAAATGTATTTTATCTGAGAAAGTTTTGCACAGAAGAGACTGAGAAAGAGAGACGATAAATTACCCTATCCCTTTGGAGCCGCCGGTGACGAGAGCAGTGGCTCCACTAAGAGACCATCGGCGAAGTATACTGGCGGCGGCGCCATGGTTTTCTCCTCCTCCTCCGGCCATTAATTAATTTCTTCAACCTTTTTAGTTTCGTAAGCTTCAGAAATTATTATTGTCGGTTGAGTGAGCGGCGAGCTTATCGAGTTTGGGTGGATATAAAACTGGACATGGCCTACTCAGAAATTATTATTGTGAGGGTGGTGAAGAGTCGGATGGGCAAAGTCCCGAGTATTGGTTCGAATCTCTTGACAAGTATTGAAAGTTTTAAGTATTGATCCGTATAAATTGGTGTGGGTTACTTACTAGATTGACAGAAATTTACATTGGATTAAGAACAGTATTTTCTTATTAAAAAGAAAAAAGAAAAAAAAAAAAAAAACTGGACATGTGGCATACTCTCGTTCCAAACCATTTCTTCTCGTGGGAATTGAATGCCATGGTCCTTTTGTTTTTTCGTACCAGGCGCATTGGGAACTCAACGATGAATGGCCATTCATCATACATAGAGATTCGTGCAATTCAGCAATGGAGTTATCCATCGTTTTCAATGGGGACTGGGGAGGAATCCCATCATGGATTTTTGCATATATTATATATTGTACCTTTCTTATTATTAAAAATTTATTTTGTGTGAAATGTCTGTTTCTCGCCGTCGTGTCGCCTTATTTATTATGTTAAAAATCTAAATGATTTAACAAAAATTTATATGGTGAAAGCCGTAGAATCAGTTGAACTTAAGATAATGTGTCAAAAAAATTCTCTCGCGCTGCTAGGGTTTTTGCTCTAGCTTCCTTTCTCCCGCCACCTTCGTTCCTCCCGCCACCGTGTGTGTGGGGGGGGGGGGGGGTTCCCCTCCCCTTCCTCCATGGATCCTTCCTCCTTCCTTGCGAATTTTCCCCCTCTTACTGGGGCCGCCTCGTCGTCTCATGCTCAAGCTCTCCATAACCCGGCTGGGTTAACTTTCGCCTTAAACCTCAACAAAGGTGACCCGGTGGCCGAAAGCTTTTCTCTTTCGTTTGTTCCTCCGGTGGGAAAGATCCCTTTCTCTGCGGCTGACCTTGCCTTAGGGCTCCCTGACTGGAGCTCCTCTTTGGTCGGTTACTCTATTGGCCCGCGCCCGACTTATCTGAGTCTTCTCAACGCCGTGAAGCGTGCTTGGGACCCCAAGGGAAACGTCGACCTGCTTTCCCTCAACGACGACTTCTTCCTTTTCAAGTTTTCCTCGCATGAAGACACTACAGGAAAAACGCTGAAAACCGGCGGTTTTTTCCGGCGGTTAGTGTAGATTTACCGGCGGTTTTTAAAGTTACCGGCGGTTTGTGAACCGCCGGAAAAAACGGCGTAGGAAACCATTTTCGACGGCTTTTTACCGGCGGTTTATTTTTGCGGCGGTTTTCCGGCGGCCAATACCGCCGGTGACCACCGGAATTTTAACCGTCGGTCTGCCGGCGGTTAGGCCGCCGGTATTGTAATCGCCGGAAAACCGCCGGTCAAATTACCGGCGGGTTTCCGGCGGTTAAACCTGGCGTCGTCTGGTTCATTAGACCGCCGGACGGCGCCGTTAGACCGCCGGTAAAGTACCGGCGGTTATAGCCGTCGGTCTTACCGACGGTTTAAACCGTCGAGCGTCCATCGTATAACCGCCGGCGGCCGTCGGTACTTACCGGCGGTTTAATAATATAACCGGCGGCTTTATCTTGTTCGTCCGGTATCGTAGTTTCCGGAGGCTAAACCGCCGGTTAGCCGCCGGAAACCTGTAGCACCTGAAAAAAAAATTGACAGCATCCCCTCTATTTGAGGGAGGTTCACCCTAAAGTCTAAACCTGCAGAAAAAGCATATATATGTTGGGCAACACGCCGCTATATTCATCACAACCATAAAATACAAACAAAATCAAAAATTCATCACAACATTACAATCACAAATTCACAAGATAGTTCTTGATAATGCTACAATCACAAGTTCAGAAGTTCACAAGTTCTAATTAATACATTCATCAAACATAATAAACATCTAATCATCATCGGTATCCTCACTATCTGCAGATGGCTGCTCCTGTTGGTCCTTCTTCCTTTGTTTTCCAGCTCTGTAGGATTGCAACTCTGCTTGCATTTCATTCTGAGCCTTCCTCATTTCTTCAATCTCTCTAGCTTGAACCCTTTTCATCTCTTCAATCTCTCTAGTAAGTGCTGCAACCCTCTCACTTACAGATTCTTCAGCTCCACTTGGATCATGAAATGCAGAGGTGTATGAACTGCCCTCAATAGCAAAAGCTTGTGAACCCATGCCATATACCCTCCCCCTCTGTCTTCTACTATGTTTAACATCTACTAAACCATACACAGGATGAACCCTTGTGCCTCTATTTTATACTGGATCATACCACTGACAGTTAAATAAGCATACAAAGTTCTCATCTTCGCCTGGGTATTCCAAGTCAAGGACCTCATTCAAAATACCATAATAATCACACTCATCTTCTTCATGAGTGTTTCCTCTAACACATACTCCACAATTTTCAGTTTTTCTTCCTTCACTCCACGATTTGGTATGAAATCTGAACCCATTCACTATATATATTGGCCAAGTTTTTACTTTTCGCATTGGACCCCATGCTAATGCTTGCAAACCTTTATCGAAACATTTGTTATCAGGATTTTGTACCTAAAAATATTTTCAAATTTTAGTATTTTTGATAATAAATAAGATTTAAATTTATAAAAAAAATGTACTCACATATAATCTGAACCAAGTTGGAAATTCATTTGCAACAGCTTGCTCAATTTCCCTTGAATCTGTCAAAGGCAAATTGCTTACGAAATACCTGGTGACAAATAATACATAAGTATTTTAAATAAACATTACTAATTTATTATTAACATTATGTTAGAACTTACTCTAAGATTGACTCAACTTCTTCACAGTTCAGTAGTACATACAAATTCGCTGTATTTATTTCTAAATCGTTGAGATATCTTTCAACACATTTGCCACTAGGCTTTCCTTGCCTTCTAAATACTGTTAGTGTAGCATGTGATTGTTCTTCTACATCGAAGTCCATGTTACGACCCATTTTTGTTCTTGTACTCCTTACATGTGGCTCGAAATAGTAGGAGCAAAAGTGAGTTGTTTCTTGAAATAAATATGCTTCACATATCGATCCTTCTGGTCGTGATTTATTCTTAACATATTTCTTCAACTTGTTCAGATATCTATTAATCAAATAAAAATATGTTATCTTAACTGATTCAAAAATATTGAGTAATTAATAAAAATCTTAACACATTTACCTTTCGAAAGGATACATCCAACGATATTGTACAGGTCCACCAACTCTAGCTTCGTAAGGTAGATGGACAGGAAGATGTTCCATAGAATCAAAAAACCCCGGGAGAAATATCTTCTCTAACTTGCATAGGATGATTGGTATGTTATCCTCGTACCTCCGTAAAGCATTTTCACTTAGTTTAGATGAACATAAATCTTTGAAGAAAATGCTAAGCTCAATCAACGGATTTGATATGTAATCGGGTAACATACTGACTATGATCGGAAGAAGAACCTCCATAATTATGTGACAATCATGACTTTTGAGTCCAAATAACCTTGCAGATTTCAAGTCAACACATCGGCTTATATTTGATCCATAACCATCCGGCATTTTTAAACCCTTAAACCACTGACATATCATTCTTTTTTGCTCTAACGTGAAAGAGTAAGGAGCTTTGGGCTTCATTAGTTTACCGTTAGTTGTTGTTACTAACTCCAAATTTTTTCGCCGACAGAACTCTTTAATGTCCATCCTTGCTTTGACATTATCTTTACTCTTGCATTTAGCATCCATAATTATATTAAAAATATTATCCAGAAAGTTCTTCTCAATGTGCATAACATCCAAGTTATGTCTTATCAAATTAGTTCTCCAATAAGATAATGTCCAGAAAATACTTTTTTTAATCCAATTATGTTGAACACCATAACCCGGAAATTTAGATTCTGATAGCATTGGATAATCAATAATTGTTGGAATGTAGGAAAGTCTCTGTAGTATCTCATCACAACTTAATCTGGGTGGAGGAGGTGATCGCTCAATTCTGTTTTTAACAAATGCTTCTTTATTTCTTCGGAACTGATGATTAGCATTTAGAAACATACGATGACAATCAAACCAAGTATTTTTCCCTCCATGTTTTAATGTGAAAGCTTTACTGTTCTCCATGCAGTAAGGACATGCTAATTTCCCTGCTGTGCTCCAACCAGACAACATACCATAAGCTGGAAAATCACCGATAGTCCACAGCAAAGCAGCTCGAAGGAGAAAATTTTGTTTTATTGATATGTCATATGTGAGCACTCCTTCCCATAATAATTTGAGGTCATCAATTAATGGTTGCAAATAAAATATCAATCTTTGCCTTCGGATTATGTGGTCCAGGTATAATCAGAGTTAAGAACATGAACGGAGTAGTCATACACATCTCTGGTGGTAGGTTGTATGGTGTTAATATAACTGGCCAACAAGAATACGGTGTAGCTGTTTGACTATAAGGAGTAAAACCATCAGTACATAATCTCAATCTTATGTTGCGGGATTCAGCAGCAAATAAAGGATGCACTCGATCAAAATGTTTCCACGCTTCAGCATCTGATGGATGAGAAAGAACATCACTTTTTGCTATTTTCTCCTTATGCCATCTTATCAGGCCTGCTGAACTCATTGATGCATAGAGCCGCTGAAGTCTTGGAATGATTGGTAAATAAAACAAACGGGAATATGGCACATCTTTCTTTGGACGACGTTGTTTTCCCGAGTTCTGCTTAAAACGAGGAGCATTGCAGCTGCGACAAATAACTTCTGCTGCATCATTCTTATAGTATAACATACATCCATTGATACAACAATCAATCTTTGTAGCAGTGAGACCCAGCTTGGATACTAATTTCTTTGTTCGGTACAAGTCTGAGGGAATTATATTGTCAGCCGGATTAGTTTCCTTCATAAGACCAATAACGTCATTAAAACACTCACGGGGAATATTATACTCAGTTTTAATACTTAGCATCCTCACTGCAATGGATAATTCCGAATGCGTACTGCAACCTTCCCAAATTGGCTTTTGAGCTGAATGTAATAACTCAAAGAATTTTTGTGTCTCTGCATTTGGTGGCTCTTTCACATTAGACCTTAAATTATGACCTGCTATATCAAAAATAAGGTCTTCATAGGGTCTACTCATTTGATCTTCATCAAATATTTCATAAGCTGTAGATAAACCAGCATGAGCATCTCTATATGGCTCGTACTCGCCATGTGATGTCCAAATCCAATAGTTTGGAAGAAATCCCCTACGATATAAATCAAGCTTCACATCATCGGGCTTTAAGAATGCTAGATTTTTATGCTTCGAACACGGACATCTAAACATTTTATCAAACTGAAAGGAAGGCAGTTGAGATGCAACTTGAATGAAAGTTTCAACTCCCTTTATAAATTCAACTGTCAATCCTTTTCGACCCGGCAACAATCTGTTATACATCCAATATCTCTCTTCTTGGATAGTCATTTGCACGTTGAAGTAAACGTACCCTACATGTTGGAGGCATAAACAATCTGTTATACATCGAAATAGATTTTTATGCTTTGAAGGACTTAATCATGCTCTAAAAGAACAAAAGCTTATCCATATGTTGCATTTAAATAAAATAAACGCATAGATTTGATTTGGGGCCTAAAGGGGCAAGGTGGTCAACCCTGGTTGACTTGGTCAACCGGGTTGACCCAGGGTACAAGTCTAGGCCCAACAGACTTCACTCGACTCTCTCAACCCATTAGAGAGGGTCTTGGGGTTCGACTTTGTCAATTTGACCAAGTCAACTCTTATTAATGTCTTGATCACTTAATGTCATAATCCCCTCACAAGGTCTATTACAACTAAAAGTACACATCATATATTCAGTTATAGATCTATTGAAGCGAAAACCTTATAAACTTCATAGTTGACCTCCATAATTCATGTTTTCCTTCAACTCCCTTTCTAGTCTTATCAACATGAAGAATATCATCAGTAAAAAGCATACACCAAGGTACATCCTCTCACAAATGTATAGTGAGAACATCTATGAGTAAAGAAAAAAAGATATAGACTTCTTGCTGATCCTTGATATAATCCAACTGAAATAGGAAAATACTTGATCAAACCACCATGTATTTGAACACAAGTAATAGCTCCTACATACATATCAATAATGATTTTAATATAAGCATTATTAACTCCTTTCTTCTTAAGAACCCTCCATAGCACTTCTCTTGGAATATTAAGATATATTTTCTCTAAATAGATAAATATCATATATAGATCCTCCTTATTCTCATTATATTTCTCCATCAAACCTCTCAAAAAATGTATGACTTCCATTGTAAACCTACCAAGCATTAATCCAAATTGATTTTGAGAAACATTAGTATCACACCTAAACCTATGCACCATAACTCTCTCCCACATTTTTAAAGTATAAAACATTAACTAAAAAGATAATATCATCAAATAATCAAAGAAAAACCATAAAAAATAACCTTAAAAGAGAAATCGGTTTGTTTGGGGTCGGAATCGGTGGGCGGTCGGGCGTCGGAGTAAACTCGTCGGCGGCGGTCGGATTGGGGACGGCGGCGGTCGGACTGGGGTCGACGGCGGTCGGAATGGGGTCGGCGGTCAGAGTTCCTTCGTCGGGGGCTGATCGGACGAGCGGAGGAGACGATAGAGCGAGCGACCGAGAGAGAGAAGGAAAGAGTGAAAATGAAATGAGCGGAGCGAGGGGGCTCGTATTAGGGCTTTTACCGGCGGTTTTCCGGCGGTCTAGACCGCCGGAACAAAATCACTTATCACCGGCGGTGTAGACCGCCGGTTCACGTTGATATCCGGCGGTTTTCCGGCGGTCTGGACCGCCGGAACAAAACCACTTATCACCGGCGGTTTAGACCGCCGGATAACCGCCGGTTCATGTTGATATCCGGCGGTTTACCGGCGGTTTATAGATCGTCGGTAATACCGGCGGTGTATCGTAGCTAAGCCGCCGATTTGGCCGTCGTTAGAGTCCGACGGCTTAACCGCCGGCGGAGCCGTCGGTAATACCGACGGTCTATAAACCGCCGGTGAAAACCGCCGATATTTGCCATTTTTCCTGTAGTGAGACTATCAGGTGGCTTGGTCGGGCGGCCCCTGGTTCTTCTTTGGTCGGCCGTTCATCATGCAGAAGTGGACTCCGAAGTTCAAGCCAACTCGAGATGAGTTTTCTTCCATCCCCTTATGGATTAAAATCGTGGATTTACCTCTTGCGGTTTGGAATCCTTTTGGCATTTCAAAAATTGCTAGTTTTGTTGGGCATCCCCTTGCAGTTGACGCTTTAACTGCAAGGAAAACTCGTCTCACTTATGCAAGAGTCTGTGTCATGGTTTCGAACACTTCTGCCCTCCCTGATGAAATTCCTATTTCCCTGGATGGTGATGATGTTAACCTCAAGGTGTTGTATGACTGGAAGCCGACTCCCTGTTCTGATTGTGGGTCCATTGTTCATCCTTCCTCCCTTTGCCACATTAATCCACAGCCCAAACCACCCCCTTCCCGTGGCAGGAGTTCTTCCCGGGCTCGCGCCACCAAACCTCCACCCCCTCACAGGCCTCCTCTACCCCCTCCCCCCACCACCTCCACTTTGATACCCCCTAACACCTCTGCCCCGGTCCACACTACCCCCAATTCCTTCACTCCTGTTCAGCAAGTCATCATCCCCCCTCCAACCCTTCCACCCATCCCTTCCACGGCTTTGCCAACACCTCTTGCTGCAACCCTTTTTCCTCCTACTCTGGTTCCTATTCCTAATTTGAATTCTCCGACTGAAGAAGTTTCATCTTCTGATAATTTTCCTATGGTCACTGAAATAGCCACTCCACCTGGGGACAATCCCCCCTTTTCTCCTAACATTGGCCCTGTTACCTTGCCAAACAACCCGCCCATTTCCTCCCCTAATAGGTTTGCTCTGTTACAACCAGAGGAACCTCCTGAGGATGAGCCCCCTGATTCTATTGTTCAACCTGCACAACTGGAGATTATCCCTCCCAAACAACCACCTGCGTCTAAACAGCCCCAACTGCCTAAGGATTCTAAGGGAAAGAGCGCAAAGAAGACCCGCTCTTCCAACTCAAACCGAAAATGACCCATTGCCCTGTTGGGTGCTGGAACGTCAGGGGGTTTAATTCCCCTGATAGAGTTCTGGCTTGTCGGCAACTAGTATCGACGTATCACCTGGAAATGCTATGTATCCTCGAGGCTAAGATTCCCTCTGCTTCAGCTAATGACCCCTGGTTTATTAATTCTCACAAGATCTTTGCAAATGAAACTAGTGTAAACAACTTCAACTGTTCTACCCCTGGACGTATCTGGATTAAATGGAACACTCAGAGTATCTCTTTCTGTCCTTCAATTACCACCTCTCAGATGATTCACGGTACAGTCCATTCTATAAACATGCCTTCTCTCACGCTTTCTGTGATTTACGCTGCCAACTCGGCTTCTGAAAGAGCTTCCCTCTGGCATCAATTGGCTAGTATCGCCCCCACTATTTCTTCCCCTTGGGCCATCCTAGGGGATTTTAACTGTTGTAGATTTGTTGAGGAGAAATCGGGGGGGAGGGGGGGGGGAGGCCTCTTCTTCATAGTCAATTACAGGAAATGAGTTCATGGATTTTTCGGTCAGCTGTTCTTGACCTCTCTTCTTCTGGCTTATTCTTTACCTGGCACAACCAAAGGATTGATGATCCTATACATATCAAATTAGATAGAGTTCTTGCTAACTCTAAGTGGTTGGATTGTTTCCCTAATTCTTATTACAAAGTGGTTTCTCCTGCGTGCTCTGATCACTCCCCACTGATTCTTCTCCCGGGCAACTGCTCCACTGTGTACACCAGATTCCAATTTAAAAATTACTTGCTTAAACTGGATGGTTTTTGGGATGGACTTATTTCGGTCTTTGCTGCTCCAAATTCTGGGAGACCCATTTCTGCTCTTTATGTTAAGCTCCATCATTTCAAGGATTTTCTTAAAAAGAACAAATGGTCTAATGCTTCCTTTTTGGCCAGTAGAATTTCAGATCTTACTGCCTCTTAACAAAACTGTCTGGAGCAGGTTCAACAGGCTCCCCTTGATCAAAATCTTAATGCTACCTTGCATTTTATCAACAAGGAGTTAACCTCTCTTCATAAGGCTTGGGGTTCTTGGGTTACTCAACGTGCTAAGGCTAGTTGGTTGTCCAAGGGGGAGGATGATTTAGGCTTCCTTTATGCCTGTATCAAAGCCAGAAAATCCTATTGTTGTATTAAGGAGCTTGTCACGGAGGATGGGCAGTTCTCTACTGCTGAGAGCATTGCGACTGCTGCGGTGGGCTTTTTTCAAAAACTTTACAATTCCACATTACCTTCCCAGCCTTCTCCCTCCATGCTTGACCCTATCCCCATTGGGTCTACTATTCCCCCAAACCTGGTTAGCTCTCTCATTATCCCGGTCACTGATCTGGAGATTCATGACGTGGTATTTGATCGTTCCTCTTCTAAAGCCCCCGGACCCGATGGTTTTACTTTCGAATTCTATAAAGAAACTTGGGAAATTATTGGAACTCATGTTTGTAAAGCGGTGAAGCATTTTTTTTCTACTGGGTTTCTCCCGAGAGGGCCAAGGCCACTGCTATTGTCCTGACACTACAGGAAAATCACTTATTACCGGCGGAATTTTCCGGCGGCTTTCTGGCGGATTTCCGGCGGTTTTTGACGGCTTATTCCTGACAAAATTTTCCGGCGGCTTTCCGACGGATTACCGGCGGCTAATTTCCCCGCAAAATTTTGCGACGGCTAATTTCCCGCAAAATATTCCCGCGGAATTTTCCGGCGGCTTTCCGACGGATTACCGGCGGCTTTACTTAATTAGTTTATTTTAATTATCAATTAAAATAATAATTTTAAATAAATAATATTTAATTATAATATTCAGACTGTTTTAATATAAATAAAAAAATACTTACATTTAACCAGTTTGACGAATCGGCGCATTGGTCAGGCATCGCAGTGCGGGTGAGGAGGTCTACGGTTCGAATCTCAGCGAAGACAGACGCGGGCTGGCTCACACGCGCGGACCGGCGCACTCGGGCTCGGTCTGGTCCGGCGCGACAGCCGGAGCGCGCGCGCTGGCGTGCCGACGGGCGAGTTGGCGCACTCGGTCTGGTCCGCCTGAATTTTTTTTTTATTCAACCGGCGGTTTGTGTCCGCCGGCAAGCCGCCGACATCATTTGCCGCCGGAAAAAGCCGTCGGAAATTATTTTCCTACGCCGTTTTTACCGGCGGCAAGAAAGCCGCCGGAAAATTAAAAAACAGCCGGAAACGGCTCAAATTCCGTCGGAAAAAGCCGCCGGAAATGTGTGATTTTCCTGTAGTGTGATTCCTAAGGGCTCTCATGCCTCAAACATTTTGGACTACTGGCCAATTTCACTTTGCAACGTTTTTTATAAAATTGTTGCTAAGATTATTTCTAATATGATGAGGGAGGTTATGCCTTTTATTATTAACTCTAGCCAAGCTGGCTTCATTAAAGATAGAATGTCTACTAATAATGTGGTGCTTGCCTCTGATATTCTCAGAGATTTTACTGGTAATGGGTGGGAGAAGTTGCTTTGTGCCAAATTGGATATTCGGAAGGCGTTTGATACGGTTTCCCGGACTTTTCTGCTTAACAGGCTTTTGGAAAAAGGGTTTCCTCCTCAGTTTGTGGGCTGGATAAAAGGGTGCATTGAGGATGTATATTTTTCTGTTTCTATCAATGGGGGGCTGGAGGGTTTCTTCTCTTCCTCCTCTGGTCTTAGACAGGGTTGTCCCTTATCCCCTCTTCTCTTCTCTGTTGTGATGGATGCTTTCTCATGTGGCTTTACTGCTAGCAATTTTAAAGGCATTTTTTCCAGCAACCTCATGATTAATCATTTGCTTTATGCTGATGATATTTTAGTTTTTGGAGAGGCCTCTATTCAAAATGCTAACTCTTTGCAAACTGTTCTCTCTTCCTTTGCTATACACTCTGGGTTGGTTGTGAACAATGCCAAATGCCAGATTCTTTTTTCTCACAACAACCCTTTGGCCAATGTTATTACTGCCCGTCTGGGCTTTACCCAAACGGAGAATACCCTTACATATCTTGGCATTCCAATTTCTACCAAAAAACTCAAAACTTCTCACTTCCAACCACTTCTGAGTAGGCTTTCTACTCTACTTGCTGGTTGGAAAGTTAAATTCTTGTCTTTTGCAGGTAGAATTCGGTTCCTCAAATTTACAATTATCAATACCATTGCGTACTGGATTAGGGGTGCTATTATACCCAAAGGGATTTGCAGGCATATTGAGAAACTTTGCTCTAAGTTTTTATTCCATGGAACCCATTCGGAGAAAAAGCTTCATCTTATAGCTTGGACTAAGACCTGCCTCCCTAAATGCTATGGGGGACTCGGTTTGCCTTCTTTAGATGCGTTGGCATTTGCTTTTGGTTGCTCTTTCCTATGGAGATACTTTAATTCACCTTCTTTGGTGGCTGCTTGGTTTAGAAATAAATTCTCTTCACCTTGGAAGCCTTATATGCCTAATGCTTCTAAATTCTGGAAAGGTATTGCTGATATTGCTATGAAAATCAAGGATAAGCTGAATTTCATGTGATTAACGAAAACTGCACTCTTTCTATGCTGTGGGACCTGTGGTGTCATGGAAATTTGGATTTGGGTGCTGCTCTGTCCTCTCGGTTAAATGGGGTGGTTAGTGATTTTATTGTTGATGGCTGTTGGTCCCTTCCGTCCCAACTGGATCCATCTGTTTACACTAGTATTACCTCCACCCCCATTTTGGTGCACCCTCACCCTCAGGTTTCCTGGAATGGGATGAACTTGCCATCTTTTAAGATCTTTCTCATGGAATTTTATTCGGAATTAAACATTGTTCCTTGGTTTAAGTTTGTCTGGCATTCCCACTATGCTTTAAAATATGCTTCCTTTTCCTGGCTGGCCATGCTGGGAGGTCTTAAAACGGCTGATGTGTTGGCTAAGAGAAACATTTTCCTTCCTCCAGCTTGCCCTTTATGCCGAAATGAGGATGAATCCATTGCACACTGCTTCTTTCAGTGTGATTTTTCATTTTTTGTGATATCCTACTTTCTTCCCTCCCTGAACAACTTCTTACTGCACCCCAATTTGCATCAGGTTTTTCAGTTTGTTGATGGGGTTGAGAATTGGAAATCTTTTGAGAAGAACTTTTGCTATTTTGTGATTAACTGCTCTCTGTATTTTCTTTGGAGGGAACGCAATGATCGCAGATATGGGGAACATGCTTCTTCTGGGAATGACTGCTTGAGAAAGATTATTGATGCTATCAAAGCTAAAACTGAAAACTGGAAAATGGTGGAGAAGCTTAAGGACTCTTTTCCTGCTTGCTTTGAGGTGCTTTAAAGCCGGCCGCTCATGATCTACATTTTCTCGATGCCTGCTGGGAAGTTTTTTGGTGGGGATGCTTTATCCTCACAACCGGACGATGATGATTAGAACTAACGACATTTGGCTTCACTGGTCTCTTCCCTTGGATGGCCTGTGTGGTGATATGGAGGTCTTTTTGATTAGCAACCATGGGGGTTTCTCCCCTATATGGATGGCTTCAGGTTTTGCGGCTGCTTTCTTCCTCTATTCCCTGCTGGCAACCAGGGAAGAGTGGGCTCTTGTGGGATGCGAATTTTTGTTAAAGCTGTTTTGCTTTGTCTGTTAGTTCTGTTTTAGGCCTGAGTCCGGTTCATTTTTACCTTTTCTTCCTTATTGTTTTGGCAATTTTTTTGGGCTTCTTTGAGGGGTTTCCTCTCTGGTTGGGAGCTAGTTCTTTTTGTAATGGGTTTTTAGTGATTTAATATACGGGCTGATGCCCAAAAATTCCCCAAAAAAAAAGATAATGTGTCAGTCTTGCTTTGTGTTGGTAATAAAGATAGAGAGGGAAAAAAAAAAGCTTCTCAACATTCATTAAAAATACATAGTTTTTCTTGGCCTATTGGTTGAGAGCTGAGGCTTTGAATTAAGAGGTCTAAGGTTCGAGTCTATGTGTATGTGTTGTGTGTGTGAGTTTGTCTTAAATGACTTAAATGTCCAAAAAAAAAATATTTTTAAAAATATAAATTTATTGTTGCACGCTGGATATTAAAAAAAAAAGATGAAAAATGTTAAAATTAAGAGGTTAAATCACTGGGGTCAATTGACAGTTAGATAAAAGACAATGGAGGATTGTCAAAAGTCAAGATTAATTATCAATTCACTTTATCATACTTCCTATAGAAGGAGAGATCGAGTAAATAAGAAGATGAGTATCACATATCAATATGTCATAATCCAAATCAATGTAATATACAGACGAAATAAATCATATCATGTTGGATGGTGATAGGGCAAAAATTTCAAAATCTAATTGAAAAAAAATTAAAAACTTCAATTAAGTATACATGCACTCACCATCATCAACAACTTTTCCATTCATCTAAAAAATATTTAAAATCAAAATAATTATTTACAAACAGTTCATGACAGGAACAATAAATATTAAAAAAAAAGCTACAATATAGAGGGCAGCGTCGTCGCGGGGCAAGGGGGGGCACGTGCCCCCCCCCCCCCCCCCACCTCAAACTTTTTATTTTCTTGGCTAAAGTGATATAAGAGATTAAAGATATTTTTTTTAAGAAAAATAAGAGCTTGAGGTGCAATTAAACTATAATTATTTTGTCACGATTTTCACTGTATTCATAAAAAAATAGTTACATAATTTATTGATTTTTTTTTGTCAAAATAGATCTTAAAAGTATTGTATTTATTTTGAAAATTTTGTAATATAAATTTTAATTGAATTTTTTTACATGTTGCACTCATTTTAAAGCAAATTTAAGTGTGGAATATTAGTTTATATAAGAAAATTAGCATTATTTTCATAAAAAATAAGACCTAATAATTCTATGATTTAACATGCAAGAATATGCTTTAGACTTTGTTCATAATAATTTTCTTACTAATTTTAACAATAACTTTTTTATAAAAAGTCTTACTATGGCTATAATATCATATCACATGCCCAAACAGAGATCGCTCCCAAATGGCTTGCTTTCCCTCGACCCAAACAGCCTTCTTCATTTTCCCCTTTGTTCCTTTCTAGCGACCTCGAGTATGGCTTTCGGTTTCCCTTTCGCTCCTCTCTCGCATGCTATTTGGATTATTAATTTTAATCTTACAGCTCCTCTTGGCTCCAGTAATAAGACGTCAAACGAAACTATTTTAATGTATTATAACATTCCAGATGAGATGACAAACCGCCAAAAAAATTGACAGTCGGAAAACCGCCAGAAAATTGACCGCCGGAAAATTGCGTTGATAATGGACGATTTTCGTGTAGAGCTTAATTTAGGACCCCCCTCCCCCCCTGAATAAAATTTCTAGCTCCACCACTGGAGGGCAGCGTCGCTGTGCTCTTGTGCCGCAACACTCCCATACATAAATTTATTTATGCAAGCAATCATATCAGGTTCTTATTAGGCCATTAATAGATTATTTATTTTATAAAAATGAGGGTCATTACACTAAGAGTGAATGGGAACTAAAAGTTGGAACTTACGGTGCTCGAAAGTTAATGGTTTTAAAGGGCTAAAAAGTAGTTGTTTGTCTACCATATTAGAGAAGGTTGCATAAAGAGTTTATTGGCTCAAGAAAAAAGGCACGACGGTGTGAATCCCGTTTTGTAGACATAGGGTTCCATCTTTCTTGGGGCAGATTATAGTTAATCAGATTTTCCTTGAAGGTAGTATCAATGTTTAGTTAGATCTTGGTCCTTACGTCCCATGAGTTCAAGCACTCATAATTAATTATCCATCTTAATCCATAAGAGAAAACTCTCGATTCAGGATGAACAAAGAGAGTTCTACCAACACTAACAATCTTGGTATACCGGTGGACTTTTCGGCGGAATTATATCCTCCGATAGCACCAGCAGTGTAACCGGTGGATATTCCATGATTAAATAAGTTGCATCGAATTTTAAATGAATTTTAGCTCATGTATTAAATAAGCTTAATGCTTGGGTTAGCAGATTTTTATCAATAGGAGGAAGAATTGCTTTAGTCAAATCCTATTTTCTGACACTTCTAACATTTCGTATTACTCATTCGTTGGTGCCTAAAGGGGTGTTAAATAATTTTGATTAATTATGTCAAAATTTTATTTGGTACAAAGACAAAGGTAGGCAAGGTATTCATTTTATTGCTTGAGATCAACTATGTTTACCTTGTACAAGTGGTTGTCTTAGTCTTTTTTCTGCTAGTAGTAGGCAAGGTCCTTTGAGGGTTAGACTAGCTTGGAATTTTTTTCATCATCCTACCTCACTTATTCAAAATATTATTGCTAAATATGGTGATGATTTATGGAATGGAATAGTTAAAAGGTATTCATCTACTACTTGGAAAATTCTGGTTGAGGGTGTTAAATTTCTTAAGCCTTTAATTAGATGGATGATCTCTAACGGAGATAAATTCTTTCCCGAGAGGTTGTCAAGCAATAGAAGATATTGAACATGTTGGGGGTTGTAAATTTCTGCATGACAATTTAATTTCAAGATTAATCATGAAGACCTGCAAGTTAGTTCTGCAAAGAAGAAGAAAAGAGATGTGGGCAGAAAAGATTAATTCATTTTCTCAATATAATAATGGGTTACACTATTTGTATATATAGCAGTGAGTGTAATCATATATGGTGATAGTAGCCGTTAGTAGCAGATGACTGGACAGAGAGAAGTGGCACTACATGAAAACTGCCCATTACCGGCGGAATTTTCCGGCGGAGTTCCGGCGCATTTCCGACGGATAAAGGTCAAATTTTTCCGACTATTTTTTTCGACAGAATTTCCGACGGATTTTCCTGCGGATTTTTTCCGGTAGAGTTTCCGGCGGATTTAAAATTTTATGGAAATAAATAATTTGATAAATTATTATAATCAATTTTAATATAATAAATAATTTACTAATAACTTCAATAATTTATTTTGAAGTGTTTTAAAATAATATAAAAAGTTACTAAATTAATAATTAATTTATTATAAAATTAATAACTTATTTTAATTATTTATTGATTTTAATAATTTATTTAATAGTTAACTGAAATATTTAAATTTATTTATTTTTAAATAATTAAATTAAGTTTTCAATTATATATATAAATATAAAATAGTTTGGCTTAAGACATATTTTACTCCTCGTCAAAGTGGTTGTTCCACGCGTGTTCGCTCGCAGGAGGAGGTGGAACTTTGGAGCGGGTTCGAATCCACGCGGGAGCTTCGCGCGCAGGCGGGGCGGTTCGCAGCACTGGCGGGGGGCAGGCGGTTCGCGCGCTCACGGGCATGCGGCGGGAGGGCGCTTTGCGCGCTGGCGGGCAGGCGGCGGGAGCACTGTTCTCGTTCTGGCGGGGCGGGGCGGGGCGGGAGCGCGGTTTGCGCGTTGGCGGGGCGGGGCGCACGCGGGCGGGCCGGCGGCGGGAGGGGGCGGTTCAGGGTTTGGAGCGACTGGCGGAGGGATTCGGGGCAAATCATTTTTTTTAACTTTTTTTTTTCAGCGGATTCTTTCCGCCGATAAAAAATTCCGGCGGATTTATTACGACGTAAAAAGTTTCCGACGCTCGATTTATCGGCGAACAAAATTTCTGCGCTAATCCGTCGGAAACTTTTAAAATCCGCCGGAAACTATCAAATATTCCGCCGGAAAGAAGAGATTTTCCTGTAGTGTGGTAAGTGTCCTTGCTGAGCTAGGTAGTGGGAACCGTATAAGGTATTGTTGCTGGCGGCGTGTGTTATGCACTCTAACATCCCCCCTCAAATTAAGCATTGATAGGTTTGATGCTTAATTTGTCACAAAGATCTAGCTTGGAACCTTGATGGAGGTAATGATTTGGTTAGGAGATCTGCTGGTTGATCTTCGGAGTGAATATGATGAAGGACAATTTCGTCATTGGTGATGTGATGCCAGATGAAGTGATTATCAATTTCAATGTGTTTGGTTCTTGCATGGAAGATCGGATTGTGAGCAATTGCCATTGCCGAGGTGTTGTCGCAGTAGATAGGAGTAGGCGTTGTAGGAGGTAGTTGGAAATATGCTAGAAGGCTCCGTATCCAAATAACATCTGAAGTAGCGGATGAGAGAGATCTATATTCGGCTTCGGTGGATGATTTTGTGACGGTGGCTTGCTTCTTTACACACCATGAAATGGGAGTAGTCCCTAGGAATGTACAGAAGCCTGTTGTGGATTTTCGATCTTGGGAGTCGCCTGCCCAATCGATGTCGGAATAGGTACGAAGCTGGAGAGGGCCGGTAGTTAAAGGTAAGCCAAAGTGTATAGTACTTTGAATGTAGCGGAGCCAGCATACGCGATTTGATCCACAAGCTTCTTGATCTCTGTGAGATATTGTGTCATGGACATAGTGTTCATGGATATGTTTTGCAATTCATTCTTCAATTGAATGACTTTGGAACGATTCGTCGACTGGAACCGAATTTGCAACGTTTTCCAGATTTCCGCCGTAGATTCGAGATGAACTACATATGGTAGGATTTGAGGTGAAATAGTCGCACAGATGGCTGCTGCTAAATTTTGATCCGTGACTAGCCATCTGTGATGTCGCAGATTTGGATCTTGATTTTCTGGATCTTGAGGGTTCGCTGACGTCGATAAAGATGCATAAGGATCAAGAAAAGCTTGAAAGCCATTGGCCTTTAGCAGCTTTTGAACTTGATTACTCCAGATCGGGTAATTCTCCGATGAAAGGGGATGAGATATAAGAGATTTAAGGTTAGAAATTACAAACTTAAGAGACGAATGAATGAGCGAAATGTCGGATGTAACTCCCGATCGATCGCCATTGTTGGATAAGGAAGAGACGGAAGCCGAGTTGGCCATATGGAGACGCCTCAGGAAGGACGAACTTCTGATACCATGTAGAAAACAGAGAAAGGTAAAGAAGATGAACAGAGAAAGCTTTGCACTTGTGTATTATTTACGTTACCCATTACATCAGAAGAAGCTAATATATATATATAGGTAATTCTAAGCCTAGATACACGTGTCAAAGAGTTACAGGTTACAAGAAATACATTGATAATTTATTTATTATCTAATATATATATATATATATATATATATATATATATATTGATTGATGAAGTTTTTGGGTCAGGTCCATGACTTGCCTTTTATTTTTTGATTGTAGCTAGTTAGGAATCAACGACTCAATTGGTTATCTTTTTCTTTTGATTGTAGCTTTTCGGGCATTTAGCAAGCTTTAATATTTCTTAAAAAAAAAAAACTTGTCATACGAGTATAAGGAGAATAATTCATACAAGTACTAGGGTTTACTTTACTAGATTCAGTGAAAATATATAAGTAGAAGCATCAGCAATGCCTACAAAACAAACTAGAAACAGTACTTTATCTCCTCCATTCCAAAAGATTCTCAAGTCTGTATGTACATCCAAATCCATAAAAAAACCATTTAATTCCCAATATCAACTTCTCTCGAGCACCCATCATCTTCAATCCCAAGTAGAAGACCTTTCCTTAGATTCCCACTACTTTTCCACGCACAGTGCAAAGGCGCACACCACTTACTCGATGTGTTCAAGAAGGAATTCTCTCTGCAGACCACTCCTCCCTTCTTTCAACTATTTTCCTTCCACCGACGTATCATGGGAAGAACAAGCCTTCGCAAAAGACTCATCCGGCGACTTGGGTGGTTGTGTGTGGCCGCCGAGATCCTACACTTGTAGCTTCTGCCGGCGAGAATTCCGATCAGCTCAAGCTCTTGGAGGCCACATGAACGTGCACAGAAGGGATAGGGCAAGGTTGAAGGAGGCTTCAAGCCATAGAGGTGAAACAGATGAAGATATTCAACTTTTTTATCCATTTAGCTCTTATATACACTGCCCTAACCCTAATTCTGATGCTCTTGGGGTTGAAGTAGCTTCTATTTTATTGCCAATAGAAGAAATTTATAGCCAGCAAAGCATAGTTTCAGTAAGCTTGGAGATTGGAAGAGAGAATTGGAAAACAGGCGAGTTGGATCACAGGAG
The DNA here is from genome assembly GCA_022539455.1 of Dendrobium nobile. NCBI lineage: Eukaryota > Viridiplantae > Streptophyta > Magnoliopsida > Asparagales > Orchidaceae > Dendrobium > Dendrobium nobile. Next base: position 20,541,347 of record CM039729.1, on the reverse strand, counting down.
GATAAGAGATTTTGTTTATGGTGATTGTGATATCTCTAGTAAGAAGGTGAAGACTGATCTAATATTGACTTCGGATAGAAAGGACACTCCAAATAATCTGCAAAATTTCAAATCTGAGGTAATAAAACTTAGCCATAATCCAGTTGAAGAATTGGATCTTGAGCTTAGGCTTGGTGATTCACCAAAGGTTAGGGAGAGTCGTGACATCATTGTGATTGAATAAAAAAACATAATCTCTTGTGTTTATATTGCTTTCTGTACCCTTGCTTTACATGTCTTTATAGCTTTCATCTTTCGATCTTGGGGATGAAGAAGCCCTTTCTAAGTTATAGATAGATTTTTTTGAGTTTCTAATTTTTCTTCAATTAGTTGCTTGTCTTATATGAAATTGATATTGAATATTTCAATGGAAAAGAAGAAGGGGTAGTAATAGAGAAAGAAAATAAAGATGCTAGCTGTTCCACCTTTGCTTTATTAATCTTTAAATTAAGAAGCATATTATGTTGTTGTTATGGTTCCACATTTGATCAATAATGGATATTAGATCAAGAATCAAGCTCTCAATCCGGCTAGCTCTTTTCTTTGGATCACATCCACTTAAAGTATCTAAGAAAAATCAGCAACTGGATCCATCCAATGATTTTATTGGAGATTAAGGTTTCGTTTGGGACGACTTTCTTATTGCTTTCTAAAATGACTTTCTGATACAAAGTTTTTAAATTTTTACTAAAAAGTCATTTTAAGAAGCAATAAAAAAGCTGTCCCAAATGAAACCTAAGTCATATGATTCTGCTCATTCTAAGCTGATAGTAGTTTGGTTTAAGAAAAAAAATTCAGACAAAAGATGAAAAAAAAAAAAAAAATTTAAAGACCTTCCTACAAAAACTTTCCTTTGAAGAGGGTTGGGTTAGTAATCGCAGCAAAGTTTATATTAAGATAACAAGATTCACAAAACCCAAATCCAATGTTTTAATCAACTTTGATAACTCAAATTAGATGGAGATTATTTTTATAAGTAAAACTATAATCTTATCTATAGCCATTATATGACTTTTTATTCTAAAGAGCGTTTACTAAAAGATTTTGTTTAGAGATTAGCCTGAAGCACGGCTGTTTACAAGACATTTCAGGCTCCTTATTTCTGGAATTGCATTTTATACATGTTTAATCTGATTTTATTTTTGTTTCAAAAATACTGGTGCGGCCTAGACATGGTAATGTTCCCGACAAATTTAATAAAGGGTTACAGCAGTAGGAAACATAAGTGTTGCTTGGGAAATAGTGTAGATAAGAGAAATTGTCTTTTCTGAGTCCACGTTTCTACATTCTCATACTGAACATCCACATGCCATGGTGTGGATTCCCTTTTACGTACTCTAATACCAGGAGTCAGAAATTCTTTCTCTCTCTCTCTCTCTCTCTCTCTCTCTCTCTCTCTCTCTCTCATGTCACCTGTTCCTTGTGTTCTTTAAAAAAACGTTCAGCATAACAAACTACAAGAACATTCACACCCACCTCAGGGAATCATGCTAATAAACATATAGTATTTGCCAACAAGCCCTCAATCATATCAGAGAAATATAGTTTATTCCGCCTTCTACGGCTCTTTTGTTTCTTCTCACACAAGTCTTTGAAGTCCAAGTGATAGCTTAGTGGGGCAGAATCTAACCCTAAACAGAAACTTATTAACAGCTAGTGCTAGACCAAGCCGAAGTAACCGCAGCTTTTTAATGCCTCCAGAATTCCAGGCGACCTTTCAGTTCACCTATATGGCAATTTCAGATCAAGCGTCAGCTTCAGTGTAAATTGCATTAGCAAATATTGGGAAACCCAGGGGACTCAAAATTGAACTGGGTGTGGCGTGGTCGGTTGTATCTTGAAGGTAAGCGATGAGATCGAAAGGCTTTTATTGGATAAAATTGAGAACAAAATTTAGTTGAAGAAAGCAAATAAAATGACAAGTATGAAACCAAAAGATGCCTGTATGAGAGGAAGGAGCAAAAATTGGAAGGTATGAACTAAAATTGAAGAACTTAGGGGACTCAGACTGGTCGAAATTAGGAATTCATAGTCAGCCCAGTCATGAATTGGGTGTGGCATACTCGGTTGCACCTTGAAGGTAAGGGACAAGATCGAAAGGCAGGGTAGAGGAACCATCCAGGGTGGAGACACAGCTAGTGAGGCCTGAAAATTATTTTCCAAACAATAAAATTAGCAGCAGAGCAGGGAAACTGACAAAAGTTGTGTTCTGGATGAGAAGTAAACACCATAATGATGAAACTAGCAAGAAAGTAAAAATAGTAGAAAAATAAAGGACACTAAGATTTAATGTGGAAAACTCAAAATAGGAAAAAAACTTCATAGTCATACTACATCAAGAAATTTGCTATAATAATTAAGAGAAATAAGTACATATCTCACTTCTCTCTCACTCTCTCCTTGCTTCTCTTCTAACATTCATCGTTCTCAATATCTAACTACTCAAAATACAAAAGAAGACCAAGCAAATAACCCCAAGGAAAGCAACTCTTCAGGAAAAAAAAAGAGAAAGAAAATCGTCCAGTCCATCTCACAGCGTTGTAGAGCTCAAGCTTCTATCTCATGATGACGCTATGATGTTCAAGCTGCTCGCAGCGTTGCGGTACAAAATTCAAAGCGCTATGGTGTTTCTCTCTCTATCATTCAACGCTGGAGCATTCAAGAATATAGCGCCAAGGTGTTCGGATACACAACATCGAGATGTTGTATAGAAAAAAAATTTTGTTGCAAAACACCAGAACCCAAGCAGGGGATAAACCCCTCACACCCCCAACAAGCACAACAAATTAGAGGTTTGAGGCAATAGAAACAATCTGATTGATCTACACAATCATATTCCACACATAACAAGTTGTTCGAAAAAGCATGCAATTGCACAAAAACTAGAAGTTAGGCTTTCCAAAAAAAAAAACAATTGATTTTTCTTTTGGACTTTTTTTTGTTAAAACCCACAGATCGAGGGGCCTACGCGTTGATAATAAAAAATCGGTTACAAAGTCCTTAAAAGGGTCCTCCAGCTTACTATTGTTCAGAAGAGCTACAAAAAATTCAAAATAAAACCTAAAAGCCGGTGGTCCCTTTTTCTACTATTACAAAACAAATAAAAGTAAAAGCTAGGGCTGCAAGCAGACAACACCCAAAAAAGGAAGAGCATATTGATATCTTTCAGCACAAACTTCATGCAAAAAAAGTATCCAAAATTCCAAAGATCCTGTAGATTATAATACGTGAGAATATTGCTAGCATTGATGATCCAAAACTCCGAGAAAATCGGCCTGCAAAAATAACTCCAAAAAACAAAGTTAATAAAATTGTGATAATTGCAGCATTTAATCCAGACATTAAGAAAATCGTTGAAACGAAAGGCATATGCAACCCGAAATACCCCCCTCAAATTCTCGGAATAGTTCCAAGCATTAGCAGAGATAACCTGAAACAAATCCTCCATTATCACATACATGAGCATTAGCATAGATAACCTGAAACCATAACTGATCATACTGATAGTAAACCCAGCATTAACTTGCTTATGAACATAACAGTTAAAATAACGAATCAAATCCGAATAAACCCCCCTCATAATAAGATAGACATAGCTTAGCTGGAAGGGAACCTGACACCAAGGCAGAGCCCCCAAAAACCCATAGAACATCACAATAACCCCAAGAACACCCCAGACCAACATAATAAAACTACACGAGATAACTAGCAGCCCCCAAAAACTGGGGCGAAGAAGCACCCACACACAGAACAGAAAAACAATAAACAAAACAGACATAAAAATAGAACATCAAGCATGACAGATATAAGGGAGACCCAGTTTGTCCAAACAAATCATGCCTCTAAGAGGAGTAGGCAAATTGTTCAGAGGGTGTTCCTGAAAGATATTACTTTGAGCACCAAAATTAGCCAGCCAAATTCTCACATGCGTTACCTTCACGATATATATGGAAAATAGTAAAACTCAACTTAACAAGAGCCATTTTAATTTTTCCGATAATGTAAACTCACTGAATTAATGACTAATAGTTTCCCAATTTTTTGGAGAACTATTTTAATTTTAAATTTCTAGAGAACAATTTTTTAAGGTCAAGGGGAAATTATATAGCACAAGGAGCACATGACGATAAGAGTGGATCAACCATAAGAGTTCAAGTAAAAAAATAAGCTTAAGATAGGAAAGGGCTAACGACAAGAACCCAAGTTAGAACTTTAATTTATTTACATTTTAATGTGAGAATATGTGTTGACTAAAATATTTCATTTTTTAATCATCTAAATATTTTTTTCCCGAGCTCTGCTAGGGTTTCGCTTGGGGTTTCTCCCCCCGTCGGCGGGGGGTTTTTCTGGCGCTGCTGAACGACTTTATTCCGTGAGTCTTTTCTTCTTTCTCTGGTTTTAGTTGCTGGAGGCTTTTAGATTGGTTTTTCTCTCTTTTTAGCCGGCGGTGCCGGTATGGCGTCGAATAGATTGAAGGACCCCGGTCTCTTTGGTGGTTTGTCGCACCCTAAATCTTTTCTCGAAGCTTTAGCTGGTTCTTCTTCTACCTTTTCTGAGTTGAAGACTTCGACTTACCGTGGTATGTCGTCGCTTTGGGTTTCCGATGAGGAAATCCAAGTGCTTGCCGCCCCTTTCCGTTTTTCTTTGGTTGGTTTTTTTCCGACCAAACGTCCTCCGCTCGAGTCGATTCGGAAATTTTTTTTTTAATTTAAAACTGAATGGAGAAGTTTCTGTGACAGTTTTGGATCCTTCTCATATCCTCATAAAATTGGCCAATGATCTTGATTATTGCAGAGTTTTCTGTCATCGCTCTTATATTGTTTTCAATTGCTTCATGAAACTCACCAAATGGTCTCCTTCTTTGGACATTGGTGTGGAGTCGCCGGTTATCCCGGTCTGGATCTCTTTTCCTCGCCTTCGACCGCATTTTTTCTCCCCTAGGATCCTTTCTGGTTTGGGTGGTTTGTTTGGTAAGGCACTGAAAATTGATGGTACTACCGCTGTGGGATCCCGTCCATCCATTGCTCATATTTTAGTAGAGCTTGATGTTACAAAATCCTACCCCAAGAAAATTTGGTTAGGTTCAGAATCGCTAGGCTACGTTCAAGATGTTGTTTTTGATGATTTCCCACAGTTCTGTGAGGGTTGTAAGTGTATTGGCCATTCTAAGGGTAATTGTCGTCCTGATAAGCCTGTTAACGTGATTTCTCCCCTCCCCTCTAACGTTAATTTTCAAGCTGTAGATGCTGATACTGTTACGGCTCATTTGGATGTGGTGGGTGAGGTAGGTAATGGTGTGGTTTTGCCCGTTGAGGTGTTATCTTTGACCTCCCATGTTGGTGGAAAGGAGTCTCTGCCTCAAGCGGCTCAGACTGGCGATGAATGTCGTGTTGTAAGTGTGGAGCTGGCTTCGGAGGTTCAGGGTGTTGGGGATTGTCGTGCTGATGTTGAGCTTGTTTCGTCTGATGTTCCCGTTTTTGTTTCTCCTGTGTCGGATTCTGCTCAGGTCATTGAGTTTGTGAATGGAGAGTTAGTGGCTAGCGAGAGTGTTGAAAGGCTGGATCATTGTGGTCTTATCACTAAGGCTGGTAATTTTGACTTATCTCCTAATGCTGTACCTTTCCACCTACATTACCGTCTACTAGTAATGTGTGTGTGCCTGGTATCACTGCGGGTTTACTAGTTGAGGCTGTGGACCCTGAGCCTGGTTTGGATGTGGCTGTGAATCAGGAATGCATTTTGGTTGCCAATAATTTTATCGAGGTACCTGTTACTTTGGTTGATTCGCGAAACTTAAGCACCACATTAGGCGATAGTTCTGGTCTGGATATTAGGAACCATATGAATTGGTTAGATTCTTCAGATGATGATCCTGAATCAGAATTTTCTGACGGTGGTGATTTGGCTGTTACGGATTTCTGTGGGGGTTCGGACCCAGGAACTGATTTTACTCTGGTTAATGTTAGAACTACTTTCAATGTTGGCTCTCAGGGAAGATTTCGTGGCCGTGGTAGGGGTCGGCGTAGGAGATAGTTTCTTATTTTTGGATTGCCTCTTGTTTACTGGTTCGAATTCTCTATCTATTTTGCTGCGAGACATGTTGGTTGGTGGGGTGTTGAGCAATGATAGGTTGGAGCTCGCGTCGTTGATACTATGCTGGTGGCAACCAGTGCTTTCGTCACCATGGAAGGTCCTTGTGTGGTTTATGCGACGCTGGAAGCTTCAACCACTTACTGAGCTCTCGTATTATTGTATTTTCTCTTTATTTTTTTCCTGCATTTTCATTTGTTGTAACGGTTGTTTAATTTATTTGAATAGAGAATTCTGTTAAAAAAATGTGAGAATATGTGTTAAAAACTAAGGTGTTGCAATTTTCATAATTTTGATATTTATAAAATTTAAAGTTTTTTATTTTAAAATTGGAATTTTGAGGTGGAAAGCTCTAGGGACTTCAAATGAAAAGTGATTATTTGAAACTAACAAATGAAATAACTAAACTTTCTCTCGTATGGCCAACTTACAACCCTTTTTAAAGGAGTTGTTTTCCATAGGCCAGATTGCTTCAACTTTCTCTCGTATGGCCAACTTATAACCCTTTTTAAAGGAGTTGTTTGCCAAAGTCGGTAAAAGCCCCGTAAAAATCATCTATCTATTGTTAATTTTTTGCCAAAAATTTTGTATAGGTGAATTATATATAGATTGTCTGCAAGAAATACTTGCTTGAAGAAATTCACTGTGAAATGTAAATAAATGTAAATTTTTTGGTGAGTTGAAATCGCAAATATTATCGATGGGTTCCCAATTAATAAATCAGGCTTTCCATCAATTTTTTTGCCGAAAACAAAAATATTAGTCTTTTCATCATAAATTCTACTAAAAAATTGTTTAAAACTTGTAAAGAAAAGAGAAAAAAAATCTTTCATGAGTAATTATCCATCTAAAAAAACATAGCAATATATATTAACTTACAAACCGAACAATTTTTTTTTTCAGGGAAGGGGGGGTAGGGGAGAGTTCCTATGAAGGGTCTACACATTAATTATCACAAAATTGGTATAATCTTTAAAGGGATCAACAAACAAATCGAACAATATGGATAATCTAATAAGCAAATCTAAAAAACTTATGTTCGAACAATATTTAAATATTCAAATAGCACAACACTTACAGTCAAATATCATCAAAATTTTGAATATTTACAAAGAAATCCAAACAAGAATACTAATTATCATCTATTCTTCATCATCCTTTGAAGCTCCTCCTGTTGGTGATGCTCCCGTTGTTACTGGAAGCTTTTGTCGTTCCGTCAGCGTTTGGGCTTGTATATCAAGCACCATTTCGGAAGGCTTTTTTACTGCTTCTTAAAACAGTTTTTTAGTATAAAATAAAAAAAAATTATGTTGAAAAACTGTATGTTTTAAAAAGCAATAAGAAAGCTGTCCAAACAAAATCTCAATTTGTCTAAGATATGTAAATATAAATTTTATGCAATGCAGTTATAAAATCATTATGGTTATTGAAGAGGAATTTTAATTTACCTTTTTTAAGCGTTTTATAAATTTCTTAGAATTCAGATCGAATTGTAAAAATTCTCATCATTTAATGCGCGCAAGAAGACTAATCAAGTGGAAAGATAATAATATTATTTGTCTTGTACTATATGGTGGACAAGTCTGGTTAGGAATGAACAGCTAGGGTTTTCGAAGATATAGAGTTGATGTTTAATTAGATCCGAGTATCCGACTGCATGTTAGAGGTGAGTGATAAAGGAGCACATGGGGGTTAAAAAATGTCGGTTTTTGAAGGTTTTTGTGAAGGAATTCAACCAAGGAACCGAGGGGGGTGATGTAAAATCTGGAACGTTTATGTGCAAGAAAATATTATTTATTTATATTGATTAAGTTCATCTTATATTGAAGATCTCAGCCCACTTGCATCCCTTTGAGATTCTCTCTCTCTCTCTCTCTCAAGAAATCACTTGGTTCTAGCTTTTTAAACCACTAATTTTGTTATAATGGCGTTTTTGTGATAATTTTTATTTTCTTTAATTATATTTTTTTAAAGGACGTTATTTTCATTATATAAAGTGAAGATAATAAAATTTGAACATTTGATAGTTCCAAAAAATAATTTAAGTTTCGTTTGGGACAACTTTCTTTCTGCTTCTTTAAGCATTTTTTTAGTACAAAATTTTTAATTTTTTAACTAAAAATTTGTTTTAAAAAACAACAAAAATGCCTTCCCAAATGAAGTCTTAGTTGCCTAAATGTCCCGCATGAATCAAATCATATGTAGTTTAGAAGAAAAAAAAAAAGAGAGGATTATAAAAGAACGGTGTTTCAAATAAATGAAGTGGATCCAATCAACGTAGCTAATATATATAGGAGAATGAGATGCTTCAAGTTAACACTATTTCTTATCCACTAATGTGATGATTTTAGACTCCAGTGATTTTTTTAATACTGTTGGGCTTTTGAGCACATTATGTGAATTTTTAATAATTTCCCGTCAGGGAGCGGGTCAGGATCAGTTGAAGTGAGATTGTCAGATATCCTCATGTTTTCTTTAAATTTTGGTTATTCTTTTATTGAGTGGTCTCCTAGCTAATATAAAAGATATTTTGGGTGAATAAATATTAAAATATTTTGATATATATGATTTTAATTATTTTTACTAATTATTATTTACATTTATGATTTGTAGAAGCTCCTGTATATTCTTAAAATGATAAAGAAAATAATTTTACTAAATTTTATTTTTGGGCGTTACACTATAGCCAGTGGGCAATGGAGGTCGGAGTGATCGTAGTTGGCAGGCGACGGAGATTGGTGGGATCGTAGTAGGTGGGTGATGGAGGTCAGATGGACCGTAGTCTACGAAAGATGGACATTGGAGGGACCGTAATCGACTGGAGATGGAGGTAGTAGGGACCAAAATCAATAGGAAATGATGCTAAGTGGTACCATAGTAGGAAGGTGACGAATGTCGTAGGGATCATTGTTGATGGGCGATAGATAGATATAAAGTTTAACGTCTTAGCTTTGAACAAAAATTGAATGCACATGCAGAAGACAGAGAGAGAGGGGGGTGCAAGAGTCATAAGAGACACAAAGATTTTTATATGAAAAATCCTAAAAAAGAGAAAAGTAATGGGGCCTGACCTACTTAAAATAAATCCACTAGTAATCCTTGTTGATTACAAATGATGCCCTTCCTCAAGGGAAGGTGTTGTTGGTTCATAGCACAATATATTGTTGGAATAGGGAGCTAGAATCTAATAACATGATAGTTGTTCTCAAGAGAGTGTTGGCATGTTGGTTTGGTCAGTAGGACAGTCTTTGAGCAACGAATATCGGAGGGACTATAGTTGAGTGATTGAAGTTAGAAGGGTTGTAGTTGCGCGACTGAGGTTGGAGAGGTCGTAGTCGGGCAATTGAGGTTGGAGGAGCCTTAGTTGGGTGATTTAGGCATAGAGGACCATTATTGGGTGACAGAGGTCATAGGGATCGTAGTCGCTGGTCAGAGGGACTATAGTCGGCGGGCATCGTAGGTCTAAAGGACCATAGTCGACTTACTACAGAGATCGAAGGGATCATAACCGGTGAGCAATGAAGATTTGAGGAAACATAGTCAACGGGTGACAATGATCAGAGGGACCACAGTCAACAGGTGAAGGGGGTCGGAGGGATCATAGTTGGCAAGTGACGGAAGTTGGATCAAATGCATAATTTCATCAAAATTCTTTCAATTGGAAACTTTAGCCATAATAGCTTTCTTGCTTTAATTTATAGTAGTAGCTACGCTACTAATTGATTGGCTAAAGTCCCGGCGTTTCTCTCCCACCAAACATAATAGATACAATACCAAGTAAATAATTTGTAAAACATTCTAACACTAGGAGACATATGGGGGAGGTCGAAAATATATTTGAATAATTGAAGGGTGTTAGTTCTAACAAAAAAAAAAAACATCAGCCTAGGCAAAAAATATGGGTGATACTGTTAAATGAAAATTCCATTCAAAAAGCAAATTGGCAGTGCTTTCATTTGAATTGTTGCAAAGATTACATACAACTTGAGCATGAATACCCCTTTTGATTAGTTTATTAGCAGTCTTTAACCCACCAAAAATCACCAAAAAAGCATAGCAATAATATCTAATAGTGTAATGTTCTTGCCAACAACATTCATGGGGTAACTGTGGTTAACTTCATATCTAATAGCCAAATGAAGAGAACTTGGCAATCAATAAAGGTTTTGAGTGTAAAAACTTTCGTATTGCTTTGTTTTTTATCCGTAATCATAATTTTCATTTGACCATTATTTTTTTATTGTTTTCAATACATTTTTGTATTAGGAAGCTGCTTTCTATAACAATTAAAAAATTACTTTATTCACAGCAGCTTTACAACCGCCTTTATAAAAAACTACAGCAATCCCATATCAACCAAAAATCTTTTTTTTTAGCATACATATGAGGTTTTGTATATATGTAAGAGATAGCAAGCTTTGTGTACATTTAAATTTTTATAACAATACTTAAATAATTGTTATATTTTTTATTTAACAAAACCTTGTCATGATCAATATGATTATTCTATCTTCAACCAACAGTAATATATGAAGCTGTTAATTTTTAAATAAATAATATTTAAACTTTCAATTGCCATCCTTGACATTTAAGGGCCAAAGAACACACGGACTAGTTGAGCGCGTGAGATGAGTTCAACGGCCAATAATTTCTCAAAGGCAAAAGACTGATCTACCCTTTCTGCGAGAGGAGCAGGTGGAAAATACCCAATAATTATATTTTAGAGAACCAGTCAAGTAATAAACGCCAAACTTATTTATTATTTTATGAATTTAGTTTTCCAATTTAATCGTGTCGATCAACTATGTCTGACAGTATAATTCTCTAGAGGCGACATTAGGGATGACTTCGTGATTAAGATTTGCATGAAAACTATCTTTTATATATATATATATATATATATATAATGAATAAGATTTTAACTTTGACCTCGTAGAAAGTTTGGAGATACAAAGAACTCTAGAGTTCTATCTGATATTTGACACTAATGATCACTATCAACTGCTATCATCTTCTAATTATCATTATTTGATCATCATTGTCAAACCACCATTATCTTGTCAACGTAATCCTTCATAGATTTTTTTTTTCAAGTAAGAACACTAAAGTCTTGTGTTCAATTTTTTTATTTAAGCGTGGATGTAAAATAATCTCTATTAGTGTAAATTTATTAGCAAGCATGCAATATTAGCATGCAATAAGAGCCTATATAGAAACTCATAGAGAGAACATACTAATCATTTCTATAAAAATTATATGCAGTACTGTAGAATGATTCAAACAGCTCCCTTATGTTATTTTACATTTTTTTTGGACACTTCATTTTGGGGAGGTAAAACTTGTAGTAAATACAAGCAAAGAAAGATAAAATGAAGTGGAAATAGAGAACACCTAGATTTAAATTGGAAAAACTCAAAACCGGGGAAAAAAACACAAGCACAGAAGCTAAAAACTCACAATGAAAACTTGGAAGAAATAGCATAGATCTCACTTCTCTATTACTCCATTCTTGATTCTCTTCACTCTTGCACCATTCTCACATTAAAACATATAAAGATAAAACACTTAAAACCACCAAAGGATGTAACCCTTAATTAAAAAATGAGAAAGAAAAATGTAAGCCTGTCTCTCATCACTAGTTTGGAGCGCCGCAACACTCAATTCTTTGTCTCCAATTTACCTGATAGTGCTAATGTTTACAGCACCACAGTGTCCCCCCCTGCAGCACCGAGGTTTTTAGTTCACATAGTGGAGGTTTGTAGCACCGCAGCCCTTCAATTCGTTCTCTATCTTTCTCTAAGAAAACTATGCAGCGCCGGAGCACTTGAGTACAGAACCCTGCAGCTCTTTAGGATTGTACAAAAAAAAATCAGCTGCAAATCATCTAAACTCAAGGAGGAGGAGGACCCCAGCGAGCTCAATAGACTAAATTGAAATATGAGATAATATTACAATCCGATTGATCAACACAATCAAATTCCACATAGAACTAACACAATATCTTTAGGGTCATTTGGTTGCCAATTTTGATTCGTTCATTTTGAAATGGTTAAAAAAATTGGTTTACATTCTAGTTGTCCGACATATTGTGGGAAACACATTCTACAGTGGGACCCATCTCAACTATATATGTATTTAATTATTTTAAACTTTAACTTTAATCATTTATCAACTCTTACTAATTTTGTTGGCTGGTAGCTATGTTTCCACCCTGTAGATAATGAACTCCAGATTTGTATATTTATATTATTTTATGATGAAAGTCGGTCATAAGCTAAAACAAAAATTAAAAAAATCAAATGTAAAACATGCTATTTCATAATTGGGATGGACAGACTCTTACCAATTACTTCACAATTTGTTCTTCCAAGCAAGCTGGTTTCCTCGATGAATTTAAAACATTTTTTCTTTAAGGGGTCTCCTTCAGATTTGAGGGCCGCCTCATTTTTCACTCTTTTTTAACGCACATATTGGCGTTGTAAATCGAAGATTGAATAGTCAATTTAGATAGAAGAGAGATTTGTTCATAATGCTTTGATAAATTGTCACATTTGATATGATCTTTTTATATATAACTTAGTGGAACAGATCATATAAAAAGTTAAAACAACCATTATGAATTAAGGAATTTATATATTGTTACGTTGACAAATTTGTAGCGGTAGTATGAGAGAGTTTTTCATCTTAGTGATGCACAAATATCTAGCATATAAATAGATAGTTGAGAAATTAAAAAGCAAGGAAACACCAGAAAAAAAAAATCATTGAAAACTACAAAAAAGTGGAAAAACATGGGGGTCTTTCCCAGGTGAGAAGATTCTACTATAATTGAATAAGTTATAGAGGTTGACTCGTCCCTTAACTTGAAATTGATAAAATTACAATAGTTCGTAGATCCAATAGAACTTCGTATAGGTACTTAGGAGTTTGTAACGACCGTACGTAGTCGGACAATGGAGGTCAAAAGTCAGGTAGCACTGGAAGGGAGAAGGTCTAACAAAGGTCTACTTCCAAATGGAGGATCAACGACAGTTTGGCTGTGGGTAAGCGGAGGTCTGACACTGGTTGGTCGAAGAAAGTTTGCTTGAGAGGTGGAGCTCTAGAAGCCTCAAAGCTCCCTCTAATCTCTAGCTAAAGGTTCCATCTATCTTTGGCACCTGAAAACCTTCCAACATGTATCATCGACCTACGATCCTTCCAACCAAACAAATATGATAACATTCTTTTGAGAACAACAATCATATCACTGGATTTTTCCAACTCCTATCATGTAATTAATTTGCTCTATATGATATATATTTGCTACATTGAGCCAAGGTTTTTTCCCGAGAAAGGACATCATTTTTAATTGACTACAAACCGTGGTTTTGCTCCTTTCCAAGATTTTTCATATAAAAATCTTGGTGTCTCTAATAACTCTTGCACCCCTCTTTTTTTTGTGTGTGCTGGATTTTCATATAAACACTACTAATAAATTAGGCTTTTACATCACATTTTCTAACCTACAGCAGCGGTTTAAACCGATGCAAAATTATTTGCAGCGGTTTAAAAACCGCTGCACATGCGCCGCATCTGCTTTCGCTGGTAAGGCTTCAGCAGCGATCTTATTTCTCAATCGCTGTTTAGTTTCGATTTGACGCCTTAATTTTCATTCGCGCGAATTAAAACGATGCGGTTTAAGACCGGTGTGATTTCCTGTCTATAGCAGCGGTATTTAATTTGCTGCTAATAAATGCTGCGAAAAATATATATTTTTAGTAGTGAAAATTAAGAAGTTAAACCCTATATCTCTCCCACCGTCATGAATGTATATATATATATATATATTTATTTAAAAATATTCTAATTAATATTATGGTTAAGACAATCCTTCAAATTTTTTACAAATTTTTTATAGTTTCATGGAAAGAAATCAAAGTAAAATTTAAAAATTCTATTTGATTTTTTTTACACCTAATCTAATGGAATTAAACTCCCAATCTATGATTTTATTGAATAGAAGGAGCTAATGCTTACTGGTTGTTTTTCACCAACTCAGCTAATATAATATCCTTCAGCCGTCCGTCACGCGGAAGGCTCGCAGTACCCAAATCCGTATAAATGCAAATGGCAAAAACAATCATGCATGGAGTAAAGCTCATCAACAAAAGAATACTATATTATTTACAGCTGCAACATTATATTGCTAGAACCGGCTAACTACACGTGCACCAACTTAATTTCTTTTGGCAGTCTCTCTCTGCTTCTTCCCCATGCAATAACAGCTGGTCGACCTCCATCACATAGCTAGCTATGGATTCAGAGACAGCTTTCAGTGTCAAAGACGACTGGCCGGCTTTTTCGACTACCTCTCAGGGCCGGTCCTACGACTGCAACTTCTGTAAAAGAGGCTTTTCTAACGCTCAAGCCCTCGGCGGCCACATGAACATCCATAGAAAAGAAAGAAATTTGAAGCCAAAGAAGCCTAACGCAAGAGGTAGCCAAGCACCCATCTCTGTCTTTTCTTCTTCTTCTTACTTTCCTCCCTCCAGCAAAAGATTGCTCTATTCCTGGATTGGCCTTGCTGAAGAAGGTGGCTCACAGAAGCCGTTGCCGCTGTTCATGGAGATGCCTGTTAGCGCCGGGGTAGAAAATGATGGTCGTGGGAGAATAATAGCTCATGAATTGGATCTTGAGCTTCGCCTTGGGCTATAGGCAGGTCTCAAGTCCTTATGTTTGTAAGTTTGAAGCTTACGTGCATGTTATGTAGATACAAGTGCAGATTATAGGTAAAGCTAGCCGTTCCTGTTAATTTTAATAAAGAGTTCAGTGTATAGTTTGAGGAAAACTCCAAGTAAATGCTTCACAAATATTATATTTTGTTTCCATGGTTGTGATGATTAAGCTTGATTAGCCTATTCTATCGTTCTCTCAGCACAATAATTGCTAGTTAAGATCATCTGTTTCTCGCGGACAGAACAAGAAAAGCAGTATTGAAATGTTTTGAATCGACAAGTTCAACATATTTGAATTTTTTTTTTTTTTTTTAGTTCAACATATTTGAATTGTTCAAACGTTTGTTCGATTGCTTTACATAGCGAGAAGAAATTTTATGGATAAACAGGAAGATATTTATTTCAGGGAATTAGAGTTCTTTTTAATTTTATTTTGCAAGTGATAAATCAAGCCAATATTGTTCTACAAGTTAAACAATATATAGTTTATTGCTAAATAAAACAAAAATATCTTAAACGTTCTGAAGGCTTCTTCTTCTATCCTTATTATTATTTTAAAATGTTGATTATGATGTACTCTGAGCAAATCTTTCTCGCCAATCTATTTGGACGCAAGTCTTTAAAGTTTTTGGGTTCTGTTTCAGTTTGTTCTTTAAGTGCTGGATGGTTGGGGGAACTGGAAAGGGGTTTTTTTTGGGTATGTTAAGTTGTGGTTGCCTGGGAGGATTGGTATGAAGGTGTTTTTTTATTTGATGTTCGTATAATTCTGTTGGTTCTAGTCTGAAGATTGTGGGCAATTGGTGTTTGTTTACATTGGGATTACTGGCTTCGTGGGTTCGCGGAAAGGTGATTATTTTTCTTGTTCTGTTTTTGGTGATTATTGTGAATCGATACTTTTATTGAGGAAGATATGCAGGTTTTGCAAATGGATATGCTTTCTCTACAAGGTATGTTTTTTTTGTTATTTTTCTTTCCTTTCTGGTTTTTTTTGTCAAGTTTTGCAGGAAAGCTGTGCTGAAAGGTTTTAAGATTATCTGGCTTCTCCTTTTTTGGGTGCTGTTTACTCACAGCCTGGGTTTAGTTCTATATTATTTTTGTAACAGTAGGAAGAGGATCCTCCGGCTCGTAGGTTTTTTGGTTTTATTTGATTTTGTAGCTCTTTTGAGCAGTAGGGAGCTGGAGAAACCTCCTAAGTGGGCCCCTAAGTGGGTTTTAACAAAAAAAAAAAAAGTCTTTAAAGTTTTAAATTTGTTATTGCATAGATTCTATACCTGTACTCAATTTGTGTTATGTGCTGGAATGAGTTTTATTTTACTTATGTATTATTATTATGAAAAAATAAATTATTTGAATATCTAGATGTAAAATGCATTAGAGTAGGCTTCAAAGCCTCTAGATTTTTGTTGAAATTAGTGTTGCATAAGACATTCTAATATGTACTAATCTCACTATAAATCCAAGGGATTTGAAGTTCATTCTGATATATTATGTATCAAATTATTATTATCATCATCATCATCATCATCATCATCATCATCATCATCATCATCGTTGTTGTTATTGTTGTTGCAATTAGTGTTGTTATTTATTGCTAGAATTATAGCGACCCTAGAGAGACTTCATTATTTCAGTATTATACAAAAATATTGTAAACATAGTGACAAAAAAAATTGTGGTTAACTCATAGAATACATGAAATTTTTTACATGAAAAATCCAAAAAGCATAAATCTGCATTCAAGTGTCCAAATGGATTTAGCATAGTCTCTTGAGCCTTATGATTTTCTTAAGATTATATCAGTAGCCCCTAGTGAACTAAACATGACATAGGGCACCCTTACCTTAGCTTTGAACCAAATTTAGCTGCAGGCTTGGTGATCAACCATACTAATATTGGTCCACTTGACTAATTACAATTCTTAGCTTTAGCATAGGATCGTATCAAGCTAAGCTTTAGTTAATCCCAAGCCTCCCTAACTGTAAAACCCTTAAAAAAGCTGATTTTTTTAGTGCTGTCAGTCAGTACGAAATGGACTTAGTACGGGACGAACTGAAGAAAATTATGAAGAAATCTGTCATTTTCGTCTGTACGAACCTGGAGCAGTCGGGACGATCTGTCAGGACGAAAATTGTCCAGAGAGAAAATCGTCCTGACGATAATTAATTTCGTCCGGGACGAAATTCGTCCAGAGACAAATGTCCCGGGACGAATTTTGGATCGTCCGGACGATTAGTGTTATATAATATCCGATTGAGATATTTTTGTTCATTTCAAAGAGAGGAAGGAGAAGGCAAGAGAAGAGAAGAGAAGGAAGATAAGGAAAAGCTTGGTTTTGGAGCCCGCGGAGCGCTTTTCGTCCGACGACGCAGTTAGAAGATTTGTTTATCTCGCGGTAAGGACTCCGAATCATATTCTGTTTTCAGAGATATTGATTTTTGATCGGTTGTGCACTATTTTGTGTTTTCGTAGTTGAATTTTGGACCGGTTTTATATTGACACAACTTTCACCGCACAACTTTTAGAATGTTATAGATATGAATATTGTACACGATTTGAGTATTTTCTACGATGGTTTTCCGGTCGGAATTGGTTCTACGCGATTTTAATTGAATAGAAAAATATCAGGATATTATTTGATATGGATTCAGTAGAAACATAGCCTTATATTGATGTTGTGAACGTTCTGTTTGAATTTGGAATTAGTGCTTTTTGCAGGTTTTTTTTTTGTGTAAATCGGTAGCTGCCGTTACTCTGCCCGATTTTCGTATGATTTCTGAATTGTCTGAATTGTAGATTGAATTGATATGCATATGACTATGATATGATTGTTCTAGATTGTTTTTACTATGATTATTGATTGATTATTGAATTGATTCTATTGATACTGGAACACAAGTGGAACCTGGTTGAACGTTGGTGGATATTGATTGACCTGTACAGGATGGTGGGCCGACGGGCTTTCCTTTAAACCATTGTCATTGATATAACGATTGGGAGTCATAAGGGGTTATAAGATATGCCGACGGGCGACCGACGGGCCATAGAGTGACGATTCTTTTTATTGAAACCAACGGATGGATATATTCAACAGCATATAATTCTACAACAGCAACATAGCCAGTTGATTGTACTTGTTCGTACTATTGTATTGAAATGCATGTTACTGTATTGACATACGGATTTACTGTTTTATCGATTTCTGCTTTATTGATTTGATCGGATTTATTGTATGATACGATTTCTTTGATTTCATGATTGATTGCCGAGCATTGATACTACTGAGCATAGACATGGATATGGATGGCTATGGATATTATAAATTTATTGATATTGCTTATAGACTCATTGATACTATTGATCATGCATTGTATTGATTTGCTGCATTTGATTTATTGATAGGATAGATTGAGATTTATCGTATTGCTTTTCCGATTGATTTTATTGACTAGATAGCATTGATTTGATTTGATTGATTGATTTGACGGATCGACTGATTTGACGGATTGATTGATTTTCTTCGAGATTTACGTGTATTGATGAGCTAGACTTATCGATTTACCCGCTGCTGCATTTATTGGTTTCATTGACTATGGATTTTTGTATTGCATAGATTCATTGACCATTGACTGATATGGATTTGATTGACTGACATGCATATTGATAGCATCGCCGTGCTTTGATTTCGTTATAGGTTTAGGTGACCTGCTGGGCTTTGTAAAGCTCATTTATGTGGTTGATATTTTCAGGTCAGGGCAGGGAGCAGAAGATAGAAATTGATCCAGATCTTCAGGTTTTAATTCTTTTGGTGATTTTGATTCTTTTGTACTCAGGACATGATAGATTCTAGTGCTTGTGCTGATAGATAGTTCCTGAGTACTGTATATGATATTTTGAGATATGAATCGACTTGTACATTGATGTTTTAAATTTATAGATTTTTTATAGATGAGTGATAGATTGGAATTTATAGATGACTCTGGTAAATGGTCGGATTTATTACATTCTTTCCAAGTTGTATCTTGGGGCATACAAATTGGTATCAGAGCAGTGTTATTGGAAGAATGGAGGTACCAGAGTTGTAGGATTGATTGAGAGTTGGGGTAGAATGGGTATGTAAGTGCATCATTGGCATACATAATTGCATGTGTGTATCATGTATTCGAATTGTGCAGGTGAAAGAAATGGACCCTCGGCGAATCCAGTGTACCGAATGAGCAACACGTGCAGCTCCAGTACCTTCAGAAAAAATCTTAGCTATGCTATAGCACATGTGATGGGGGATGCACAGAGCAAGATGAGTGGAAGTAAAGAGGAGACACTGATAAACATTTACAGATGTTTCATAAGCTGAAGCCTCCGTTGTTTAAAGGAGCTGTGGGACCCCGGCTGTGAAGATTGGTAATGAGAGTGGAAAAGTTTTTGACAGCATGCAGGGTCGGGAAACAGAAAGGTACCATTGGCTGTGTTTCTGTTTGAAGGTGAAGCGGAGGATGGTGGATTGGACAGCAGAGAGAGAAATTTCAAGGGAAGACCAATGCTGGATCACATGGGATGAGTTCACTGCAGTATTTCGGATTTGGTTTGTACCTCCGTCAGTCAGCGACGATGCAGGAAGCTTTTATGAGATTGGAATAAGGCCGCAAGTCAGTGATGCAGTACGAGCCGAGTTTACTGCACTTGCGAGGTATGCTTCTCATTTGATCCCTACTGCTGAAGAAAAATGTTATAGATTTCTACACGGATTGAATAGAGAGTTAAGACATCCGCTAGTACCTTTCCGGATTCCGAGTTTTCTGAGCTGGTGGAGCGGGCCCGATTGATAGAGATTGATTGGCGACACCGGTATCGAGGTACGAGGATACCAGAGGAGGAGAGATGAGGTACGCGAGTGATTCCGGAAGAGACAGAGATAGAGAGAAGAGAAGCAGGTACGAGGACTCAAAGGGATCGCATCGGGATCTGCATCGGTAGTTATGTCTGGTAGTTCTGGGCGTGCATTCACTGTGGTAGACGACATGCAGGTCGGTGCTACCTGTTGACGGGGCAGTGTTTTCACTGTGGACAGCAAGGGCACAGAGCAGCAGATTGTCCTCAGAAAGGATTGGGTGGAAGGACTGATTCTGGACGGGTACAGGACAGCAGAGGACTGTTGGCTCGAGGGCTTACAGTGAGAGATCAGGGAATCGGATGATTGATAGAGCTGTCAGAGATCAGAGGGAGACAGTTGCACCACGACCTGCACTTCCTCCAGTGTGCCACGCATCTAAGTCTACAAAGTTTACAACATCATGAGGATCAACAACGACCGGAAAGTTCTACTGGTAAGATGATTTGACTAACTGATTGATTGACATTTGATCAAGCATATTGCATTTGATTGATTGCATTGTGTGTGTTGTATGGATTCCGACGAGTTTTGATTTGATTTTTGATTCGAATTGATTTTGATTTGAGTTTTGAGTGGACGAATTTGCTTTGTAGCGATTTTGCATTCGATCCCTTAAGTGAAATGTCGAGGACGACATTTTTCTTAAGGTGGGTAGATTGTAAAACCCTTAAAAAAGCTGATTTTTTTTAGTGCTGTGAGTCAGTACGAAATGGACTTAGTACGGGATGAACTAAAGAAAATTGTGAAGAAATCTGTCATTTTCGTCTGTACGAACCTGGAGCAGTCGGGACGATCCGTCAGGACGAAAATTGTCCAGAGAGAAAATCGTCCTGACGATAATTAATTTCGTCCGGGACTAAATTGTCTAGGAGCAATCGTCCCGGGACGAATTTGGATCGTCCGGGACGATCAGTGTTAATAAATATCCGATTGAGATATTTTTATTCATTTCGAGAGAGAGAAGGAGAAGGCAAGAGGAGAAAGAGAAGGAAGTAGGAAAAAGCTTGGTTTTGGAGCCCGCGGAGCGCTTTTCGTCGACGCGCAGTTAGAGATTTGTTTATCTCGCGGTAAGGACTCCGAATCCTATTTCTGTTTTTAGAGATATTGATTTTTGATCGAGTTGTGCACTATTTTGTGTTTTCGTAGTCGAATTTTGGACCCGGTTTATATGACACAACTTTCACCGCACAACTTTTAGAATGTTATAGATATGAATATTGTACACGATTTGAGTATTTTCTACGATGATTTTACGGTCGGAATTGGTTCTACGCGATTTTAATTGAATAGAAAAATATCAGGATGTTATTTGATATGGATTCAGTAGAACAATAGCCTTTATTGATGTTGTGAACGTTCTGTGTGAATTTGGAAATTAGTGCTTTTTGCAGGTTTTTTTTTGTGTAAATCGGTAGCTGCCGTTACTCTGCCCGATTTTCGTATGATTTCTGAATTGTCTGAAATTGA
The DNA here is from genome assembly GCA_022539455.1 of Dendrobium nobile. Taxonomy (NCBI): domain Eukaryota; kingdom Viridiplantae; phylum Streptophyta; class Magnoliopsida; order Asparagales; family Orchidaceae; genus Dendrobium; species Dendrobium nobile. The sequence continues at coordinate 20,520,149 of CM039729.1, read as the reverse complement.
TAGATTGAATTGATATGCATATGATTATTGATATGATTGTTCTAGATTGCTTTACTATTGATTATTGAATTGATTCTATTGATACTGGAACACAAGTGGAACCTGGTTGAACGTTGGTTGGAGATTGAATTGACCTGTACAGGATGGTGGGCCGACGGGCTTTCCTTTAAACCATTGATCATTGATATAACGATTGGGAGTCATAAGGGGTTTATAGATATGCCGACGGGCGGCCGACGGGCAATGAGTGACGATTCTTTTTATTGAAACCAACGTATGGATATCTACAACAGCAATATGAATTCTACAACAGAACATAGCCAGTTGATTGTACTTGTCGTACTATTATATTGAAATGCGTTTACTGTATTGACATACGGATTTACTGTTTTATCGATTTCTGCTTTATTGATTTGATCGGATTTACTGTATGGTACAATTTCTTTGATTTCATCGATTGATTGCCGGCATTGATACTACTGAGCATAGACATGGATATGGATGGCTATGGATATTATGATTTTATGATATTGCTTATAGACTCATTGATACTATTGATCATGCATTGTATTGATTTTGCTGCATTTGATTTATTGATAGGATAGATTGGATTTATCGTATTGCTTTTCCGATTGATTTTATTGACTAGATAGTATTGATTTGATTTGATTGATTGATTTGACGGATCGACTGATTTGATGGATTGATTGATTTTCTTCGAGATTTACGTGTATTGATTGATCTAGACTTATCGATTTATCCGCTGCTGCATTGATTGGTTTCATTGACTATGGATTTTCGTATTGCATAGATTCATTGACATTGATAGATATGGATTTGATTGACTGACATGCATATTGATAGCATCGCCGTGCTTTGATTTCAGTTATAGGTTTAGGTGACCTGCTGGGCTTTGTAAAGCTCATTATATGTGGTTGATATTTTCAGGTCAGGGAAGGGAGCAGAAGATAGGAATTGATCCAGATCTTCAGGTTTTAGTTCTTTAGTGATTTTGATTCTTTTGTACTCAGGACATGATAGATTCCAGTGCTTGTGCTGATAGATAGTTCTGAGTATTGTATATGATATTTTGAGATTTGAATCGACTTGTACATTGATGTTTTAAATTTATAGACTTTTTATAGACTGTGATAGATTGGAATTTATAGATGACTCTGGTAAATGATCGGATTTATTGACATTCTTTCCAAGTTGTATCTTGTGGCATCACACTAACCTTGTTAAGTTCCTTAGTAATCCAATTGAACTCATTTCTAAATTGAGTTAAATCCAATCTCATGCATATCCGGTTAGAGCCATGGTTAAGGCATTTAAGCCCCAAATTAGCCCATTGTATAGTCTAATTGATAAAATTAAGAGTACTTAACCCTAATTACCTTAGCTAGTTGATTAACTTTTTCACCTATGCTAAGCTAGTTGGTGTAACACTTGAGACCTAGAACAAATTGGATTAAACCCAAATCAACCATAGGGAAATTAAGCAAAGTTTTATTCCTTATTAAGATTAATTAACCCCACACATGGGTATATTGACCATACTCTTATTTCATAAGAACCTTATATCCTTAGGTAGGGGCACTTGGTTTGCATGGCATTAACCATGAACCATGAGACCTAAAGCTAATGTCATCTAAACCTATGGTCAAATCCTTGTTTTTAAGATCTTAAATCTAAATCTTAAAGCCTTTATTAGCCTAACCAGTTGATCAAATAAGCTTAAGTCTTACTCTAAGTAACTCTAACCATGTAATAGACCAAACCCCAGCTTAGGTAGGCTAGGTTAAGCCACATTTGAGCATTGTTGAAGTGGTTTAACCATTAATACTAAATGAAGCCTAGCCTCCCTATGAGTCACTCAAGGGCTCCTTATCTCAAATCAACCACAATACCAAGATGAGTCTACCCTAGCCAACTTGACCCAAATGGTTTAGCCCAAGTCAACCTAAGGTGTTGACCTGTATCATATTATGTTCAATTAGCTAGCTCAACTACCAATCTCAACTTGACTAACATAATTCACATTGTAGCACCTCAAAAGTCTATCCAATTAGGTCATGGTAATCAAATGGAGAGCAACAAAGTTCAATCTACATTGAGTTCATGTGGTCATGCCATGCAGGTGCCCATGATATATGGCCTTCTTAGTTTTGCTTGGCTATCAAGGGTAGATTTAATACATCTTAGTCATTCACCTATAAGGAAATGAGGGTAGATTGATCATTGAAGGCCTATGTGTTATCTTTTGAATATGGTATGACAATCTTATTCGATAAACATATCCAATGGATAAATTTGGCACTTCTTACATGTAACAGCTCAAACTTTTAACTATCGTGATATTATCCAATTTGACGTAAGAGCCTCACGATTTTGTTCTGATGATATAACTTCTCAAGAAGTCACACATCCTAGAATTTTTCTGGGATAAACATGCTTAATAATGGAGTTTCTTAAATAAAATTTTAACTACTGCATAGTTTAGCTTCTTTTTTACTTAAAGAGATTCACAATCTTCCTCATGTAAGTAACTAATATCCTGGCCAGTATCTTTATCCCATAATTATCCATCGAATAGATCGAATTCAAAAGGTGCCCCTACAAGTTAAGTGGTGACTCCCACTATGTAGCACTTTGTCCTATATAGGGTTTAAGAGGCGACTCCCACGTCATAACATTTTTATCTTATATGAAAGTTAATTAATTCCTATCTTCCGGCTGGTGTATATATTGCTATGATTTTATTTGTAATAGTTCAAAATCTTAATTATCGAGATAGTAGCCACTTTGACGTAAACCTCATGATTGTCCTACTGGTATAACTTCCAAGGAAGTCACAAATCCTGGTATTCTCTTGGATGAATATGTTTAATTGTTGAGTTTCTTAAATAATCTTCCAACCATTACAAAAAATGGCTCATCAATGTTTAGGAATTTTGCTTCTTTTTACTTATGGGTTTCACATTATTCCTATATAGTTTCCCTAGACGTCTCCTCTTATGCACTTAAACCCACTTGACCCATTGGATCAAATGGTTCAAGTAATTTAACTTAACCTATATGATTTAATATCATAGATTTAATTTTAATTCAAAGCCCAATTAGTTAACTCAATTGATTCAATTTAATGGCCAAGACTTAATATTAGTCCAAACTAGTAAGGTAAGTCATTAATCAAGGCATTGACCTATGGTTAAGAGGTAATTAATGGGTGATTAACTTTAAGCCATAAGATGAAGTCATTCCAAAACCTTTAGACTCTAAGGATGACCTCCATAATTAATGTTTTTCTTCAACTCTCTCTCTAATCTTATCAATAAGAAGAATATCATCAATAAAAGATATATACTAGGATAATCCTCTTGTAAATGTCCAGTAACAACATCAATGACTAAAGAAAAAAAAATAAGAACTTAGGGTTGTCTGGAGTAGGATTTATAGAGGGATTTAAGTAGGATTTATGCTAAATCCAGCCAAACGGTCTTTGTGCGTGTGTTAAATCCTTATGATGGGTAAATCCCATATTTAAGGATTTATGTCTAAAATCTTGGATTTACTAAATCCCTCGATTCGGCAGATTTATGGGATTTGGCCGAAGAAGCACATGAAAGGGAGAAAGTTACCTTCACAACTAGCGAGCTCTCGTTATTGCTTCCGATCAAAATGTCCTAAATTCCGATCTGAAAGTAAGGGAATGTAATCGAAGGAGCAAAGTTGAACAACCACGAAGGAGTCGAAGAAGGAACGCGTGCAATCTCTACAGCTCTTGTTAAATGATGAACCAAACATCAACGATGAAAAGATAAAATGAAAGGCAAACCCTAAAGAGGGGAAGATAGGAGAAGGCGAGGGTTCGGTCGGACGTGAGAGATGAAACGATATGTCAGATGGCAAACGGGTTGTAATAAGAACTATACTGGCGTATTTTCTGATGGATTACCCATTGATAATTTTACCAGTGGATAATACGTCGGTATTAGTTCGTCGAGTTTAAGTAGGCCGGTGCAATATTCATCGTTAATTACCAGCAAATAATGCACCAAAATCATTTAAAATACTAGCGAATAGACGTCAAAATATTCTCCGGTTTTGCAGTGGCGAAAATTGCGCCAAAAATTTCGACGTTAATTTATCGACGTCTATGTCGTCGGTATGCCTGCCGGTATTACCGACGTAAAACATTCCACCGAAACTTTCGACGGTATTAACATATTTTCCTGTAGTATACTACCGTTAGGAAGATAATCACTTTCTAAAATAATCCAGGTTGTCCACATGCTCAAAGCTCATTTGTGAATCAAATTTGATGAAATTTTAACCCTAGAGGGAAGTATGCACGTAGAATCAAGAAAAAAATGGTTAAATTATTAATCTTGCATATTTTAATTTAAAAAAATTAATTAGCCATCTACTTTAATTATTAGTTAAAATACCTAAATATTTCCTCAAATTATGAAACTTTTTGGATATGAGCATACAAAAAAGTTGGATGAATTAATTTTGATTGGTTTGCATGCTACTAATAAATCAAGTTCAATGCTCATTGATTGCTTATGATGTCATTCAATTTTATAAGTCATAGGCATGCATGCTATTAAACGCCCCTAAATTTTTTCTATAATTTGTGGGGTTGATTTTATATTTTTAGTAATTAAAATATTCTTTATTTAATATATTAAATATAGGAAGAAACTCCAAATTTGGGAGCTTCGTTCTATAGGTCATTAGCATTCTGTTAACTTACCCTAACTTTTTAGAATTATTTAAGTTAATTTCCTAATTTTATAATTAAAATAATTATTTTTAAAACCATTTAAGAGAGAAAATTAGTTAAAATAGCTTGGGAAATTTGGTATGTTCAAAATAAATAATTTGAATTATTAATGCATTTACAGATGTTTCCCATCACGACTTTCTTTTATTTCAAATTTTCTCTCCACAATACCTATTTTTCGAAATTTCTAAAAGATAGCTTCAATTAAAAAAAATTCATATCATTGCATGTGATTGTTGCCAATACTAGATTTCAATTTAAAAAGCAAATTTCACAGCATGAAAGAACTGTTTTTTCAATGTTCAAAACTACTAAATATAAGGGTATGCTTGGAGAGAAATTATTATGTGCGGTCATCGGACTGTGCGGAGGTGAATCAGGATTCATCATATCATCCGGTTCATAGCATTGGTACATATTAAAAAAATGTTGTGCCGCCTCCTGATTCGCCTCCGGATGACATCCGATGACTGCACGTAGTAATTTCACCCAACTCACATCTATTGCAACTATAATCTAACCAACATAATATACTTGGGATTGGGCTTAATGTCCAAGTTATAAATTCCTTTCTTTGTCCCTCCACCAGCCTCTTCATAGCCCAAGATCAGATTATTGGGATGATCCCTCTTTTGTAGTAGCTTTACTCTTCATCTTCTTAATTCACATGTAATAAAAAATTATTTTACTAAGTAATAGATATGCATAAATAAAGAGTTAATATATAGAATTTAATACTTTTCTTACATAAACATGCTAGATTGATTGTTGGCCCAGTCTTGATTTTCTTATCTTTGATGGGTGTGAGTATGCAGCCCCATTAATTGGTTCTTTAATTCCTATAGCATCTCCTTTCTACACAAGTTATAAAAAATACAAATATAAAGGTAATATAAATATTTTGCTAAAAAATATGGACTTATATAGTGTAATAAGTCTTCTTTTATACTCGATATATAGTACCACGCCACTAGTATGGAGAGAACTCCTTAATAAAGCACCACCGTCAGATGCCCGATTTTATTTATTCCATTATCTCATTTTAGTACAATTGAGGCTATTTGAAACTGCCAATAGGCCATTCTAAGTTCTCTCATTGATTCATAGAGAACTTTTGTCTGACTTCCGAATATCTTTAAACATACCCCTCAAGCACGTGGAGACTCTAATTTGTTAAAAATTTCTCCTAAATATATCATGATTTTGAAGCAACTAATTTAAGTCTCTCTACTGTGAGAAAATAAAATCTCTAACGCTTTATTTTATTTATTATTTTTGTTTGTTTATTTTTATTTTTATTTATTTAAATATAATTCTCTTATATAAATAATTAATTTAATAGAATATAATAAAATCTATATTGTATAATAAATCTATATTATTTAAATAGAGAAAGAAAAGGAGAGAGAGAGAGATTTTTAAAATAATTTTTGAAATAAAATAAAATATATTTTATTTAGATATAGAAAATAGTTCGCTTTATTTATATTTTGAATATTCTTTTTCGATTGAATCCATATAGTCGGGTATTAGACCGCCTCGAAAGACAGACTAATATCCTTCTATTGATTCTGAAGAAAGAGAACGAACGATTCACTTTCCTAATCAGGTATGGCATAGGGAGTATACAAATCATCTTGAAAAGATGATTAACATATTCCCTATTTTCCTAATTATATTAGTGAATTGTCGATTCATCCCTAAAATCAAGCATATAAGAGATATCTGATTTACTTATGAAAGTAAATCGAATATCTATCTATTTCTTAATTGTAAGGAATGGATCTAAACAAAAGTATAAATAAAGCAGGGGTTTCTATTTGAGAATAGGAATTTTATCTTCTCACACGATTCGCTTTATTTATATTTAGGATATATTTCTCCCAATTAAATCGACATAATCGGGTAATATATTGTCCCGAAAGACAGACTAATACCCTTCTATTGATTTTAAAGGAAGAAACAGTACAACTCATTCTCCTAATCAGGTGTAGTATAGAGAATATTCAAATCATCCTGAAGGGATGACGAGTACATTCTCTAATAGACCTGATTAGATTTACGAGTTGTAAATTTATTTCTATAATCAGGTATAGAAGATATTTGATTTATTAGCGAGAAATAAATCAAATATCTATCTACTACCTAATTCTAGAAATAACTCCTAAATGTGAATAAAACCTAATCTACTTTCACAGATCTTTCCCCTGCCTCAGAAAAGAACTTAGATAGGGTTTAAATTATTTTGGGATCTAGACTCCCTACAGGGGCAAGCCCCTGTAGTTAATTACATCTCCTAAGAGAACACTCTCTATTTAAATGAAGACTAAGTGGTTTTCAAAATTATATATATGTATTTAATTAAATATTTGGGCAATTAAATTTTCACGATCATGCTTTAGATTATAGAGTTGTTATTTGACTTTAGAAGATTTAGAATTGATTAGATGACTGGAAATGTGCAGAGAGAGGTGTATACAATCTGGACTTACCACCTACCTAGAGTGGGCTGCCAGCTAACAGTCCTAATCACAACAATTCGTCGATGATGCAAGATTTTAAGATGGCTCTATCCTAGGAATCAAGGAATTATTAAAGAATCCAAAATAAATGCAGAGAGATATGCTTACAAAAAAACCAAAAATCTACTCGTATGCTAATGATGTATGAAGCAATTGTATATAAAAGAGCTGATTTTATTTATATAATTTTCATCGGTTACACCCGAGAATTTGTAGTAAAGTAATGGTGACCAGGCCCCACCGACAACAAACCTGGGTTCTAAGCCTACAAGAAAATAGAATTAAATATAACTGCTTATGGTCTTCGGGCTCCGGGTCTTCTATGGAATTCCAAAAAGGAACGTCCTTCTGAAGGAGGATATTACTTTTTGGAGCCCCATTTGTATGTTTGTAAGCAGTTATCTTTAATCCCTTTAAAGACTCTAGACGCTGTACAGACTCAATCTATATACAACAATTCTAGGAAATAAAAAGCAGTACATCAGATCCTAGGAACATTCTACTGTTTGCAGTAATATAAAAGACAGGAAATAAAGCAGTTATATAATGATGCATGTTATGAGTGCGTTGTGTACAGTTATAAATACAGGAAAGTATAGACAGAGAGAAAAAGTAGATATGCTATGTTTATGTAGTACAAAAAAGTAAGCAATCACACATAGGTGCCCTCTAGGCAAGACACCCGCAAACAAACCAAAACAAACCACCAGCCTAACTTAGACTAGAGTTGGTTGTCCTAGCAAGCATCTAAGTGTGTGAAGAAAGCTGTGTGGCTTGGATAAGTCCTAATGGGTTTATTTGTTCAAATTGCATATATTATTAGGATTGATTTATTATAGGTCAAAGGAATTTGGTTAAAGTTTAAGTAAAGTATATTTAGATTTATTAAGAATTATCTCAATTTTAAATGTTAGAGTTATTTAGTTTAAGTTATAAAGAACTTATAGATTGATGATTCCCTAAGTGCAGAAAATCATCGATTTATAAATCCTAGAACTTTCAGAATAAATACTCGCCTTAGACATATGGTAGGTATTCATTTTATAAGTCCTTAAAAATTTATTAAGGAGAGAAGAAGGGACCTTACAAATGTAATACAACGTGCCCTCCCGAAGGAATCTAGCACATCATATAAGGCCGATAGTTTATTATTTTTGTTTGAAGATCTTCAAATCCAAATGGATTAGTGCCTTCCTAAAAGGAGTCGAGCACAATCCATAGGAAATCTTTTTGTTGTTTAAATGTTTTAAGGATCTTTAAAAATCAAAACGCCCAAAGTCCTCTAGAAGGAATCAAACTTTAGGTGTAAAAGACCCGAATTCGTTTAATCTAAATCAATTATAAAATTTGATTGATTAAGATAAATCTTGGTCGACCAAATTATCTAATTAATTTAGATTAAAAGAATATAAAATTTAATTAAATAATTAATAGATTTTAGTTAATAAGATTCAGAAATATTAAGAATTGGAGGTTTATTGATTTATTATGGACTTGAGGTTTGATTTAAAGAGATTTGATTTTTAATATTGGTTGGATCCCACCTTTGTTTCACACCGAGGCCGTGAAGTTTATTTCACCTTCCTTAGGGCTAAGCTAATAGCCTCGTAGGCCTGGGTTACCTTGTGGTACCCGGTATAGTTAAGTAGCTTAAGTTAGTTAAGAATTAGGAGTTAATGAATTTTATTAGAAATGTGTTGGATTACTGATTTTAGAAGTTGGTGAATCATTTTTAGAGTTTTAAAATAATTTTTGGATTTTCAGGAATTTTCGGAATATTTTAGTCAATTAATTAAGGGGTCAAAAGTTGACTTTTTATTAAAAGGTTAAATTATGAAAAGTTAGTATTTTATTAAAATATTAGACCTTATGACGATCAGTTAGAGGGTAAGCTTGCTGAAATTGGATTTTTCTGGATTTAGTTACGAAGGTTTGAAGTTTTGAACTAATTTTGACATACAATTGACCATTTTGTTGACTTTTTGAATTTAACGCTTTTCTGGAATTTTTTTATTTTTAATAAATATTAGGCCTTATTATGAGTTGAATGTAATTGAGTTTGGTTAATTTTGATTTTTCTTGAATTAGTTATGATTTTTCAAAGGTTGGGGTTTTTAATGAATTTTGGAAATTGTTTGATTAAGGCCATTTTTTATGGTTTTGTTCCTAATGAATCCCAAACCTCTTGAAATCAGCACCAAAGGTCAGGGATGACCTAAGGAGGGATTTCCAAGTGTTTGGAAATTTATTGGAATTTTTAATTATTATTAATTAATTAAATCAGTTAAATATTGAATTTTACTTAAAATTAAATTAAGGTTTAAATTGCTATCAAATTGATTTTATTTCATTTTCATTGGTTAAGGATTTAATTCTGGTCAATTATAGGTATTATTTGTATTTTTTAGGTTTAAAATGAATTTATTACGTTTTCTGGAAGTTTAGGTGATTAAGGATTCATTAAGGGTTTAATGATGCTTAGGCTTTGAGTTTTGATTTTGAATAATTGTAACTTTATTTTATGACTGATTAGAATTGATTGAGACTAATTGTAGATTTTTATGAGTTTTATTTGATTTATTTGAATTTATTGAAATCGAGGAAAGGAGAGAATCCTTAATCTACTAGTTATTTTGGGATCAATTAATGTCAAATCAAAGTATATTCAATCAAGGGTTGATGACACAAGTTTTCTAATTTTGAGTTCAATCCCAAAAGGGATGTTTGTAGTTTTCCTAATTTGTTCTAAATTTACTAAGACACACCTTAATTATTGTCCTTAGTATCACTAAGTTATAGGATACCAATCAGTGTATCTACCCCTTTAACACTAAATTACAATCATAACAAAACACAACAATCATGAACAATAAAAGTGCTCCTAATACTCTATGAAATGACTATAGCAAACTATTATAGTTAGAGGTCATTCAATGACCTTTAAGCTTAAATAATTTACTATAGGAGCACAGATATATCAAATTAAATTGAGGTAGTTTTAGGGTGCATATATATATATATTTATATATATATATATATATATATATATATATATATTTCTAAATCAATAATCAACTTAATTTGATAGGAATGATCATGTATAACCTTATAGTTATTAATCTAAGTTGACATGATGCAGGAAGTAAATTTTATTTGAATTATACATGACCAAAATCTGAAACATATTTTGAGTGAAGAAGGGTTTCACACTGAATCCATAGAGCCCTAAAATGCCATGATTGGATTTAGTTTGGATTATTCATGAATTTCCAAAAATCTAAATCAAGACTTGACCTAGATCTTTGTAAATCCATAAACTGAATGAAATTGCATCAAATGGCCTTAAGAAAATTGCAGGAGATCAACCTTAAGCCCAATTATACCTCTGCCAAAATTCAGCCAAAGATGATACATATTTTTATTTAAAAATGAAATAGATATTTGGGTATTAATGAAATTATTAAGAAAGTATTACTCAAAATAATTTTTCATTATTTTTATAATATAGTACTCTAAAATACGAACAAAAGGAGCCCAAGGACTCCAAAAATGGATCAGAATTGAAATTCCAGTGAATTTTTAAAATTCTGGGTGATTTCCTGACTTAATTTGAAGGTTTTAAATGTCAGTCCAACGGCGGCGCTGACTGGGACACGCGGTGGGAGCGGATACAGCCACGCGGACAGCGGCGATCACGCGGGGGCTCGCCACTTAACCAGGTCAGCAGGGTTCTGGGCCATTCGATCTCCCGCTGTTCCGATCCGACTGCTCAGATCGAAACCCGCAGATATCTCGATCTAAAGGTGATCGGACGGCAGGATTTATCCCGCGAACGATCTGGCTAAATCACTGGTAAAACAAGTCTTAAAACGGGTTTTAATCAGGGCCGTTGATCTAAACAGAACATATCCGACGGCAGGAAACCCATCTCCTTCCTCCGTTCGAACTGAGAACCCTAGGATCATTTTTGGTCTCGTTTTCACAAAATATCAAATGAAATGAATTAAAACTTTAGGCAGAGGTAGATTAGAGTCTAAGGAAGAGTGGGGAATAGCTCTTAAAACCATTGATACAATTCTTAGTGTTTTATTTAAGAACCTAGAAAACAAACTAGGGTTTAAGATTTATCACCGTAGAATGGATCGATTGGGTTGATTCAAACACGGTTGAACTTGTAGGCTGTCCACGTGTTGTTCTCCTTCAGGCTTTGAGCTTGGAGGATCAACGGAATCGGAGTTAGGGAGGTTTGGACGGAGCTAGCTCTAGGTCAACCACGGATCTCGCCGGCTGCAACTGCAAACGTCGGGAAATCACCGGATAAACGAAGCAGCAGCTCTAGAGAAGCAAAACGAAATCTCAAACGCTCTGGGAAATGACTGGAATGCAAGATAGCTTGGAATGAGGATTCCCGCCTCTCTTGCCCTATTCCAGCTGTGGGAGCTCGCTTGGACGGCCAGGATGCATCAGAGGGACTGCTGGGATGGAGGACGCGTGTCCCTGACCGTTGGGGGAGCAGAGGAAGTGGCTGCCTCAGGTGAAAATGACATAGGGTCGTTCTCAAGTGGAGGGGACCACTAGGTGAGTAGGCTTGGGCCTGGGACCACACCAACGGCTGGGGGAAGTTGGGCTAAGCTCCAGGAAGCTTCTGGAGTTGAGTCTAGAGGCTGGACAGGCCTGGGCTGGAATGGGTAAAGCAATTTGGTCGGATTGATCAAATGAACCCATTTGAGCTCTCCTTGACCGTTTGACCGGTCAAAGGAGTCAAGGGTTGCTGAGTTGGCATCAAAGCAAACTGTGGAGTCCCTCCCAATAGCTGGACGGGCTTGGTTGGGTTTGATTTGGAAGAAAGAGGTTGGATGGAGAAGTTTGACTAGGTTTGACTCATTCCAAACCTCGGTTTGATTGGTTGACCAGTCAAAGTCTAGGGTGGACTGCTGATTTGAAGTCCAAGTGTGGTGTAGGGTCATTTAGGTTGACATGCATGAGATAGTATAGTGGGATTCAAATGGGGTAGGGAAGTTTGACCAAGTATTGAAGTTTGACCAAGTCAAACTTAACGTGATTTGACTTTAAATAATTTGAATGGACTTAACCTAGGTTTTGATGTGGGTTTGAGAGCTTACATGGGTTAGATAAGTCAAATAGGTTGAAATGACCCATTAATGGTCTCAAGGGGTTCTTGGGTTGACTAGGTTGACTGGGTCAACCAAGTTGACCCAGGGTGTGGGTTTAGGCTGGGCAGGTTTGATTAGACATTTGGAATGTGATGGAGGGTGATTTGGGATTTTAGAGGGCTGTTAAGGCCAAAAGGGCTTAATGGGTCTTTAATGGGCTTTTAGGCCAAAATTGGTTGACTTGATCAACCAGTTGGGTTCAGGGTCTGGAAATGGGTTTAACAGATTCAGAATGACATTCTGAGTCTATTGGAAGTGATCTCAGGGCTTGGAGAGGTTGATAATAGAGACACACCCCATCAGTATGAAACTGACAGAGCCTGAATCAGAGTCCATTTCACTGGGTTTTGAAATATTCAAAGATTTACTGAAAAAGGCCTTTAGGACCAAGCCTTAGGACTTTGGATTTGAGTCTGGAATTGAATGGGTTTGCATTGACTTGAGTCTGGATTGGGTTCAGGATCTTGTTGAAGATCTCATACAAAAATGAGGTCAACATCCACAAAACAAAATGAAATTATTATTATGTTGCTGCTAAAATATATCCCTTAAATGATTCATCATCATTAATAGGTTGGTTGAATTTTGGCACCTCTTTTGTCTAGTAAGTGCATTTATCATATTATTTCTTGATTCTTCGTCTTATATCAATCTTGATTAGTACTAGCTAATCTATTTTCTCTCTTATTCTCCCATGATATTTTTTATGTAATATAATTGACTAGCTTGTTATGGTTGGATAAAGGAATCAAAATTTTCATATCTTCTATTTGTTTTGATCTCAGTTGTGCTTAATAACCTCTACACTCTTTAGACTTGATTGGGGATAGGCAGTGGCAGAACCATTTGCTTAATAACCTCTACACTCTTTCATGCTTTCATGACAGTTTAATTACTCTGATCTCAGCAAACATACAGTCAAATTGAACGTCTCTGCAAGACGAACCTACGATTTGGAAAGGATTGTTTATATATACTAAAATATGTTTTTGTTTATTAAAACCTATTTTTTTCTCTCCAATCACTCGCCCATCACCGCCACCAGTGCCAACTTGCCATGGTAGGAAAAAGAGAAAGGCGGAGAGAAGGAGAGAGGAAAGAGAACGTGTGCATTTTGGTTGCCGATCTGTTTTGCTGCTTTTATAAAAATTGATCAAATTATGGTAGGTGACTGTTATATATCTCTTTTTTTAATGATTTTGATTTCAACAATTTGATTTCTTCTAAATTGAATTTAATGCATTTTTCCTGAATTTAATTAATTTCTAACACAACTTTTTATATATTATAATATTGGTTAATTTGAACATTTTGACTGGATCATTTCATAATTTTATTAGGAAAAATGAAAAGTTATTGTGTTTTGTATGATTTACATAGAATAGAGACTTTGAGATTTTTATATGAGCATATTGATAATACAAGTATTGTGAATGAATATAAGCATGCGATTGAGTATTTGTCGGTTGCTAATAATATTAAAATAATGTGATAGTAGCATGAATAAGAATAAGTAAAGGCTGATTTTACTTATGTTGGCTGGAAACTAACATACCTGTTGTCACGACCCGACCCGAGACGAGACGGATCCCGCCCGCGCCGGATCGCGACGGAGGATAGCTAACCAGGATCTGGCTTTGGATTAGGTTACTGAACTGATCTTCCAAATTCTTAACTCAACAGAAGCGCACAGAACAACAGAGCTACTAAAAACATCAAATGCAGCGGAACAAAACATCTATCTTTTCATTTCCTCAAAATAATCATCTACAGAACAGTACAAGGCTTTCAACAGAAAGAAAGACAGAACAGGAAAGCCATGACTGAACAAAAATCAAAAGTACAAAAGTACCTAATCTGATCAGACTCTGAAATCTAATCCTGGACCTCCTTGCCCTTCCCAGAACCTGAAAACCACCAGAAAGCAAGGGTGAGCTCAACAGCTCAGCAAAGCAACAAACCACCAATCTAAATCCTCAGAAAACAAAACCAAACTTATCAGACAGAAATCAGATCAGAAGTCGGAACAGAATCGGAAATCAGAACTTATACGGACAGATATCAAAGCAGAAATAGAATCGTACAGATCAGATCACAGAACAGAATAAACTCAGCAGAGTCGGAAACAGAAATCAGAATCGTACGGATCATATCATATCATAATCACAATTTCGTACAGAACAGAACAGATACAGAAAGTAGTACAGATACATATAGCTAAATGCCCTGACACTGACGGAATCTCTACGGATTCCGGCCCCTTATGCCTCCCTTCCCAGACACTGACTGAATCTCATAGGATTCAGGCCCCTTATGTCTCCCTTTGTGCTCACAGCACCAAAACAGATGTGCTTATAGCACCAAAACAGAATTCATCGGATCCGGAACAAAACAGATATCAGATTTCAGATTGAGCTCATTTCAGATTTCCCGTTTCACTAACTGAATCTCATAGGATCCAGGCCCCTTATAACTCCCTTTTTATAGCTTATACACATAGCATTTCAATTCAGAAGAAATCCGGACAATTCAGAAATTACCCAAAAATCGGGCAGCACAACGGCAGTATACGGAATTTACACAAAAATTCCTGCAAAGAAAATTTACCGAATTCGCACAGACTACAGATATCAACATTTCAGAACTTTTATTCTACTGCACAGATAAATTCCAATTTCACAGAAAAATCCGGTCGACTAAAAACACAGTCGAAACAAAAATACCCGGACGAAAATCTTCAAAATATAGTCAAAACGTGCACACCCGGCACGGCAACGATATACAGAAAGTTACGCGGTAAAAACTGAACCGATCAAAAGATACGGACGAAATTCGCTAACGGAAACAAAACCCGGACAGAATATACCGCCAAACACGACGGAACTGAAAATTGAGAAAGGTAGAATGTGCCTTACCTCGAGCACAGCAATTTCCTCAACAGTCACTTCGATCGAAAACGGCTCCGCGTCGTCCGAAAATCCACTTTTCTCCAAAATCCCACGACTTTCTCTCTCCTCAGATATTTAATTTTTATTTTCTGATTTTTCTCTCTCTTCAAAACGACTGAAATCAGCCTTATAATACACAGATCGGCCTGGCCGATCGCAGCATCGTCCCGGGACGATCTGACCAAAAAGATCGGCCTGGTCTCCCTTCAGGGCTATTGCAGGGACGATATTTTCTACAGTGCCGATCGGCCTGGCCGATGTCTCCAATCGGCCTGGCCGATGCATGCAGAAAATCACCTGGAGCAAAACTGGGCAAAATCTGGAGCTGAATTTTCACTGATCGTCCCAGGACGATCCCAGATCGTCCTGGACGATACTGGAGCAGATTTTGATATTACAATCTCCCCAACTCAGAAAAATGTCGTCCTCGACATTATCCAGTCCAAACTCAGTCAAAACAAGTACGGGTACGACCGTCTCATATCAGACTCCTTCTCCCAAGTTGCTTCCCGTGCAGTCCGGTGCTTCCACTGGACTTTAACCATCGGAATCTCTTTATTCCTTAACTTTCGGACGTCGTACGCCAAAATAAGCTCTGGCTCTTCCTTGTACGCCAGATTCTCCTGAATCTCCACCTCATCAGCTGACAACTTCTTCCCAGAGTCTGAAACCCACTTCCTCAGAGTGGATACGTGAAACACATTATGCACATCAGGCATAGATTCAGAAAGCAATAACTTGTAAGCAGCTTTTCCAATTCTTTCCAAAACTTCAAAAGGTCCAACATACCTTGGACTAAGCTTGCTTACCTGACCAAATCTGCTCACACCTTTCATCGGGCTGACTTTGACGTACACAAAGTCACCGACCTGAAATTCAACAAATCTGTGCTTCTGATTGTAATACTTCTGCTGTCGATCTTGAGCGGCTTTCAATCTTTCTCTTATCAAATTGATCTTCTGAGCAGTTTCATCAGCAAAAGTGGCCCCCAAAGCCTGTCTATCTCCGAAGGAGGTCGGAGTCAAAGGAGTACGACACTTCCTGCCATACAAAGCCTCGTACGGTGCCATACCGATACTGGACTGAAAACTGTTGTTATAAGCAAACTCAATCAACGGAATATGATCTTCCCAGCTTCCGCTAAAGTCCAGAACACAAAGCCTCAACAGATCTTCCAGTACCTGAATCGTCCTCTCAGACTGTCCGTCGGTCTGAGGATGAAAGGCTGTACTGAAATGCAGTTTCGTACCCAAACCTTGCTGAATGCCTTTCCAAAGTCTGGAAGTAAAACGTCCATCTCGATCAGATACGATCACACGAGGCACACCGTGCAATCTGACTATCTCCTTCACATAAATCTGTGCCAAGCGATCAACTGAATCCGTCTGTCTGATCGGAAGAAAATGGGCTGACTTGGTCAATCGATCTACAACCACCCAAATGGCATCATGTCCTTGTCTAGATCGAGGAAAACCCATCGCAAAATCCATCGTTACCTCCTCCCATTTCCACTCAGGGATAGGCAACGACTGCAACAGTCCACCTGGTCGCTGATGCTCTGCCTTCACCAACTGACAGGCTTCGCATCTCGACACAAACTCTGCCACATCCTTCTTCATCCCAGGCCACCAAAACAAAAGCTTCATGTCAGCGTACATCTTACCACTGCCTGGATGAACAGTGTAGCCAGAATGGTGGGATTCGTACAAAATCTCCTGCCTCAAGTCTCCAGACACAGGTACCCACAACCTGTTCTTACAGAAAATAACACCAGAATCAGAAATTCGAAGTTCAGGAGTCTTACCAGATCCAATCTGAGCTATCAACTTCGAATAGTCAGAATCTGACTTCTGGGCTTCTTGAATCCGTGCTTCCAAAGAAGACTGAATACTCATCTGAGCCAACTCCAAATCACTGGAGGAAACCACCTCCAACTGCAATCTCTCCAAATCACGAATCAGAAAGTCATCACAGGTAAGCTGAATACCTGAGAATCCAGAAGACTTCCTGCTCAGAGCGTCCGCTACCACATTCGCCTTCCCAGGCTGATACTGAATAGTCAAATCGTAGTCCTTGATCAACTCGAGCCACCTCCTCTGTCTCAGATTCAGATCCTTCTGAGTAAAAATGTACTTCAGGCTCTTATGATCAGTAAAAATCTCACACCTGACGCCATACAGGTAATGACGCCAAATCTTCAAAGCAAAAACAACTGCAGCTAACTCCAGATCATGCGTCGGGTAATTCTTCTCATGTGGTTTTAACTGTCTCGAAGCATAAGCAATTACCTGACCATGCTGCATCAGAACACAACCCAGTCCTTTCAGTGAAGCATCACTGAACACCTGGAAACCCTCCGTACCTGACGGAAGTGCCAACACTGGAGCTGAAGTCAGACAATCCTTCAATCTCTGAAAACTAGCTTCACACTCCGGTGTCCAAACAAAAGGTACTGACTTCTGAGTCAGTCTCGTCAGAGGAGTCGAAATCTGTGAAAATCCTTTCACAAACTTCCTATAATACCCGGCCATGCCCAAGAAACTACGTACCTCAAATACCGTAGTCGGCCTTGGCCAATCAGCAACAGCCTGAATCTTCTGGGGATCTACAGAAATGCCTTCTCCGCTAATCACATGCCCCAGAAATGAAATACTCTTCAGCCAGAATTCACACTTGGAGAACTTGGCATATAGCTGATGTCTCCTCAAAGTCTCCAACACAATCCTCAAATGTCTGGCATGCTCATCCTCAGATGCAGAATATACCAGAATATCGTCAATGAAGACGATCACAAACTGATCCAAATACTCCCTGAATACTCGGTTCATTAGATCCATGAAAATCGCAGGCGCATTGGTTACCCCAAAAGGCATAACCAAAAACTCGTAGTGCCCGTACCGAGTACTGAAAGCAGTCTTCACCACATCAGTTTCCTTCACCTTCACCTGATAGTATCCGGATCTCAAATCAATCTTCGAAAATACTGAAGATCCGGAAAGCTGATCAAACAAGTCGTCAATCCGAGGCAAAGGGTACTTATTCTTGATCGTGACCTTGTTCAAATCTCTGTAATCAATACACATACGGAGTGTACCGTCCTTCTTCTTTACAAACAGAACAGGTGCTCCCCAGGGCGAAACACTAGGACGTACAAACCCTCTGTCAACCAACTCCTGGAGCTGAACTTTCAACTCAGAAAGTTCTTTCGGTGCCATCCTGTACGGAGCTTTCGATATCGGAGCGGTACCCGGAAAAACATCGATAGAGAACTCCACATCTCTATCCGGAGGTAAACCAACCAACTCCTCAGGAAAAACATCAGCAAACTCCCGTACCACAGGGATCTCAGAAACAGAACCAACTTCTAGGTTCAGATCCCGCACCGAAGCCAAAAATACTGGGCATCCTTTCTTCCACATCCTGCTTACCTCCAATGCAGAAACCAGACTGGAGAGAACACCTCGTAATCCTTGAAATACAACTCTCTCTCCAGCCACAAGCAAACTCACTTGCTTCTTCAGACAGTCAATCTGGGCCTCATACTGACTCAGCCAATCCATGCCCAGAATCACATCATACGAAGAAATCGGCAATCGAATCAAACTCGATTTCCACTTCTTGCCAGAAATCTCGATCTCACACAAACAAAACTGTCGAGCAATCAATGGATTCCCAGCCGGTAAAATCACAGACAAAGAAACCGGTAAAACCATCGAATCCAAATGTAAAATCTCAAAACAATGCTCGGACAGAAAAGAATGACTCGCTCCAGAGTCAAACAAAACACGACAGGGCTGATCAGAAATGTAAACCGTACCTGTCACAACATCCGGAGCATCACGAGCCTCCTGCTGACTCAGACTGTAAACTCGTGGCTGAACTGGAACAGGAGCTGAAGCAACAGAACTACTCTGCTCCCTCTGAATCGTAGGTGGTCTCCGTGGTGCAGAACTAGAACCACCACCTCTACCAGCAAATCCCTCAGGGCGTGGAGGAACAGTCCTCGGTCTTCCTGCTGCTGAACCAACAGGTCTGACAAAGCTCTCAGATCGCTGCTCATATCCCATCTGTGGACATTCTGCAATCCTATGTCCTGACTGACCACATCTGAAACAAAGACCAGCTATCCTGTAGCACTGGCCATGGTGTCGTCGTCCACAACTCTGGCACACAGGTGCCGAACTGACAGATCCAGAACCAGTCGTACTGGTAGCAGTACCAGACGATCCTCCGCTCTTCCTGGAATCTCCAGATCCAGATCCAGGAACAAATCTCCTCTTCCCAGAGGAACCACTGCCAGATGTCTCTCCTCCAAACCTCTTCCTACTCGCAGTCCACCGCTGCTGAGTAGCCGTCATGTCATTCTCAATCAGACGAGCTCGCTCCACAAGCTCAGAGAAATCGGTGATCCGGAATGGTATCAGGGGCTGCCTCAAAGTGTCTCGCAATCCCCTCAGAAATCTGTAGCACCTCTCAGCAGATGTGCTAACCAGCTGCGGAGCGTACCTGGCTAATGCAGTAAACTCAGCCTCGTACTGCATCACCGTCTTGCTCCCCTGAACAAGTCTCAGAAAACTCTCCTGCATCTGCTGTCGTGCAGAAGGGGGAACAAACCAGTCTCGAAATACTTCAGTGAACTCTTCCCAAGTAATCAAAGAGTTCAATCTGCCCTGAAATCTGGCTGCTTGCTGGCCATCCCACCAGTGCTCAGCCTCTCCGTCCAACAGAAAAACAGCTAACGGAACTTTCCTGTCTGCAGGACACTGCATTCCGTCAAAAGTCTTCTCCAATCTCCTCAGCCACTCCTCGGCTGCTCTGGGCTCAACAGCGCCCTCAAACCTCGGAGGTTTCAACCTCAGAAATAACTGCAGGTGTCGATCAATGTCCTCAGATCTAACAGTCGAAGCTCTGCTCTGAGTCTCGCTCATCATCTGAGCAACAAGTGAAGCAAACTGTGAAAGCGTATCAGCACCGACCACTGGGGCTGTACTCCCCACTGGTGCTGCCTGATCGTCACTCTGACCGTCTGTCATGTCTGGGTCTGGCTGATCCATACAGAAAAATCCAGAAAAATCCGGAAAACTATCACAAAACAACACAAAATAACACAATAAAAAGCCAAACGACCCAAAACTACCTCCCAGACAGACTCACTGATCGCTTCCTAGAGCTCTGTTTTACAATCCAACCTGTTTCCAAAACCAGTGCTCTGATACCACAAAAGCTTGTCACGACCCGACCCGAGACGAGACGGATCCCGCCCGCGCCGGATCGCGACGGAGGATAGCTAACCAGGATCTGGCTTTGGATTAGGTTACTGAACTGATCTTCCAAATTCTTAACTCAACAGAAGCGCACAGAACAACAGAGCTACTAAAAACATCAAATGCAGCGGAACAAAACATCTATCTTTTCATTTCCTCAAAATAATCATCTACAGAACAGTACAAGGCTTTCAACAGAAAGAAAGACAGAACAGGAAAGCCATGACTGAACAAAAATCAAAAGTACAAAAGTACCTAATCTGATCAGACTCTGAAATCTAATCCTGGACCTCCTTGCCCTTCCCAGAACCTGAAAACCACCAGAAAGCAAGGGTGAGCTCAACAGCTCAGCAAAGCAACAAACCACCAATCTAAATCCTCAGAAAACAAAACCAAACTTATCAGACAGAAATCAGATCAGAAGTCGGAACAGAATCGGAAATCAGAACTTATACGGACAGATATCAAAGCAGAAATAGAATCGTACAGATCAGATCACAGAACAGAATAAACTCAGCAGAGTCGGAAACAGAAATCAGAATCGTACGGATCATATCATATCATAATCACAATTTCGTACAGAACAGAACAGATACAGAAAGTAGTACAGATACATATAGCTAAATGCCCTGACACTGACGGAATCTCTACGGATTCCGGCCCCTTATGCCTCCCTTCCCAGACACTGACTGAATCTCATAGGATTCAGGCCCCTTATGTCTCCCTTTGTGCTCACAGCACCAAAACAGATGTGCTTATAGCACCAAAACAGAATTCATCGGATCCGGAACAAAACAGATATCAGATTTCAGATTGAGCTCATTTCAGATTTCCCGTTTCACTAACTGAATCTCATAGGATCCAGGCCCCTTATAACTCCCTTTTTATAGCTTATACACATAGCATTTCAATTCAGAAGAAATCCGGACAATTCAGAAATTACCAAAAATCGGGCAGCACAACGGCAGTATACGGAATTTACACAAAAATTCCTGCAAAGAAAATTTACCGAATTCGCACAGACTACAGATATCAACATTTCAGAACTTTTATTCTACTGCACAGATAAATTCCAATTTCACAGAAAAATCCGGTCGACTAAAAACACAGTCGAAACAAAAATACCCGGACGAAAATCTTCAAAATATAGTCAAAACGTGCACACCCGGCACGGCAACGATATACAGAAAGTTACGCGGTAAAAACTGAACCGATCAAAAGATACGGACGAAATTCGCTAACGGAAACAAAACCCGGACAGAATATACCGCCAAACACGACGGAACTGAAAATTGAGAAAGGTAGAATGTGCCTTACCTCGAGCACAGCAATTTCCTCAACAGTCACTTCGATCGAAAACGGCTCCGCGTCGTCCGAAAATCCACTTTTCTCCAAAATCCCACGACTTTCTCTCTCCTCAGATATTTAATTTTTATTTTCTGATTTTTCTCTCTCTTCAAAACGACTGAAATCAGCCTTATAATACACAGATCGGCCTGGCCGATCGCAGCATCGTCCCGGGACGATCTGACCAAAAAGATCGGCCTGGTCTCCCTTCAGGGCTATTGCAGGGACGATATTTTCTACAGTGCCGATCGGCCTGGCCGATGTCTCCAATCGGCCTGGCCGATGCATGCAGAAAATCACCTGGAGCAAAACTGGGCAAAATCTGGAGCTGAATTTTCACTGATCGTCCCAGGACGATCCCAGATCGTCCTGGACGATACTGGAGCAGATTTTGATATTACACCTGTGCAGGATGGTGGGTTAACAGGTTTTTCTTTAAATAATGTAATTTTGTGTTATCCTTTACTGGAATGACGATTATGTTTACTAAGCCAATGATTACTGCTTACAAATTACCGCATACTAAAAAAAAAAGTGCAAGTCTCAAACACGTACATTCTTTTTAAGGTTAAAATTATGTTATGATTAGTAGCCCCATTATTATAGAAGATGTCACTACAGCTCTGACATTCTTTAATCCTAAAAGTATGATTTTGTAATAATATAATCCTTCGTTATATTTTATGAATAATAGTTGCCTCCACGTCTATAACTTCATTTTAATTTGATTATAATCATAGTAACAATCCAAATTCAATATTTGATGTCTAAATGTGGCATTGATAAGTAAATCTATACAAGGGAGAGGAAAACTATATATTTTTTGTAAGCTTTTATTCTTGCTAGCTGTATAACCATTACTAGGTTCGTGAATGATCAGCCGGTTCAATCGGGAACAGGTGGGATAGCTAGTTCGGTTTATATTGAGACCCATCTTAACATCAAATTGGTGAATAATCGGACGGATCACTTGTTCAATCGTATAACTGGTGAACTGATCGATTATAATAGAACCGTTCGGTTCAAATGATGTGGTCGTGGATTGCAAATCGAATAGTCAAAATAAAGTAAAAAAATAAAACTAAGGATGTAAAACCGTATAACTGTAAGCAGCTAGCATATTCATGCATGCCTTTTAAGTATTGTAAACGAGTCGAGTCTCTATTCAATCGGCAAGTTTCAAGTTCGATCACTCATTTTATTTTCTATTTTTCGCTCATGCATCCTTCCTCACCATCTCGTTGAAGTCTCTTACTTCTCTTATTGCTTTGAAGAATTCTTCCTCAATGTTGACCCTCTTTTTCACATAGACTTGGGTCAAAAGGCTAACCTGGTCAAATTGACCAAGCCATGCCCCAAGACACCTTCTTTGGGTTCCATGGGTCAGACAAAGTCTCTTGAGCTCAGACCCATGCCCTGGGTCAACCCATACACTCTCCCTTTTGATTTCAAATCAATCCATACTCCCTTAGCTCAATTTCTAACCTCTTTTGGACTCAGTGGGTCAAACCCAACCCATTGGGCCCGGACCCCTGCCCTGGTTCAACCTGGTTGACCAGGTCAACCCAGGTTAACCCATTTAGCCTAAGGGAGCTCAATTTGAATTCAAACACAATCTTTGGCATATTCCCTCACCATCCTTGATCGAATTGATCAAGTTGACCAAGTCAAGCTTTGACTTTGTCAACCCAAGTCTAATTAGGTCAAATTGACCCGTTTAGGTCAATTTAAAACCCATTCAATGCATTTAAAACCTTTTAAAGTGCTCCATTCATTCAAATCATGGTTAAACCCATCTAATTCTCTTCTATTTAGCCCTAGATTCGATCTAGACCGTCCATGATAGGTCTAGGGTTTTAAATAGGGAAATTAGGGTTGAGCCAAAGGATCTTTTTTTGAACTCTCTCTCTCTCTCTAAGCCATCCTAACCCGAGAGCTTTGGTGGGAGAGCTCTTCCAACATCCTCCAATCTTCCCAAGTCAATTACCTTCGTTCAAACCCCACCGGTAACCGGATTCCGGCGAGCTTGAGTCAAAATACTCCCAAGGCAATTTCCCATAGATCGAAGGCATTTCAAAGCTCGACTTTAACTACAAAATCGTACAAGGACAGTCTACAAGCTCAATTGTACAAATAGCTCCTCAGTCTATTCATTGGATTCCTCATGATTATATATATATATATATATATATATATATATATATATATATATATATGAAGTTTTCATGTAAAAATTTTCTCGACACTACTATCTCTACCCATTAATCTCATAATCTATTCATTAATATGTTAGTCTACGAAATTTGAATACAAAGTAAAAGCATAAAACTTTCTCATCATACTCTCACAAATTTTCTAACACTCAACAATATTCATTGAAAGAAGCCTTCTTAGTTAGGAGGATGCATTTCTAACTATAAATTAAAATTAACATAGTACACCTTATATTAAATCTTGAAGTTTGAGATACAAGGATTCATTTTCCCTTGCCTTACCTATTATGAAGATCAAGCCAGTGTAACTACATGAATATTAATAAAATTAATCGAGAGTGACCTCTCCTTTATTAAGGAATACATTCCTAACTGTAACTTTGACATACCACCCTGCATATTAAATATCGGACGGTTCAGATGAAATATTATCAGGTGCATCTCTTCCCGCGAATCGTTGGATCTAAAAATACTTATCACAGCAAATTTACTATATGTTAAATGACAATAAATATTGTATTTTTTAATACAATTTCTGTAAATTTTTTGTACGAATTACAATTTTTCTTATAACGCCTTTTTTTCTCTTTTCTGCACGTTGGAAGAAAGTCAAATCAATTGATTTTCTAAGAGACACGTGGCATCATTTGAAATATTGAGTACACAATCACCAGCGTTATTGTCTTCGTCCTATGGAAAAAGTCGGGATTCGTCTTCCACTCCACACGGAACAACGACGATTCTCATAGGCACGACGAAGAAAAATATTTGTACCTGATTAAATTTTTATCAGAGTCAGTTTAAGAATTTATATTATATTTTTAAATAAATTTAAATAAAATGTAGAGAAATACTGAAATATTATTATTATTATATATATATATATTAAAATTATACATATATTTAATAGAATTAATATTTATAAAACTAATTATTATAAAAAGGACATGCGATGAATTTTTAGTTCTAGGAGATCCAAGTTTTTTTTTTTTTTTTCTCGATAAATACCAGATATCCCAACTTCCTTCAAATTCCCCACCCAAAATCTCCTTTCCTGCCTTAACCTGAATTAAACATGGCGGGAAAAGTGCTTCCGGTTTGCAAACCCTACTTCCTCAAGTCGGAAATTATTACCGGAATCCTCCGACGAATCAATAAAACATCCCTCTGCACGCTCCTCCTCTTCTCCGTTTCTCTCATCTCCTACTTCGTTCTCTTATCCGCTCCATACAACTGGCGATTGTCTTCATGCCAGAGCGCCACGATCACCACCGTCGATTCGCTCCAGCCAACGAACCTCTCCCACATCGTCTTCGGGATCGGTGGCTCAGCTCGCACGTGGAATCGGCGTCGCTGGTACAGCGAGGTTTGGTGGCGGCCGAGCGAGATGCGGGGCTATGTGTGGCTTGACGAGGCGCCGATTGAAACGAATTGGTCGGCGGCGAGCCCGCCTTGGCGGGTGTTGGCTGCCGGGACGGATCGGTATGCGGGACACTCGGCAGCAGCGCGGATGGCTCGGATTGCGACGGACATGTACGGGTTGGGGATGGAAGGGGTGCGATGGTTCGTGATGGGGGATGACGACACCGTTTTCTTTCCTGAGAATCTGGTTGCTGTTCTGGGGAAGTATGACCATGAGCAGATATATTATATTGGTGCGCCGTCGGAGAGCGTGGAGCAGGACGAGATTCACTCGTACGGAATGGCGTTTGGAGGCGGCGGGTTTGCCATCAGCTACGCGGCGGCGGCGGCCCTCTACGGTGTTATTGACGGGTGTCTTGAGAGGTACGCTTATTTCTACGGAAGCGATCAGCGCGTTCATGCCTGCTTCAGCGAACTGGGGGTTCCGCTCACCAGAGAACCTGGGTTTCATCAGGTATTGGGTCAAAATTTTATCATAAATTTTACTAGAATGTTAAAATTTGACTAGAACTTGTACAAATCTGAATGCTCAACATTTACTCAATTGACATTTCTTTGTTTAAGTTTTTAAACATTTTCGTTTTATATTTCAAAAACTAGTTTATTAAATTTAGATTAAATGTTAATTTACTATTTTTAATGACTTTTTCCATAATTTTTAATAATTTTATATGTTTATATATTTTGAAATTAAAGAAAGAAATAAATAAATGAGTTAAATAAGATATTATTTGGCTCAATTTGAAGTTTTGAAACATTTTTAATTTGTGTGGATTCTTTGCATATAAATTGAATAAAATGATAGTTTATCAAAATAATAAATATATTAAAAAAATTGTAAGACTATGAGTAAAATTGAAATGCTTTTTTGTGCGGGCTGCCTCTCTCTTTTGAACTTTTATTAGGTCCGGTGTAAGGACATAGAGGAACGTCCGGTCGGAGGCAAAATCCCGCCAAAAAACTCGGTATTTGCTCGGTATTGCTAGGTATTATTTGATAATAACGAGGAATACCGCTCTGTGAAGACCAATACCGAGTTATACCGAGCTATACCGAGTTGTACCAAGTTTTTTCTAGGAAAAACTCGGTACAACTTTTGTATAACTCGGTATTGCTCGGTATAACTCGGTATAACTCGGTATTGGGTCTTCACATGATGGTATTCCTCGTTATTTTTTGGTATTGCTCGGTATTTCTCATTTTTTGGCGCGATTTGGCCTCCAACCGGACGTTCCTCTACGTCCGGTCGGAGGACGTAATAATTGTTCCTCTCTTTTGGGAGAAATTATTTTGTGCAGAGACGGGAATGAGAGAATTGTTTGGTTTATCTTGTGAACATTTAATGTAGCTCAAAGCATTTTTACTGTTGATAAAGATAAAACCCGACGGTTCCCTCCATCCAATATCCGCACAGAATAGACTCTCCTCTTTTGAATTATTTTATGCAATCCAATGGCTTAGATTAACGGTTAGAATACAAGCGTTGGCCCCAAATTTTTCCAAAAAAAGAATACAAGCGTTGCAGCTTTTTAGTCTTTTCTTTTCAGATGTTAGCTTTTTATTCTTTTTCTTTCAGATGTTGTCGACTTGTAGCCTTCATTCTCTTTGCAATGTACTTATTTTGCATGTCGAGCTATATTGCTGCATCTGCTGCTTTAATAAATATGAGAAACATTTTTTTTTTAATTTTTGTTGGGATTTTAAGCAAGTATAAAATATAGTTAAAATTTTATAATAGCCTATGAAGACTTCACAGATTTCTCTCATGAAATGGTACTGCGGCTGTTTATTTCCCGGATTAGTTTAAATAAAAAATACTTGTACTTGATAAAACATTCAGGCCCACATCTTCCCTAGAAAACTCAGAAAAAAATGATTTTGCTATACGTACAGCCGATACCGAACTCGAAATTACTGAACACACAACATTTACAATGGCAGGTTGACCTCCGCCGCGACGTTTATGGAATGCTAGCGGCGCACCCGGTGGCGCCGCTGGTATCCCTCCACCACATTGACTTTGTTCAACCCATCTCGCCGCTCTTCCCCTCCCAACTAGATGCCCTCCGCACCCTCTTCAACGCCGCTCGCACCGACCCTGCTCGCACACTGCAGCAGAGCATCTGCTATCTCACCGGCCGCTCATCGCCCGCCCTCAATTGGTCGGTGTCCGTCTCATGGGGGTACACGGCCCAGCTTTATCCATGGATTGTAGAGCCCAATCAGTTGGAAGTGCCGTTCCGGACCTTCAAGACATGGCGAAGCTTCAGGAAAGGGCCCTTTGGTTTTAACACGAGGGAGCTAGCGCCGCCAGACTTGCCCTGCAAGCGTCCATTACGGTTTTTCCTTGACAGAGTTGCCGACGGGAGTAACGGGACGGTGACGGAATATAAGAGCTTCGGCTGGGGAGACGAGAGCAAGGAGTGCGATGAGCCGGGCTTCCGCGCGGCCGCTAGGGTGGAGAGAGTGCGGGTCTTCGCTCAAAGGATGGATCCAAAAGTCTGGCAGAAGGTTGGTACCGTAATGTATACCTTCTATGTTTACGAGGAAAGCACTTTTTTAAAAACGATTATTGTTGGTACATGGCAGGCACCGAGGCGGCAATGCTGCGATGCGCGGCGAAAGACGGATGGGGAGTGCATTGAGATCCGGATAAGGGAGTGCGGCCTCCGCGAATCAACATTCCCGCTATGAGTTTTTCCTATAGGTTTAATTAATCACTTTTCTAACTGGAAAAATATAGCGTCAAGAGATTTTTTTATCAGATAAAATTTAGAACTGTTATATATTTATATATATCTTGGTGTAAATAACTGTTACCCATCTCTTTACTGACGATCGGAGAGATATAGGAGATGTACAGGTTCAATTAGTTAATTAATATACTTATTTTTTTTTATTTTACAGTCTATTTCATTTAGGAGAATAGGCAGGCTTCTTTGACTGGAATTACCATGCCATGGGGATTTTTCCTGTTCTTTATGTTCGTTAAACCGACTTTGGACTTCTTACGAAGAAGAAAAGAGGCAACTCATCACCCCGCCCCTCACTGCAATTTGCTGCCGACCATCCCAACTAATTGGTTGACTCTAGTTTTATGAGATAAGTTACTTTAATTGTGGTGCTTGGTAGCGTTGGATGTTAGGATTCAATGGAGACAGAATAAATTTTTTAGAAGAATTTTCGGAAGCGTACATGAATCCATTGAAATGAAAAATTGAGGTTTTTGATCTTCCACGTTTAGAGCGGTGTTCTCCAAGAGAGTGAGAGACCCATTTTTTTTCACTCAAGATAAGAAATGAGAGAAATGAGAACTTAACCGTTTAAACTGGGGATCATGACCCTTTTATACATTAATTGTAAATATTTTATTTAAGCCCATCATTAAAATAAAATAAATACTCGATCTTTACACAAATTAATTCCATACAATTTTAATTGAGATGATACATAAGCCAAATAATAATTTAATACTTAAATAAACCACTAATTTAATTGACATAATTTTTAGGTAGCTTTTAATGTATAAAACTTTATTTATATGTATATATATATGGGCCCACATATAAAAATTTCCCAACATTGAGGAAGGGCGTTTAAACGGCACTTTCTTCGAGGAGTGTGATGTATAGATATTTTATTGTAATATATTTTCTGTTGAAATAAATGTTTAAATACAAATTTAACATGCTTAAATAATTATCTTTTAATTAGAAAGATTTTAAAATTCTATATATAGCTGAATCAGATAAATTTTAAATTAGTCAATTTTTTTTTTTAACTAGAGATATTTTAAAATTAATCATCAAGATAATTATATATAAATATGAATTATTAATAAATTCCTATTTACGATATTTGATTTCTTTATTTACTCGTAAATAATTTGAAAGATATAAACGCATTCCTTGTATCTTAGAAACTCAATGAAATAAATATATATATATATATATATATATATATATATATATATATATATATATATATGGAATCCATACATTTTAATTTTGAAAGTTAAAAGTTTAGTTCGCTTGAATAATGAATTCAAAACAAGAAAAATTGAGCATTCAAATTTTGTAGTATGGTCACAAAATTTATTGTTCATTAGAGAAGTAATTAGAATTCAATGATCAAATTAATGATGTGACAGAATTATCTAGTTCTAATTATAAATTTTTCATGAATGATTATTTCATATGCAATGATTAAATCAATAAACAATTCAATTTTTTAAATTGAGTCATTTATGCTATAAATTCAAGAGGTTAATTTCATATTTATAGTGGAATAATATTAAAATTATTAATTTAATTTATTAGTTTAAGAGTTAAATTAATGATTAGCTTCATTGGAGCTTGAATTATAGCTTAATAAATCCCTTCTTTATCACCTTAACACTATTATATATTAATTAAAAATTATTATTGAAATTTTAACATAATATAAATGTTAAATTATGATTACATTAATAACACATTTATTTTATAAGAATATTTTTTGAATATTGTATAAAGCTTCTTGAAATGATTGTGTCATGATAAATATATTTTAATATAAAGATGATAATGTATCTTTAAAAAATAGAGATGACGATCTATAATGTAAAAAGTTACTTTTTAAATTACAAAAACAAGCTTATGAAAAAAGTGTCCAATTTAAGATGTAAATTTTTCTTATAAAATAATGAATCAAGTTCTACATAAATTTTTTTTTTTTAAGGATGAAATTATGTTGAGAACACAAATTGACAATTACATTAAAAAAAAAAGAGTATTCATCAATAATTGATTGAAGGTGCTCACTCACTAAAATATATTTGGTGAGGCGATTAGAAGAAGAATACTTACAGTCACAATCGACATTTGTCGATCAGAAGAATATTTACAATTTCAATCAATATTTCAGTAAGTTTTTTTTTTATTTCTTATTTTAAGAATATTTATTTACAAAGAAAATTAAAATTAAAAAAGTTCGAATTTAATTTTTCAAATCCAGATTTTTTTTGGCTTTTATAAATGAATATAACGATCCAATTCATATTTATTCAGGAAATCATTTTTTTAATTTTTGGTGACCCCTACCATCGCATGGTCTCTCATGATCTATTATGTATGTAAATCCCCCCATTTAATAACATAAAATTCAAAAAATGAATATTTTTTTTTTAGAAATATAAATATGTGTATAATAAGCATTTAATAATTATTTGTACAATAAAAAATGGCAAACGATTTTAATTTTAATATTATAATAAAACTTCAGTGTATAACAATATAGGTGTGCAACCTAAATATATAAGTTTCTAAATAATAAATTCGATCACATTAATGATCATTAACATCCAATTGCAAACAAATTTTGCCACCACTAAGCTATCGCTTACAAAATTTAGCAGGTCTAAATTAATCACTAATATATATTCACCATATTTATGAATAAAAATGAACTCAATTATTACATTTTTTTTGTTGTATTTCTACTTCGTCCTAGGACGATCAATAATGATTGCTAAATTTATACTCAAATTTTGATGTAACAGATGCCGATAGAAAATTAATATTAAAATATTTAGTTGTAAGGCAAATGTTTTCACACTAAATCAAGAGCTTATGCATGGCTTCTAATTATCTAGGATAAAAGAAAGACCAATATGTCTCAATAAGGGTGTCAATATTTGACACGACATGAAAATCCGACCCGAACCCGACAAGGAATTTTCGGGTTAGACCCGACCCGTTTTGAAAACGGGTCGGGTTTGGGTTCGTAGATTCGACTCGTTTGAAAAACGGGTCGAGTTCGGTTTGACCTGACGGGTAGCCGGGTCAACCCGGAAACGCGTTTAAAATGACGACTATCCGGCTGCTGCCCTTGTGCCCCTGGGCTGCCCGCGATCGTGCCCGCGCACCCGACCCGCGCTGCAGCGCCAGCCGCTCGCTCGTGTTTGCGCACCCGCCCCGCGCTGCAGTGCCTGCCACTCGCTCCCGTCCGCGCACGACGTACCAGCCCTGCACTGCCGCAACCCGCCCCGCGCATCTGTTCCCATGTCGGGTCGAGTCAACCCGGCAACCCGCCGTGTCTGGTCGAGTCAACCTGTTTACCTACCAGGGTCAGGTTAGGGTCGTCCCGTTTGAACCCGGGTCAGTTCCAGGTTCGACTCGAACCCGACCCGTGACCCGAAATTGACACCCCTATGTCTCAAGTCCTTTAATCTAAAATGATATTGTTATCTCCACATGCTATTTGTTTACCTCCCACCCCTTTGAGTGGCATCTCCAAGGCTTCTTGTCGACAAACCCAGGGACTCTATGACCCATCTCCACCAACTTTTATCAATGAAATCTCCTATGTTGGCAGCATCAATTCATTTTTAATGTAATTCCTCTCTTATTGGATTTCTTCGATTAACTTCTAGTTATTATCACAACCATATCAAACACATTGTCTAGATCATTTAATTAACTTGTCGACTCATCTAACCAGTTGGTTTCATGTCACTAACTCTGATGCTAAACATAGTACTTTTTTATTTTCAAACATTATGTGCCATTTTCTTGCCTACTAACACCTTAATATTTTTTTCATTATTATATTATGCCTACCCGGGACTTAACTAATGTATACCCAACATTTATGTCATGTCAACAAGCCTTAAAGTTGAAAGATTGTAAAATTGTTAGGCTAAAGGAGAAAAGTTAGTACATGATCCTTATACTAGGCATCGCTTTGTACTAATGGCACTCATACTTAGTTATTACCCCTCCATTTAGGGACAACAAACTTTATACAGGAGGCATCTCAACTCGAAAGATTATGCCAACTAATGTAACCCTTGTAGATTCTATATATTTGTGTAGCTTATTTTAAATCTCTTGATCGAACTAAGTATCTTCTTCAATGATTTATACTCATTAAGACTGAATGAAAATACCTTGGTGCGTATGGAGTATAATGTTTCTTTCATTCTATACATGAATGCTTGAGAAAATATTTCCTCTGTGATTTTTTGACTCCATAGAGCATCTCCCCGTGCATTTATCATATTAGATTAGAGTTGACGAACCTGTTCAATATCGATAGATGTATTCTTTTAAGAGATAATTTTTTTGCAAATATAGCATATCTAATATTATTAGTAAGTTATTAATTCATAATCATACATCATTCAGGCATTTGAATAAAATTAAGAAGACTGTAAAGAATAAAGCACATCCTAAAAGATTAATTTATAAAGCATAAACATATATGATGTATAAGACTAATATATTTTGTTCGTACTACTTCGACCAAGAGTTACAATCACTAAGGAATATACCTCAAAATTTTGGTATTCCAGATATAAGTCAATCTACCAGTAATATATTATTATTCAACGGATGTGACGAGCAAGTAGGCACTTGCACTCTTCGCTATTTTATAGATAAGGATATGAGAGTTGTCATGTTGTACACAGTACTAAATTGTGCTAAAGTTGAGCTTTATCTTGAGTTTGTTTGAGTTATATTGTAATAACTTAAATATATGAAATAAATTTATTTAAAAATTAAAAAAAAAAACTGAAGAAGAGTGCTTTAATATTAATCTTGTGAGCACTGCGACGCTGGACCATAATATATATATATATCCCTGCCTCACCTCACCGACTCCCTCACTTGGTTGTTTGGCTAAGAAATTGAAAGTGAGGAAGAAGAGATATGAGAGAAAAATGTCTTTGGATCACATTTATTAATCATTCTTATTATAAATTTTATTCAATTCATTATAAGTGACTATTATTTTTGTTTTCAATGATTTTGATTTCTACAAATTTTATTTCTCATAAATATGTCAAAAAAGTATTCTCCTAATTTCATAAGTTTTCACTGTGCCCTTGATCATGAAATATTTATCAAGCATTTAAATGCATTAGAGATGTCTTAAATGAGCGATTTTGGACTTGTTGGATTTGTCTCATCTAGCCACTCGATTTGACTATAAATATGTCATATTTGGATTTCATCTGGTCATCCAATTAATGTTTTGAAGCTTTCAAATAGATTTTGATCCATTGATTTGAGTTTATTTAGGCTTGGATTTGAGCAAATTTATTATCATTGAGTCTGTCTCTTTGAGATATTCAATTTGGCTATAAGCTTAATGAAATATGAGTTTGGATTATCCTGAATTTAATTTTTAAAGCTTCCAACTTATTTGCATCAAGAGATTCATGCCCGGTCAAGGGGAATTTTTAATGATATCATAGATGAATTTCATTGATTATGGGAAGACTGATGCCAAACATAACAAGGAGACTCCAGCATAAAATTTATAAGAATTACTGATTCTTTGTAAATTCTCTGTTTCTGCTATATATGGATGTCTTGTATATGGAGGGGTGGATTTTGAGTTCTAGTTCTTTATCTTCCTTTATGTTAAAAGAAAACAAGAGAAAGAAAATAATAATACAAGCATATCTTTTTTCCTTTTCTTTTTCTTCTCTTTTGTTCGTGGCCTTCAAGAATTTTTTTTTGTGAATGTCTGTTGAAGGCAATTGAAGGTGTTTGTCTTTCCAGAAGGTCCTACATTAGAATCCTCGGTTCTTTCAAATTTTCAGTCTTATATGGAGACCATCATGGAAGTGGCTCAATTCTTCTCTTTTGTTGAAATCTCATGGCCATCCTAGCTCGTTTCCCATTTTTTTGGATTCTCTCTCACATATATCCTAAATAATCTTTTACAACCCTCACTGGTCTAACTCACATATATCCTTCACATGCCAGTGAATCGCCTCACAAATTTTTGTTAGAAATCTGGAAATTTGTTGCTAAATTGTAATGAGCTCTGACTAGATCCTTCTACCCACATTTGACTCTTTTTCTTAAACAAGTTTCTGTCATCTTTTTAGGCTATCCTACATAATTTTATCCATTAGCTTTCTGTGATTTTTATCATTGAACTGAACTTTTATAATTTTGAAGTATTTTGAGATTAAATGTATTTGAGCTGAGGCTCGAAATTAAAAAAAAAAAAAAAAATCTTTTTTTCCGGATATTTCTTGCTCCCTTCACTACATTTGGAGGGATAGAAATGGGAGAAGGTTTGGCAATATTATTGAAAGTGTTTCTACAACATGAGAGCTCTTAATTATATGACTTCCTCCAGGAAGAGTTGATGTTTACTACAGCAGTTTCTTTATTAATTGTTGTTTTGCATTCAATGGCAACTGCTTTAGTGGATCTGACTCCCTCCCGCCTGTAT
Source organism: Dendrobium nobile (assembly GCA_022539455.1). Classification (NCBI taxonomy): domain Eukaryota; kingdom Viridiplantae; phylum Streptophyta; class Magnoliopsida; order Asparagales; family Orchidaceae; genus Dendrobium; species Dendrobium nobile. The sequence goes on along the minus strand of CM039729.1, from coordinate 20,485,233 downwards.
TGGCTGTATATGATCGATTTCTTCACTGTTTTGGCATTTCATGGCATTCATTCGAGCAGAGAGGGGATAAGAAGGGCTCTTAAACGAGGTCTTAAAACTTCTGATTTGCTTATTAAGAGAGGGATCCCGGTTGCCTCCAGGTGTATTCTTTGCTCTGTTGAGCCTGAATCACACTCACACCTGTTCTTTCAATGCGATTTCTCATATGCTATTCTGCAAAATATCATTCATCAAACGGATTTCTTATTGCTGAGACCGACTCTCAACCAGTTATTTTCACATCTTGAAGAAAGGAACATTTGCAAACAAATTAAAATTTTTTACTTCGTTTCTGTTAACACAAGTGATAAGCTGGAAAGCTTATATAAGCCAAGCGACTTATATTCCACTGCTCCACCTCCTCTGCAGCGCATCATCACAGGAAACGGATTCCACCAGCGCCGCCTGACTCATCTGCAATACCTGATTTCTCCAACTAACTTGATTCCTTTACTATCGTTAAATACTCAAATGTATTAGCAAAATTATTATAGAGAAATGAATACCAGAGCTTCCTCTTTCCCTGTTCCGCTTCTTCTTCTTTCTCAGTTCTAAGTTCTGCTTTATCTAACCTTGTTATTGCAGGTTATTACAGTTTCGACTTGCACGGTCATTTATTTTATTTGCAGGGAAAGAAATGATAGGTTATTTGGCAATTCCTTTATGAATCACTTGAACATTGTGGACAAAATTAAGAAGGCAGTGATCTTTAAAACTACCAAATGGAAGAGTTTTCATCTTTTTCAACACCTGCTGTGCTGAATGCTTTTTCCCCCTTCTCTATGTCTGATTTTGTTTCTTATGGCTGGGCTCATTCATTCGGTTTTTGGACTGCTTCTTTGCTTTGTTGGTTTTTCTAATACCCTTTGGAGGCAACCAAGGTATCAGCCGGCTGCAAGGTTCGAACATAGTTGTTTTGATGGACTATGATGAATGTTGGTCCCTACCAGCTGCTCCTTTGGATGGTCTTTCCTGGCAACCGGGAGCATTTTGATGCTCAATTTTCTGTGGGAGGTTCTTTTTTGGACATTCTGAGTCCATTAGCCCTTGTTTTATCTCTTCTTCCTTTTGTTCCTATTTCATTTTATTTCACTGCTAACATTTTTTCTGTTGTTTAGCATGTGAGCTGACTGTTTTGTTTTCAACAGCTTTTACTCGTAATCTTTTTCATTTTTATAGAATGGGCAATTTGCCCCAAATTTTCCCAAAAAAACAAGAAAAGCAGCCCTACTTACCACAAAAATAGAAAACCAGGATGAATCCCTGCAAGTCCAAACCAAAAGCAATCTCTTGTATATGAAAGGATGAAAAAAATGAGATGAAGAAATTAAGCCACGAACAATAAGATACGAGCAACCATAAAATCTGTCACACCATCCTTCATCACAAATTAAACCAAAACCTAAGGCCAAATAAACAGAGTAAGCAGAAAAAATCGATACCATGAAGCAGCCAATAAAGAAACAGAGAATGCAGCCGACAGAGGAAGCACAATGGCAGAACAGTCGAGGAGAAACCGAAATAGCAGATAGTCTGCCATACCCACAAATTAAAGTTAACTTGAAGGAGATAATTAAATGTGCTAAAAGTATGAGGATAGCTTCTAAAATACTTTCTACAAATAATTTTATCTTTCCGTTGAAAGTTCTCTTTATGAATAATAGTCGAGAGGCTGAAGATTCTATTGCCAAAAATTTCAATCATTGTGTTCCCTCAAGTGGCCCAAAATTTTCAATCCAGAGTTAATTTAGCCAAAGTTTTCCACCTGAAAAAGGAAACCAAATTGCTTGGCTGTAACTGAATGGAAGACATAAATGTCATGTTGCTATCGCCACATCAAATTGATGGAATTTTTGCAGAAATTATTCAGCAAATATAGCACCATGTGATGAATGCACTTTTTTTTTGGAACGGGAGAATCATTCCAAAGGGAGAGCATGGTGGCGTAACTAATCTCTCGATAGAATCGAGCGAGGCCACCCACCGGTATCGATCTCACACTTGCTTTGCCCCACTGAAGATGCGAGGTCATAGTAGAGGAGATTCAAATCCGGGAGGTTTTACCAACCACCCTAAGTCTCGATGGATATGAATGCTCTTCCAATTACTGAGGAATATGACAGTTTGTGGTTATCACAAACAAGGTGTGAGAAGCAGTGGATTAAATGAAATTGACTTTTGACCTGTAGTTTCTTGATATGATTCAGTGCAGGGAGGCATCATACCTTACTTTTAGATGGGTCCTGTCGGCCTGTAAGGCACTCTTCCAGCCGTGCCCTTTTTATAGGCATTACTTTCCAATAGGAGGTTGGAAGCCAAAGCTTCCTTCTTTTGGGAATGAATTGGTAGCCATGGCTGTAATATTATGTAAAATGAAGAAGAAAGTGCAGCAGCTAATTTGTCTTGTGTTTGCGATTCGTACAGGAAAAAAACGTCTCGAAGAACTTGATAAATGAAATAAAAGTGAGCTATATTGGGTGCTTTTCAATTCCATTCAAATTTGAAATAGGAGACTCATAGTTTTGAAAAAGAAAAAAAAAACTTGAAGTTTTGTAGTACTCCTATGATCAACTGGGCTATGTTCATCCTGAGTCAACAAATAATTGTAGATGTTTGGGATGATCATTTTCTAAGGAGGGGGTACTGTGTGACTTGTTATAAGCAAAGAGGATCCTATAAAGAAAATTACTGTCAATCATCTCATTTTATAAGTTTAGGTTGAACCTCTCTAATTCTGTATAATCTAATTGCTTCAATCTTATTTCCCTCTTTTTTTTGAAGAGAAGAGAGTAAGTCAACATAACGTCAAGCCGTCAATGAAGGTCAAACGAGAAAAAAGCTATAAAATTTTCTATGATACTAAGAATTTTATTTAATTGTAGATGTCCTTAAAGTGTAGGATAATATTTAATGAATATTTTTTAGAGAAAACATTCTAGCCCTTTTATTAACCAAAATATATTAAATTAAATTAGCATATATTCTATAGTTTAAATTATTTATTCTACTTTGAAAATATCTATATACACAACTCACCTTGGTCTGTTGGTTGAGAACTTATGCTTCCAACTAAGAGGTCTTGGGTTCGAGTCTTTGTATATGCGTTGTGTGTGTGAGTTTGCATTAAATGACCTAAATGTCCTAAAAAAAGTACCTATATGATCCTGCTCATGGGCTCACCCAATGGGTTTGCTTATGGTAGGGTTAACTTGAGTGCTCGACCATTAGCTATGATTGATGTTTTATTGGTCAGTGCAACCATTAAAGTCTTGGATTAATCAGTAGAGGGTACTATTTTGAAGCTAAAGATGTTAAAAGCCTCATCTAAGTTATAAATCAAAATTTTAGAAAATAAGGCAATAGAAATAATTCTAAGAATGTTGAAGAAGAAAAATTTAAGAATTTTAGAAGATGAAAATTATATGTTATAATCTTTGTGTTAAAATACTCATCTTTGCAAGATTAATTTAATGCTACAAATGACCCTAGAAATAAAGTCATATATGAATCACAGTAACATTAAAAAGTTGTTGATGGTAGGCTTTCAATTTTGAGAAGATGATTATCTCTTTAAGACCATTATAATAATAATGATGGCTTATAAATTAGGCTTTTATAAAATTTACTTTAACTTATGTATTTTGTCTAATTTCTATAGAACGAACTGATGTCAAAATATATGTTGCGCACCAGAATTACAAAAGAGTAGCAATTATATGAATAACTTGATTACATAAGTAGAATAATTTCTGTAGAACCATCTGATATCAAAATCTCTTCAGACGGGAGACCGAAGACGTCTAAAGCTTTTACCCCAATGAGGTTTTCTGGAATGACAGATCGAGGATGAGTGGACAGGAGGCCGATTATTGAAGCTCACGCCACACGTCAAGCAATTCTACTCCGTCAGGATGTTCGCTCAAAATGGAGAAGGTGGACAGCGTTTCAACGAAAACGGAGATGAGTTTCTGCGTTCGATGGAATGGAGAAGATGAGCAAATGCCAAACGAACCGCTCAAACAAGAGGAATGGAAGATGAGTTACGCGTGCGAAGAAGCCAGCGTCGTGTGGGTTTTGACTGACAGGAAGAAGGAGTGGTATTTTAGAAAGCCAAGTAAGTTTTAAATGGTAGGTGTGTAATTAGACAACTATAAATGTTAGGTGAGTAAATAAGAAACTTTTAAGTGTTATGTATGTAGAAATACCAAATAATAAATGTGCAACTAAATTATATCAAAAAAGTAGACAAAATAAAAGTGGGATGACACTCCCTTATCTTAAACCTCTTCTCTCTCCAGCTCTATGTTCCATAGAGTTACTCTCTATAATTATAAATCCCTCCTTCTATACTTGACAAAATATAATTACTACATTTTTAAAATTCTTCTCAAACACCCTTTTATATAGATAGGGAGTGTTGGTTTTTTTTTTTTCAAAAAAAAAATTATAATATTATTAATAAAAATAAAGAGAGTTAAATAAAAAGTAGAGCAAAAAAATAGAACAAGCAACACATAATGATTTCACAAAAAGTAATGTCAATGCCATAAGAAAATAAAAAACAAAATATATAGATATTGAATACAATGATTTTAATAACACTTAAATGTTAAACTAATTTTGCATTAATTTCAAACACATTGATCCTTAGATTATTTCTAAGGTGCTCAACTCAAACATCATGTGAGCTCAATATTCTGATGAGCTCTTCAATGTTGTCGTCCGGTTGCTCCTTTGTTGTCTCGCTTTACTTCTATAATTTTATTTTATTTTTTATTTTATTTTTATAACCCACAAAAAAATCTACGTGTTACATTTATTTTATACCTTTTTATTTTACTTCTATAATCTTATTCCTTTTAGATCTGAGTTACAAACTTTTGTGATCCTAAGGTTTAATTGTTAATAAACTAAGCTTCTTCTTTTGTATGCATGTCTTTATCCTTCTTTGATTTGCTTAATTTAATCTAAAATCATGCTGTTAAAGATTTCTTTGAAGGTAATCCTTACCCCAAGTTTTTTTTCTTCTGCTAATATTGTGCTTATCCCTAAGAAGGAAGGGGCTAATGCTTGGAAGGAATTTAGACCGATTAGCCTATGCACTTTTTTTAATAAATTGAATTCTAAAATTATTGCTAATAGATTGGCTAATATGCTTCCTAGAATTATTTCTCTGAATCAAACGGGTTTTGTTAAAGGTAGGAGTATTAGTGACAATGTTTTATTGGCTCAAGAATTGGTTCATGAGATAAATAATAAAATTACGGGGGGGGGAATATTATTTTTAAACTTGACATCACTAAAACCTATGACAATCTGGAATGGAGTTTTTTGTATAAGGTGATGGATTTGTTTGGTTTTAATCATAATTTCATTATGTTGATTAAAAATAGTGTGGAGAATTGTTTCTTTTCTCTTATTATCAATGGTATAAACCATGGTTTTTTTAAATCTGCTAAGGGTCTTCGTCAAGGTGATACTATATCTCCGGCACTTTTCATTATTGCTATGAAATATTTATCTAGAGGTTTGGAAGACCTGTTTGCTAAAAATGTTCAACTTAGGTATTATACTAAAAGAGGCTTCAATATCACTCACTTGAGTTTTGCGGATGATTTCATCTTATTTACTAATGGTGCTATTAAAAATGTGAAAATTCTTATGAAATTTCTTACTGAATTTCAAAATTGTAGTGGCTTGGCTTTTAATTCTGAAAAGAGTACTTTTATTGTTGGTAAGTCTATAAATCCTAATAGGATTAATGCTATCCATAGAGGAAGTGGTTTTAAAGCTAAAAATTTGCCTATTAAATATTTGGGTACGCCTATTTTTAAAGGTAAAAAGAAAAATTTTCTTTTTGATGATATTTTTTCGATCATTCAAAAGAAATTGGCTAATTTGTCGGCTAATTTTCTTTCTTTTGGAGGTCGTCTGGTGCTTATTAAATCTGTGTTAAACTCTATTCCGATTTATCTTTTTCATACCTTAATGCCTTCTTTTAATATCTGTTCTAAAATGGAGAGACTGATTAACAGATTTTTTTGGGGTTCTAAATTAAACTCTAATGCTATTCATTGGGCAGCTTGGTCTAAAATTTGTGGGCCTTTAGAGGAAGGGGGGCTGGGGTGCAAGAATATCTTTGATTCGGCCATTGCTTTTTCTCATAAATTATGGTTTACTTTTAGATCTAATAACAGTTTATGGTCTCGCTACATGAACATTAAATATTGTCATAATACGCATCCGATTTTATGCTCTGTTAAAAATACCGACTCTCCTATTTGGAAACGGTTGTGCAATATTAAATGGGAAGCGGAAAACTTTATCCAATGAGGTTTGGGAAAGGGCGATGTTTATTTTTGGCAAGATAAATGGTTAAGGGATTTTTCGATTGACTCTTTTTTGAACACTCACACTATGCAGATTATTAAAGTTTCCTCCTTTTTGGACAATAACTGTTGGAATGTTAACTATTTGAAAGAAGTGGTGCCGGATTGTGTGGTTGAGCTGATTTTAAAAATTCCTTTACAACTTAACTGTACTGATACTATTTTATGTTCTGTTTCCTCTAATGGGAAGTTCCATTTGAGTAATATTTGGGAGAACTTTAGGATCCAAAAACCGAAGTCTAACCTGTTCCGTGCTATCTGGCATAATAATTTTCCTATTTCTTATTCGATTCTTGCTTGGAGATGTATTAAAGATTTCATTCCGGTGGATATTTTGCTTCAAAAAAAAGGTATTACTCTGGTTTCTAAATGTTTGTGCTGTTCTAATTTTGAAGATATTGATCATTTATTTATTAATGGTGTGGTGGCTAGTAAGGTTTGGTCTTATTTTAAGAATATTATAGGTAGAGATGGGTGGCATTATCAAGACAATTTAATTTCTATGTTTGAAAGTTGGCTGTCTCCTATAAAAGGTCATATTCTGAATTTGTTGCCTATTTTGATCTTATGGTATATTTGGAAAGCTCGTAATGAGGCTAAGCATGATAACATCAAGATGGACCATATTAACATTATTAATAATATTAAAAGAAAGGTGCATCAGCTTTTTAATTTGAATGTTATTTCTAGTAAAACTTTCTCTAAGCATGCGAATTTAGCGCATAATTTTGATATTATTTTGGATCTTAACTTGGTTAATAATATGGATTATATTGTGTATTGGATTAAACTTAAGCCACCTTTTGTTAAACTAAATATTGATGGCTCTGTTGATAGTAGGAAGGCTGGAGCAGGGGGGCTGATTAGGGATTTTAATGGTGAATTATTAGCAACTTTTGCTGCTCCGGTGCAGAATAGGAATGTTATTTTGGCTGAATTTCAGGCTCTGTATTTTGGTCTTGAGCTGTGTTTAAAAATGGGGTTTAATAATGTTTGGATAGAAGTTGATTCTCTTTTTTTAGTTCAGATTGTGAAAAAAGGGAATATTGGTAATGTCCATCTGTTCTATCTTACTAGAAGAATTAAGGAGATGTTGAATTTATTAAACTATAAAATTTCTCATATCTTTCGAGAAGGAAATGGGTGTGCGGATTGGCTGGCTAAAAAGGGTGCTATTTTGGAGGGTTTTGAGGAGTTGAATATTCTGCATTTAGACCCTATTCTCAATGGTATGCTATTGTTGGATAAATGTTCTCTTCCTTATATTAGACATGTTTGAGTATATTTGGGTGGTTTTGCTGCTCCAGGTGTGCGGGTGCTGGAAGATCTCTGTTGGTTGTTTTGCTGGGTTGATGCGATTGGTTGGTTTCATTCATAATATTTCTAGGGATTTTCTGGGTGATTGCTGTTCCAGTTATATGTGTTTTTGGAATGTGTCTACAGTTTTTGATCATCTCAGTACTTTACACGAGCCTTTTTGTTTTAATCTGGGTGGGTTTCTTACTTTATTCTGGCATTTTAAGGTGTGTGTCAAGATGAGAATTTGTGGGCCTTTCCTCTGTAGGTTGTTAGGTTTTTATTTTTTCTGGCATTGTGTGTGTTTTAACGGTTTGCCGTATGGGTTATGCTGGATCTTGTTTTATTGGTTCTTTTCGGGTTGGAAGGTTAGGGGCTATGGTAACTGGAAGCATAGAAACATTTCGAAGTTGATAGATCGTTTTATTAACTATCTCATGTTTCTGATTGTTTATCTTGGAGATTTCTTTGCAGATTTTGCTACCTATTTTGATATGGGAATTACTAGGATTACCAGATTCAAGAGGAGGGAGCCATCTAGTTTCATTTTGTTGAGTAATCAGAAGGATGATAAGCCCGAACGTTTCTTATTATTATTTTTGTAATCATAGAACAAGGAACCACCGACTTCTAGGATTTTATCTTTCTTTTTTGATTGTAGCTAAGTGGAGCAGTAGAGAGCTGGTGGATCCTTTTAAGGATTTTGTAACCGATTTTTAAAATTAACACGTAGGCCCCTTTGTGGGTTTAATCAAAAAAAAAATCTGACTTCTCTCAAAAAAATTAAAAAAAAAATAAAAAAAAAAATAAAACTCCAATAAAGGGAAATGCACGGCAATTCAAGACTTATTTTTAATCCTAAAATGCGTCACCGTGCAGGCACATGGACACCTTAATAGTTTGACCTGCCAATTGTAGTTGGTGGTGAAATTTCAACGGCTCATTTTTTTGTATTAGTGTCGGCAAATTTGAATTGCTTAGCATCATAAGCAGCTCTTTTAGAATGATGCGCTCATTTATCAATTAAGATATTCTAAATTTAAAATTGTGTGAATTTATCTTAATTGATCTAAATGTTTCAAAAAAAAAATTTATATAATTTTTTGTTAATAAATTCTTGCAGCTCACCTTGATTTATTTATTGAGAGTTTTGACTATCAATCAGAAGGTCAAATTTTGAACTTGAGCCCTGTATACATAGGTTTTAATTGGGACAACTTTTTTATTGCTTATTAAAGAAAATTTTTAGTACAAAAATTAAAAATTTTTAAACTAAAAAATCACTTTAAAAATTAATAAAAAGATACCCCAAACAAAACCTTAATATGTGTGAATTTATCTTAATCAATCTAAATATCCTCCCAAAAAAATTTATTTTTAAATGAGACAAGTAAAAATAGAATTTGGTTTGATAATGACTAAACCGCCAGGGGCTTTCCACTTCAGGAGCAAAGATAATGACTAAAATTTTTAAATATTATGTATATATATATAAAAGAATATTCAAACGCATTGCGTCAAATAACAAAATATATTGTCATGTATTTTTAATAAATGACTTTATCTTCTTTTTTTTTTTTTAATTACTTGTCATTGCTTCTGTTGTAAAATTACGTGAGAAATTTCTAAATGTAATTTATCATTCAAAATCTTTATTATTTTCCCAATCCAATGTGGCAAATTTAAAAAAAAAATTCTAGTTTTCTATGTTTGATACCACTTAACTGCAGCAGTTTATGATCGGAACGATGATTTATTTAGCTTCCCAAAAAATATTTTTAAGATATTAATAAATAAATAGATTATTTTAATAATTTTTAAGCTTATTGGGATTTGTTTATTATTTTATAATCATAAAAAATATATAAAGATATTTTTTTAAAAAAATTTATAAGACAATCTCTTCAAACAGTTATTTTCATACCGTTGTAATAAATTTCTCACCAGCATGAGCGCCCCACAGCACTTCATCACATAATATTGTAGCTAAATAATGACAAATTGAGACGTAGGTGTTGTGAGAGGTTAAGCTATTTGCTAGAAAACTATTAAGCCGCTAATTTGAATTGTTCAAATAAAATGATCATTTTTATTTATTTAATATCACTATTAGAAAGCCACCCAATCTTATACATAATTCCTGAAATTATTATCAGTAGCTGTTAATTGTTAGTGGTTTCTGTTAGTGGTAGTTAGATTAAACAATATTCCTTATAAATGTTATGCATGGGAGAGATTAAGCTTTATTTACAAATTAGATTATGCACATGACATGATCCCTATTAAGATATAATATAAGAAATAAAAATCAAAGGGGAGGCAGGAAACCCTAACCCAAAAACAAGCCCTAGCACGATTAGTATAAGGCCCAATTAGGCACCAACATACTAACCTGCAAAATAAGAAAGCTGCAAAAATCTAAGACCACTTACGAGTCTCATAGTATCATCAAAGAAAAAAACAGAGCCAACGAACGGAGAGTCATGCAAAATGAAAACTCAAAAAAATATTAGAATAAGAACAAGTTGCATGAAATACAGTCAGAAACAATACAGGAAAATCACCAGTTTGTGGCAGATTATTTCTTGTTGAAAATGGCGACTAATTTGCGACAAAATTTTGATTTTTTTTTTTTTTGCGGATTTGTGGTGGATTTTGGCGGTGGAAATTGCCACCGCAAATCCACCTCAAGCAGAGTTATAATGTATATCACTACAGGAAAATCGGTCATTATCGATGGAATTTTAAATTTTCCGATGAATACCAAGCAGAATTTTTCTTCAACGATAAATCAAACGTCGATAAAATTGCAATAAAAAAAATCCTACGAAAAGTTGGAAAAAAGAAGTCGAAATAGTAAAAAACAGACCGAACGAACTGCGCCCACCCGCCTGCCCGAGCGAGCTGTCCGCCCTCCCGCCTACCTACCCAAACGAGCTGCTCGCCTGCTTGCCCATGCATGTTGCCCGCCTGCCTACCGGCTAGCTGCCAGCTGCCCGCGCTTACTACCTGCTTGGTTGTCGCGCTACCAACTCGCTGCCCATGGGGTTCAAAGCCGGAACCTACAACCATTTTGCTGTGGAGAAAAATATATAAAAAAAAACTTACTCTTTTATATTTAAATAATTAAAAGATGTATTAAAATCTGTCGGAAAATCCGCCGAAAGATCTCACAAAAAATCTACCAGAAATATTTCATAGAAATCAGGTGGAAATCTGCCGAAAAATCTGCTGGAAAACAGTCGGTAATGGACGATTTTTTTGTAGTGAATAAAAAAACTTTATATTGTCATTTCTGTCTGCAACCGAGTGGAGAAGGGAGTTAGTTTAAGAGTGGTGCAGGTTCGAATCCCGAGCAGGCCGGTTAGGCGATATATGGCACGGACAGTCCGGACCCAAGCAACTCAACCAAACAAAGAGCAACATAAACTAGCTATTGGATAAAAAAAAACAGCTGTTGGAAACTCGCCAACAGATAAAGAACAAGAACACCTACTCTAAGAAATGCTAATGATACGAAAACAAAATAAAAGAAATAGGTTTAAAAAGAAGCATTATATCTAGTGAAACTAACAATAGATGAAATGTTAGTCATTCTTTTTCTTTTTCTTTTCTCCTTTTTTTCTTACTATTAGCCATAGAGGAATCATCCTTGGAAACAAGAACAACATTTAATCAACTTCTTCCCGAAAAACATTTGAATTAAATCCTTCATCAACAGTGTTAATCTCTCCATCTTCCCAAATAGAAAGGGACAGACCATAAGGGCCTTAACATCCTGAAGCATCCCTTCCATATTGTTAATAGGCTCGCTAGTAGAGATAGAAGAAATAGGAATTGTAATTATGGATATTGAATTGGGCACATCCTCACTGCCAAAAGAAAGATCTTGACTAATAAAAGGAGTCATTTGAATATAGTTTTCAACAGCATGATTAGAACTAGCAATACCAACATCATATATAGAAGATATCACATCTCCCAAAATACAAGGGGAGTCAATAACAAGATTAACATAAAGAAGATTTTCAAGAGGATACAAGTTATTATGTTTGTCGACCTTTAATGAAAGGTCATTAATATACACATTCACTTCCCTAAAAGGAAGGGGATTATTAGATTTCGAGAGAGGTACATTAGCAGCCATATTTTCATCCAAAGGAATGGTAGCAATCACGTTTGTATCTAAAATAAGGGATATAATTGCATTTTCATTATTATCATTCCCCACGGGTAGTTTTTCAACCGATTCTTTCCTTAAATGAGGATGAAAAATATAACATTCTTTTTTACTGTAACTAAGAGTTTTGAAATATTCAAAAAAGTTTAAAAGGGGGGAAATCGTGCATAAAATTTTTTTGGACATATCCAAATTTTTCATGATGAATGCACACACAATTAAGTTCAACAAGAACCCTAGCTACTTAAAGCCTCAAACCATTGGTTGTAACTTAAAGCCTCAAACCATTGGTTGTAACACTATCAATTTTCAAAGGACGCCCAAATATAGAACCAAAACCATGTAAAATTCTTGGAGAAAAAAAAAGTGTCCTCATATCTGAAAATGAAATCCAAATTAGGATTATAGAGGATTCCACAGTAATATAAAAAAAAAAAAAGACCACTTAATAAGCTTCAAATAACAACCATCAGCATAATCACTATGCTCTATGCTTTAGAAATATGTTTATTACATGTCCAAATAAAGGATCCATTATTATCTACTAACTCTTAAACTTCAAAATTTTACATGTTTAGAAATATTGCAAATAATATCACATAACATATTAAAAATATCTACATCAAAAAATATTTAATGGTTTATCCTAGTGATTGTGAAGCTTATAAACTCATTGATGATACATACCCTTCAATTTGAGTAAAACCACTTAATGTGGAGATTAAAATCTAGAATGAAGATTTTAGATAAATAATATATACAAGAATATCATTTTTTTTGTATAGTTCATATTATTCTATATACTCTATCGCAAACACCTGGGATGCACATAAAATTTCTATTTATTTTTTTTATCATTGCTAATAACACATTTCCAAAGTCAAGAATGTATTTTTTAGACATTTGATTGATGAGCTGAAGGCTTTATTGGAGGAGGTTGTTACAACCTTTGATGGATAAATAAGTGAAATACTTTAATGAGAGTAACCATTATGTAGTTCATGCCTTTGCAATGATGTTTGGATAGAGCACACAAGATAGATTACTATATTTATACTGTATAAAGCACTCAATATAAATTTGATTAGAATAAACGGGCAAATACTCTTTTTATTTTTATTTTTATTTCATATTCTAACATACAAATCTTTCTTTTAAATTACAGAAATAAATTTTAAAAATACGTTATTGAACTAGACCTTTTACCCCCACCTTTATCCTGTGAAAGATTTAATTTTTTTTTTTTGTAAAGCCCATTTATGGGTGTGAATTTTATATCATCAAAAGAAATGTTGCAAGATCATTTGAGGAAATCACAGCTCACTATCGCTCACAAAGCTACAATAGAAAAAAATAAATAAATTCTATAGAGCAAAGATTTTCATACTAAATACACAATAAAATTAAAAAAAAAAAGCAGGTAGGAGGTCAAATGCAAAATTAAGCCCAAGTTTGGATATGCAATAGGAGTAAACAAGAGTCACCATAAAGGACATGCCAAAAACTGAAGAGGCCACAAAAACATTCAAATCCCATAATAGATACACTATATATTCCAATAAGGCTCAATCCAAGATATAATGCAAACCAAAGTCAGCAACAATCACCACATCAACATAAGGAACAACAACAAGATCATCCACAACACATAGCAAAACATGCAGAACTTGAAAGACAAAAGGACAAGAAAAGGCAAGGGGACAAAATAATGTAGAAATTAAGCCCAACCACGAGAGAACAAAGGAGTCAGATGCAACATAAAATTGAAAATAATCTATTATCCAACACCCAATAAGCAAAAAAAAAATCAATAGCTCAGAACAACCCAAACCTAGAGCCCAATGAACCAGCATGCACTTGCCAAAACAACCTAGAAAAAACATTAATTAACCAAGGGACAAAACACCTTTATCCCATGAAGATATGTATGCAAGATTATCTAATTTAAGTCATATTATGTTTGGAAAAGAATGGCAAACAAAGGATCTCTTGATTTGGGAAAGACCATTATTAAACTAAGAAAAGTTTTTTTTTAATATTTATCATATTAAAAAAATAAATATAATATGGCATAATCTTGATATGATGCATTTCAAGATATTTAACAAAGTGATGAGTTTTTTTAATAAATCAAAAAGTGTTATCACAACTAAAAAAATTCTTAGAAAAATAGTATACTTATCCTTGTAATTAATTGGGCGTGGCATTAAAAAACTTATGGCATATTATGTTTTTCACAAAAGACAAGGAATTAACTAGTTTATGAATGACAACAGTAATATTTGAGATGGCTATGTATCAAATTTCAAATGACTAATATATATAGTAGATTTTAATTTAAAATAAATGAAATTACATTATTGTAATATATTCATGTTGAGTTTACTACATGATGCATTACAATACAGTTTATCCGATCAAATATGGATCTTAATGAAATAGTTGAATTGAAATTTTCAAAATTTAGCTCAAGAGCATGTAGTTTGATTTCAACAAACTTATAGATAAACAAATGTTATAATAAGAAAAATCCAATGATCCTATAAGTGCTTTGATTCAAGTCCAAATGAGTTAAAATCAAGCCTATAAGTAAGGTTGAGAACTTTATGGCTCTTTTTTAGGGACCAAATGATCTATAAATCTTATGCACTTATATTCAAAATAGATGTCTTAATGAGAGAAATGCAACAAACCTAAGATTAGTCAATTGAATTATTATTAAGTTATTAAATGTCTAAGGAGCAATCTATGAATAAGGGAATCAATCAAATATCATTTGATAAAGTGTTTGAAGATTTTGAATGAATTTACAAAATATAACTCAAATAAATTAAAAATAAACCCTCACTTTTTCCTAAAAAGGACCTAAAATGAGAGCTTCGAGCTAAATGAGTTGGAGATGAAGAAAGTTATGCCAAAATATCAGTATTGTTGTCATATATACCACCATTGCCCAACAATCATCATGTTGCATATAGTGTACACATCATGGACAAGCTACCTAATATGAATTAGGTTCATCAAATTTATTCTCATATTCTTTTCTTAGTTTATTAACTAAGATATGTTGATCAAGAAATTAATATAGACCATATTTCTTTTTTTCAAATCGATCAAGTCATCATAAACGTCTAAATTAGGATCTATAAGTTCATGATCATAAACTAACTCCATAATTGCTCTAGACTAGAAATTTTTCAAAACCTCAAACCACACATAATTGAATCTCAAAAGTCACCTAGGAGATAGTACTTACTTTGTCCTTAGTTCTCATATACTGAACTAACCATTGAAACTTACTAAGTCACATAAACCCAACTAAAGAACAAAGTTACTCATCTAGAGTTATTGTCAGCTAACTAGGGGTTCTTAGCAGAAGAACTCATAATTAATTACACTCTTTCATAATTTAGAACTCACTACATTCCATGGCTTAAGGTATAGTTAACAATCAAACTTACAACTAGCTATATTAAGTATGTTCTTATAATTTTAAATGTAGTCCATCTTGTTCAAACAACCTTGATCATTATCCATAAATAGGGATTCACTAGTTAAGCAAGGGCACCATACAATTCTATATTTTTTGACAAAACTCCATCCAAGTAATATATCTTTGAGATCCACTCTTCAAAATTCGACTCTTAGATCAGCTTGACTCACCTCTCTACTAAAGGGTAATTGATTTCTTTATAACCAAATCCATCTAACAGTCCAAATCTTGCCTCTCTCTCTCTCTCTCTCTCTCTCTCTCTCTCTCTCTCTCTCTCTCTCTCTCTCTCTCTCTCTCTCTCTCTCTCTCTCTCCAAGAACAAATATAAATTCAACAATATCTTTTATGACTTCAGAAGATTTTTTTATTGTATAATAAACACAAGTTAAGGCTGGCTATTTTTCTAATGTTATTAAAATCTAAATTCTTTTTTTCAATATAAATGGAATGTATCATTTTTACACCATCTTTTAACATAAATTTATTTTTCTAAAATTATTATTATTTTAAATAAAACACAAATATATTAATCAAAAACAAAATAGCGGTTACATCAGCAAAAAATAAGAAAAAAACCACAAAAAGGCAACCTCTAATAGCTAAAAACCCCTGAAACAAGCTGAAAGAATTCCAAAACAATTGGGGGCTCAGTAGACGACCGAGGCACAATAATCCTCGAAACCGCGCAAGGACCATCCAATAGAGGTTGCCACAAGGAGGCGACGAGGAGACGAGCCCCTGCCACATCATTGCCCTGCAACCAACATTCGAAACGAAAATCAATCCGATCAACAGAAAAAGACCGAATTATCTTCTTCTACCGCCTCTACCCCAAAATTTTCCACGAAAAGTACCAGCAATAGGTCTATCACGAACCATTTTAAATTCATTTCTAGGGTCTGAATAGGAATCAGAATCATATTCACACTCAGACGAATTGTTCAGCCAATCACCTTGTGATCTAACATCCACACCAGCCGAACCACCCACCTGAAGCAATAAAGAATGGGAAGCAATTACATTCACGGGAACGTCAACCAACTTTTGAGAGACAGCCAAATTGCCTTGGACATCCGTATGATCAACCCTTTCATCATCTGGCAACTCAGAAATTTCAGTATTTCGAATCGGTTCAACGTGCTCAACAATCACAGGGTTAGACAAAACACTAATAGTTTCAATCGAACCAGCAGGCTGCACAACCACATCACACAACAAATGATTCGAATCCATCGGAGCCACCAAACACCCAGAATCCGCAGCAGGATTCACAGAAGGGTTAACAATAGTAGTTCCATCCGGAAGAGAAGAAATTAACAGAGGAGTACCCGGCAAACCCTCCATACAAGCATTCTCCAAAACAGAGGGTAAGAAAGGCAATGCATTAGGAGATAGATCTTTAGAAACAAGAACAGAATTAGCTACGCGAACATTAGGAATGACCACTTCTTCCCTATCTAAATCAGAATTCACCAAATTAGACACAATTAAGTCATCTTGAATCCCAGCAGTCGGATCCACAAAAGCCGGGGAAACAATTTTAGCATTAGGTTCAACAGTTTTAGTTAACACAGACGAATCTAAAACCGCAGTTTTGGCCCGACATTCACCTACAGCATGGCCGAAGCAACGACAAGCACCACAAAAAATAGGAAACTCCTCCATGACAACATGTTGCACGTATCCAAGCTTTTCAGAACCCAACCAAATACGATCAGGATAGGACTTTGTGATATCCAACTCAACTAAAACCCTAGCAACAGACGGTACTAGAACCGAAAGACGTAGCCGAATCAATTTTAAGAGGCTTACCAAAAATGGAAGCCAAGCCATGTAGAATTTTAGGAGAAAAAAGATGTGGCCGTAAAGAAGGGAAAGAGACCCAGATCGGAATCTCAGGAGATTCAACTCCTATTTCAACAGAAGGAGATCATTTCGTAATTTTCATAAAGCAATTGAAAACCAGATAGGATCTATGACAGAAGATACGACAATAATCCAGATCTTGTTCTAATTTGATCAACACATGGGACGAATCCAGCAAAGTAACCGAAACATCACCATTAAGCTTAAGATTAAAAAAAATTTATGAATCGATTCAAGAGATGGACGTTTCGTAGGAAAGAAACCAACTAGAGCAAATTGAAAAGGCACAGCCAAAGCCATGATTTCTTCATCCGAAATCGACAGAGAAGGCATACCGCGAAAAGACGACACCTTAATTTTAGGGAACTCATTACTAGAGGAAGATCCCGACAGAGCTTGAAGAAAAGAACGCGAAGAGTTCGAAACCCCTAAAAATCCATGGTCAACCAATTTCGGGGCCATCCGGCGCACGCCGGAAAGCAAACCACCAACAAAATCTCAAAACAAGATAAAAAACCAGAGGAAAGTAAAAGCAAACTTCCCTGGAAACAAGCTCGAAGGCCCCCACCGGAAACCGGAGAGCGGCACGCCGCCGTTAGGGGGTAAACCCTAGCAGAGCAAAAAGAAGAGGCTTTTAATGAAGGAGCCTTTTTTATTTTTCTAAAATTATGATTTATTTCAGTGATATTGAAATTAAGTTACAGTTCTTACGCAAGTTCTGTCTCATATGAAATGCCAACTTGATTGCAGAGTTAGTTGGCATAAAGCTTTGTGATTTTATTGTCTGTAGCCTTGGCTCCTGTAGAAATAAAAAATATTAACTTTAATATTTATACTTAAATTTGCTCCTAAGCAAAAAAGAAAATTACATGTTAGCTAGGCTATTATCTTAAATGCAGATATTTCCAAAACAAATTATCGGGTGAGCTTAGATAATGATTCCCTATTGTATAAATATTAAATAATTTCATATAAAATCAAATCATGATAAACTGCATAAAATATCATTTGAGCTCTGCCCACGAGACCCAAGATGGCGCCAGGTGTGAACTAATTGTGGTGGAACCATTTAATGTCTAAAGAAACAGAAAATTTGGATAAGAATATTCCGGCCCAAATTTATTTATGTTAAAAATTATTAAATTTTATTTAAAAGAAATGTAATATATGATCAATATTTAAAATGTTATTGTAATTATTTTTATTTAAATATGATTATTATTAGGGCTATCCTCCTCAAAATTATGTCACAATATTTTTACCAAAAAAATTTCCTAGCTTAAATTTATGAAATAAAAGAGTTTGCTGAAAGATACTTTGTATTGATGTGAAAGTAAGAAGAAAATAATTAAGGAGAGGAAAATATAAGAAATTTTAATTAGGCTTAATTAGGAGTTGAAAATAACCGTCATCGCCCAAAATTCTGTGTGGATGCTAAACACAATTCACCATTCAGACTAACAAAAATGTGTCACGTTAGCTGTATCGAACAGTACCAAACGGTACCGAACAATACCGAGCCAGATGTCAAACAGGAGTTGGTGTGATACATTTTAGTTGTTCTATGAATGGTGTTTAAATATAGTTAGGCTTTGCAGTCAAAAGAAAGGCTAAAGATTAGGTTAACCGAAGTTTTGTACAGTTTAATAAATGAGGAAATGGAGTGGCAAGTACTGGCAGGCCATTGAAGACCGGACGGCAAGACCCATTTCTCTCTCCTCTTGATTCCATTTCCGCTCTTATAACTCGATACTGTGTTGGGACTCGCGACAGCGACGTGTTCCCACTACCCACCTTCTCGTGCGCACGTTATCCCAAACTCTCTCTCGCTCTCTCTCTCTCTCTCCTTTGTTTTTTTTATATTTTTGTGTAGATCCAGACACGATGGCGGAGCTTAGATGCGAGAAAGGAGGAGTCATCCGAAGAGATAAGAGTCCCTGAGAGCACAAGAACGGGCATATCCGAAGTACACCCAATTCCCGTTGCCTAAGAAAGATTTGAAAGCCGAAAACCATGAGAGAGAAAGAGGTAAACTATTGCCCCCTTTTCTCTCCCCCACACCGCCCCACCCACAAAGCAGGATAAAGTTGCAGTGGTGCGCCGCAGCAAGTGCCAGACCTCTCAGACGACTAGGCACCATCCTTGGCATGTACTTGTTCTGTTCCCTACTTTCCTTGAGAGTCAGATTCCTATCTCTCTCTCGCCTAAACGCTTCAGTTCCCTGACCTCACCATCACCAACAAGTACAATTCACTCAGAGAAAGAGAAACAGAGCGTTTCTTCTCATGCCGATCTGTTTCCCCGCGGTTTCGCCCTTTGACCTTTTGTTAAGTTTTCCATTCGTCAGATCTGATTAAGAAGAGGAAGGTAGAGCAAGCCTGCAGAGATCTTAATATTTTAGCTTGCGGGTGAGAGATTGAAGCTGGCGAACCGATGGTGGGCCGGGAGCGCGGGGTTGGGAGGAGTAGACCGCTCGGTCTCCTCCTCTTCCCCCGCCGCCGCCCCCTCCATCCCTTCCCTCCATCTCCGTAACCCCCTCTCCGACGATCACCCCCACCTCCTCGACCCCAACCCAGGCGCCACTAACAGCAGCGGAAGCAACACAAACAATAACGATTCTGCCAGCGCCGAAGACCAATCCGCCGGCGCTGATACCGCAGGCGGAGATACAACCCCCGGAAGCACCACAGTCGACCGCCGCCGCCCCCGCGGCCGTCCATCTGGCTCAAAAAACAAACCTAAACCACCCATCATCATCACCCGCGACAGTCCCAACGCCCTCCGCTCCCACGTACTCGAGATCTCCACCGGTACCGACATCATGGACGCGGTCACGACCTTTGCCCGCCGTCGCCAGCGCGGCGTCGCTATCCTCAGCGGCAGCGGTATCGTCGCCAACGTCACCCTCCGCCAGCCCGCCGCCCCGCCGGGTGCCGTGGTTTCCCTTCACGGCCGCTTCGAAATCCTCTCCCTCTCCGGCGCTTTCCTTCCCGCTCCTTCGCCGCCTGGAGCAACTGGACTAACCATTTATCTCGCCGGTGGGCAGGGTCAAGTGGTAGGTGGCACCGTACTGGGTGAGCTCGTCGCGTCGGGACCGGTGATTGTTATTGCGGCCACTTTCTCAAACGCGACCTATGAAAGGCTTCCGCTTGAAGAGGAAGAGCCGCCGGCGACAGATGAGCCACTGGGGTTTGACGCGGGTGTGGGAGCTGCCGCGATGCAGCAGAACGCAGAGGGCGGGGAGCAGTTCCCAACGATGCCGCCGCTGTATAATGTGCCGCCGAATCTGATGCCCAACGGTCAGCTTCCGCACGATGTGTTCGGCGCTTGGGCTCCTCGGCCGCCGACAAACTACTAAGTCTTTCTTAGCTCACGAGTCATTTCCTTCTAAATTATTTCGTCTTCGTTAATATTATTATGCTTGGGTTTTATTTCATGTTTCTTGTGATTCAGTTGCTTGTTTTTGTATGAGTAATGCTACACTATCCCCCAACACACGAAGAGGTTTTTTTGGGCTATAGGTGGAAGTTAGTGTAGCATTACTGTTTTTCGTTTTTACACAGTTAATTATCGCCTTTCAACTTTCTTTAGTGTTTAGATTCTCTATAAATAAAAAACTTTCCTAAATTTTGATTATCAATCCTCCCTTCTATTGCGAAGCAGCTCTTGTTAATCTTATTGAGGCTCACATACTTTCATATAAGGGTTCTTTCATTCGAACTTGGTAAAACTATAGGGTTAGGATCGAGCTAGGATGTGATTGCCTAATTTTTACATAAAATTTTCATGCAAGTTGCAAAATAAACTTAATAATTTTCTCTTGAACAATGCCAAATGATAGTCTACAGAAGAAAAATAATGAGATTGCTTTATTGAAACAGGTAGTGATTGGATGGATTGTATAGTGCGAGGGGAAGGAAATAAGAACAGGTGTGATTGATAATAGTGTATCTCATCTCTAGACCCTCATCTAGCTAGCTTACTGCTTTCCCTATGATTTATTGTGTCGCTGACCAAAGTATACAATAATGAAAAAAATAATGTTTGATGAGAGTAGTTGGAGCTAAACTTCTAAACTACAGGTTGTTTTCATCCTAGCACAAGAGATTTTTTTTCAATTTTAGAAGATACTTATTAAGATAATTTTAGATAGGTAAATCTAGCAAGACAATGTATGAATAACTTAATATTTATCCACTCCTTGATTTCATTAATAAACTTATACACAAAGGAAATTTTTATATATCACTGAAAGACTTTTGGTTTATAATTTTTTTTTTAATTATTGTGATTTAAAGTCATATCATCAATCTTCTTTTTTTAAAAAATATTAGTCTGTAATCATTTTTTGTTGCACTTGTTTAATAGTTTAATTATTGACTATGTGATTAAAATACTGTGTGGTTTAGAGTAGCTTTTTACGCACCTATTTATAAAAACATGTGGTTAATTAGTTCTCTATTCAGCTAACTAATATCACTTAAAATAATGACCATGAAATCAAAAGGCATTGCTAGAACTGTATTTATTAGTCATTATCTTAATGAAAAGCGTGAATAGATTAACATTTTTATTCCCCGTTTGGGGCGTTTTTTACTGCTTTAAAAAAATAACTAAAAAACTGATTTAAAAAGGAATAAAATGAAGCCTTAATCAAACTTCCAATAGTGTTGATTATAGTATAAATTTATAGCAATATCGTGGAATTGTTTATTTTGCCCGTTAAATTATTTAATTTGAAATTGGTGTTCTTTTCCCGTTATACGCTATGAGGTCATTTTAGCCAAAGGCAAGTTGATGGCTGTTGGGACTTAAATTCTTTCTGCCAGATTTTCTATTTTATCTAGGCCAACAATATGGCAGTACCGAGGTTCATTGGGATCAACGCCAGTCCTTGTGATAGATTTATGCAAATCACTTCCGTTTTGAGTCAAAATAAAAGCAAATCAAATCTAAGGACTATTTTATGGTCTTATTGACGAACAATGCATTAAGATAACTGAAAAAGGCTGATTTGTGTTCTATCAATTGCCTGCTTTCATGTATTGGCATTATTGACATCTTCTGCTACTCTGCCTTTACATCTTCATTTGTACAGTTTGAATTTGACATTTTATAACGATCTAATTTTCAACAGATTTTTTCTTGTCTGGTATGCCTCTTTTATTCGTCTATTGTTTTAAATTTTAAATAAATCTAAATTTCATTTTTATGCACTACAAAAATTTCAAGCTGTAATCATTTTCTTAAATGGCGTGAAAGATCACTATACATACAAGCAATTAAAATTGCATTTTCTTCACTCTTGTATAAAATTTTAATCAATTTTTTTTTTTTTTCATTAGAGGATTATCGATGATGTGACAAAAGGTGTTTGTAACTAATGATGACAATTCAATCATAATTTTACAAAAAATTATGATTAAATTTTAGTCACATCATTAATTATCATATTTTTCATAAAAATTTTAATTATAAAAGAAAATACAGCAAAGCAAAGATGCTTTTTATCATACTTTTTAAAAATGATAGATATTTAATATTTAGTTACATTGTGTTAATTATGAAAGTGGTTATTAATTAACTTGTTGATGAGTACGTTATATTCCTTAAAAGCCTACAAACAAATAGGTTAAATCTTTAGATGAAATAGTATTGATAATTAGCTGCTTATGTTTTCCGATACTTTTAAACTGTAGCTTGATTAATAAGATAGATCATTATAGTTTTGAGGTATAGCTTCTTATTAAATGCGAATAATTTTTTTCTTTATGTGCATATTTTCAGTTTTGCAGACAATTTTAGATTCACAATTAATTACTGATCGATCATCTGACCAAGTTTTTTTGCAGTTAAATCTAGTTTTGCATGTAGCTATACTTTTTGTAAAGAAGTGAGATTTAGATATTTAGCATTAGAAGCAATAGTAATAAGTAATTTCTTAAGCATGTGGTTGATTAAATACTTACTGATAGGCGGCGCATTTTAGCTTAAATCATTTCTTAGGCTATTTAATATAGTTTGTTACAAATTTGTTATAAGTTTCAAAAACTTCCTAGATTTATCTAGTTTTCTACTTGATTATTATATATGGATTGTGTAAGAGAAATGTATGCATTGATAAATGTTATTTTCCTTTTAAGCTCTTAAGCTTTATTTATATATAGATTGTGTAAGAGAAATGTAGGCATTGATGAATGTTATTCTCCTTTTAAGCTCTTAAGCTTTATGTTTGTCTATGGATTGGGATTCTCTTCAAGCAGGTCCATTTCTTCCGACGATCCACTGCATCACTTACAAAGTGTGGCTTAATAGTCATATGTTTTACTATACGTTTTTATTAGAATATTGAGAAAAAATATTTCAAAAATTTTATATTTACTTGTTATATTCAAATTGTATGCTTCATTAATAGCTCATGCATCTTCTCATGACAGTTATATGCAATTTATCTGCATGAATGATTTATTATTATTATTTTTCTATATTTGTAAAATTTGGTGCCCACTTAGTCAAAGCCTTATAAATTCTAAAATAATCATTTTTAGCTACATTGATCTAAAAGAAATATGACTAAAATTTTGATATTTGGTCACACCTTTGAAACAGTATGCTAGTATTGATGTGAAACCATGCAAAGGAACAAGAATTGCTTGGGGATTTTAATAGAAGATTATTAAAACTTTGCTAGTTATAGATTTAGTGCTTACCAAGTTAGGTTTTCGGAATTATCAATTAGGGACTATGCAAAGCATGTAGTTACAACTAGATTAACGAGATGCTATCAAGTTAACAACATAAAAATAGATAGAGTAATGTTATGGCAAAAACAATAATACACAGTTAACAAATAGAACTCTTCACCTTGGGTTCCTCACTCACACTCTTGACGGTGGGGCTTTAACGGAGGAAGATTGAGAGCAAACCGAGCAATGCCACTAAGAGACAAATGGTGCCCAAAGTCTAGTCCGCTGGAAAAGTAGCCGGCGACGGGGAATCCACGTGATGACTAGTAAGCATCTAACGTCAGGGAAGAATCAGCTCCTCGATGGAAGGTACTAGTGTAAACAGGATGCAATGTAAGTAATCCTAAGCAGAAGAATCCACGTCTAGGTTCACGTCAAAGAAAGGAGATTCAAGGATGTTGGTTTATCCTTGATCATCAAATAAGAAATCATGGTCGACTTCCGAATTGGCCGTGCATAGTGGTGGTGACGGTTGGGGAAGAGTACTCTTGAGATTGGTGAGGAGAAAGGGAGAGGATGATGGGAGATGGGGAAGGTGACGGGCGATTAGGGTTAGGGTTTCTTTTGGTTGGAACAAGTGATTTGGGGGGAAAGAAGATGAGAGGGAAAATCTGAAATTTAATTTCAATTTTTCATTAAAGGGAAAGGGCCAATTTGAAATTCAAATCAACTCAATTAAGGGAGTAATGGGGCCGGTAGTCATTAGGGGAATCAAATGTTGCTTAGGTGGCAAAGAGGAAAGAGAAAGGGGAGAGAGGGGGGGGGGGCGGCCATAGGGGTTGAGGGAATATATCTAGGTTCAATGTATGTGGGGCTCAATTGATTGCATACTTAATTAAATCAAATTCTGAATTTAAATTCAGATTTGATTAGCATTGAGTAGTTTCCTAATTGGGTGCAAGCGTTTTTAGGAAAAGATTTGAAATTCAAATTTCACATTGAATTCCATTTAGAAACTTCCAAGATAACAAAGAGATAAATGAGGAAAGTAATAACAGCTCTTTGAATTTGAATTTCAAATTCTAATGCTAGGATCAATGGGGGGGTCGGCGGGTGGGGATTTAAGGGGGTTCGGGTTGGGCTGATTTCGGTGGAGGAGGTGGGATTAAGGGAGGGACGGGTGAGGGAGGGGCGGAATCCAGCGGCTAACAGAAAGGGAAAGGGGGCAGTTGCTGGCCGGTCAGGTGGTGGGCGATCTGGGGAAGCCGGCGGCTAGGGGAAAAGGGAAGAAGTAGAAGGAAATGATAGGAACCAAGAGCTCCCACAAAGGGGGTTGTTGGGTATTTCTTTGAGCCTCTCCTAAGCTCCACCACTCTATCTAGAACTCACAAAGAGATCCAAAACAAGTAGCTGACATTTCATCTTAATCATCATCTCAAATACAATAGAAATGAGCTATATATAGGTCTCACCAAAAAGAAAAGAAACAAATACTAAATTGCCCTCGGGGCTACAACATCAAATGATCACCCATAAAGGTAAAATAGTAAAAACTGAAAATAAAATAAACTACTACATAAATGACTCAAAAAATATAAGCTCCTGATCGTAGCCGTCGATCTCCGGTGTCTCCGATTGTACACATGTCGAAATCTCTGACGATGTCCTCATCAAGTATAGTTCGGCTACTCCTGTAATGACATCTATGTGTTATCTATCTAGATTATTTAAATTATGTATTTCTGCTTTTCTTTCTAGATAACAATAAAGTTTATCTTAAACAAATAACACTTAGAAAGTACTAAGTAGTTATTAACTACGACTTTACAACTCTTAGAATTTGTAACGATTTGAGGGTCCTTATTAGAGTAGCAGAGGGAAGATATCCTTGTGAAGTCAGTTGCTGACTCGATTGTAGAAGTTCAGAAAGTCTTGAAATCTATCTGCCATCATCAAACTCCAATAACCATGTAAGTAGAAATAAGAAATCAATACAAACATTAAAGAAGTTGGTCCTTCTTCAATCATAAAAGATATCTGCATCCTAATCAGAATTATCACAATTGTAGAAATCCTAAGTTGATGACCTTGTGAACTAAGGCATTTGACATAAAATTTCTTCTTGTCGCTACCCTTTTTTAAAGAAAAAGATCTTTTAGAGGTCTCAGACATAGAAAGTTCATCCTTATCAAATTTTTTTTGACGCACAATATTCCATCAAGCTGATTCTTTCTAACTATAGCTAAAACAAAAACACTTTTGTTTAATGATTTGCGAAATGGTTTGATAGATGTTCTAAAATATTAGGATGTTTCATCAGCCACAGCCTAAGCAGATTTGATGGATGGTTCATCAATCCTGCCTTCTGAGCCTTACTAAGAGGCACTTATTTCGCATCATTTCCTTTTGCAGTTTTTACTAATGAGGGTGAAGTTTAAAGTAGCATTTAGAGAATGACCATGAAGATGATATATAATGAGAGCAAAAGATAGGAATTTATCAAACTCAATTTTTGAAGGTAACCATGGAATTCAAAGCCCAACCAAATCTCCTTATAATAAGTACAAGATATGTCCATCTTTATCAAAACTCTAGCAACAGATCGTTTGAAAAGAGATGCAATGGCTTGTTCAATTTTTAGAAGATGACCATAGATAGATGCCATGGAATAAAGAGTTGTGGATCTTTAAAGTGGACATGCAGTCGAGAAATGAAATCTAGCTGGGTGAAATTTGAGATTCTTTTAACATTGTAATCATTGTTAAGTATATTACCCGACCACCGGAGAAGGAACTTCCGGAGGCTTGTGGCGATGGAGGCACGCACACGGCCATTTTTGGGCTATGGTCTACTAGGGTAGGTCTTTAGCATGTTTTAAAGAACTTTTACATATTCTCCGTAGTTTCCATCAGTTAGAGTTTCTTAGTCCTGATAGTTTGATAGCATTTAATTATAAAGTTTCTTTCCTTCTTAGGTATAAGAGATTAGGACATTTCTCCTTGATAAAATTAACTGCAAGATTAATACTTTACTTCATCCACAACTCATTTTGACCAGTTGATTCATTGTAAGAGTTTTTAGTTACTGTATTTATTTTTTTTGGTAAGTTCTCACTAAATAGTGATTATTAGTCTCATTCTTCTTAGAAAATGTGACCAAAAATATCTTTAAGTTGAACTTCTTCTACTATATTTTTTTCGAAATTTTGACTAACGTTAGTATAACAAAAGCTTTAGTGATTAAATATGACTAGTTATTAGCCAAACTTCTTAAAAAACAGTGGCTAAAACTTTTATTCATACAAAAATGATCATATTCATAAAAAAATATTATATTATAAGGTAAAAAATGAGACTAATGATTTTTAGTAATAATTTAAGGGGAGATAATGTAATTAGAATTTTTTAACTAACCATAAATTTCTTTGTATCTGTCCTTGAATTTCGTTTTAAATTCATCTACATTTTTGCTTAATGAATTAATTAAATATGATGAAAGTTCATCTTTTTTTTTTTGTTAAAACCCACAAAAGGGCTTACGCGTTAATATCAAAAAAATCGGTTACAAGGTCCTTAAAAGGATCCTCCAGCTCGCTACTGCTCGAAAGAGCTACAAGAGAAAATAAAATAAAACCTAAGAGCCAGTGGATCCCTATTCTACGATTACGATGAAAGTTCATCTTAATTCCGTTTGGCTTTGATCTTTTAATCACATTTTTTTAAGAATATAATTATAAATGGAATAGCTAAAAGGATTTTTTTTTCAAAATATATGATTATAATATAAAAATTGTGACTAAAGGTGCTATTTTAAATCACAATTTAAAAGAATATGTAACTACATTATGATTATGTGATTTTTTTTATAAGAAAAAGTGTACCATAGCTCAGATTTATTATAAAAAAATGGATAATAAGTATTTCTATAGGTTTATTATTAGTCATGATCATCATGCATGCAACCCCTATCATTCATAATAGCTAGCAACTTTTCCTGCCGTTATTTAATTTTTCTGGTGGAGATTCAAATGAAAGCGGCAGGCATATGCCTTCATGTATTGTTTATTCATTAGTTGTCACTGTAAAATATTTGAGATGCAATCATGTTATATTTTTCTTGAGCAGTTATTAACCACTTTTTTTTAATATTTCAAGCAAAAGTTTCTTTCAGTTGTTTTATTTTTTAACTCTGCAGTTAAACTTTTTTATAAGTGATTATTGGTAGTTGGCAACAGTATTTGTAATAAAAGATTTTTTTTTTTTTTTGAAGTGTTAATCTTTATGATGTAAGTATTAGTATAATTAGTGTGAGTCGATACGGTCAAATTTGGATTGGGGCAGAACTGGCTAGCTTTAATTTTTGAGGGTGGATGAAGTTGGTGACCGGAGTTCAGAGAAGCATGGCGGCAGTATTTGAAGCACAGGCGGTGGAGAAACGAATATGAACAGAGTTAGATGCGGTGCAAAATTTTGAAATTACCCTCTTTATAAGTAAAACTCAATTTTGAATTGGCTGCTCTCAATAACCTTTAGAAAAAAAAAATCATTTATATAAATACGTATATATTATTTTTTTTTTCTCGTTACATTTCTAGCAATAGATTTTTTTATATATGTAAATAAAATGGTCGAGAATTGAGGGACTAGTGCATTTTCATTAATGAAAAAAAAATACAAAATACATAGATTTAAAAACCAATAACTACTCAAATGCCAAATAACTCAAAGAATTGTATAACACTAAGCAAAGAAAAGATCAAAACAAAAGGAAAACATAACCTATAAACATAAGAAAATGAACCGGGAAAATATTGAGAACAGTTAAAAATAAAAACTGGTCTCAAACGGCAGCTAAAAACACCCAGGCCGCAGCAGAAATGCAAAGCATAAGGGCAAAATGCTAGAGATGACTTGAAAGGAGAAATCACATTAGAAGAAGAGGTGTCTACCTTTTCAGAAGAAGAGCGACAGAGAACACAGGTAGGCATCACTAGAATGTTAAACCTTTTTAGCCCAAGGAGGAGGATTATATATGGCTTGTGTAAAGAGAGAAAATAAATGATTTAATCTTAGGTTTAGCTTTTTGCTTCCATAAAATACAATGGGAATTATCATAAGTTATGGGATTAAAGCAAATATCTGTCACAACGTGAAGAGGGAAGTAAGCAGGAAGGTTCCACTCCCCATTAGCATCCTGCTTCAGCAATTGAATAATAGAGGAACACTCATCTAAATCAGCCATGGCCATTTATCCAGAGATCCCAAATAAAAGTGATGTTATTCTCAAATTTTCAAAAGGAAGAATATTTAGATTTCCAGAACTTAGAGATAAGAGATTGCATGGTTAACAAACCCCATATATATATATATATATATATATATATATATATATATATATATATATATATATATATATATATATATATATAATCCACATAAAGGCCTACGCGTTAGTTAAAATAAAAGGATGCAAGTCCTTAATGAATCGAAAAATATCTAAAAATACAACATTTGAAGTAAAACTAGAAGAAACACCTGCATAAGAGTTTAGGAGGAAGAGAAAGAACGAGACGAGACTAGCAGAAAGAAATACTATTGCATTAATTGCTTAAAGATTTCACTGCTACAAGGTGTTAATATATAGCTGGAGCGTGATGCTATGATGGTCTGTTGTAATCCGTTAGAAGCAGTCTGGCATAGCAGAGAATGTGGAGACGACTGGAGCAGGGAAGTTCGTTGGAGTCACGTGGCTGAGTCGGCTCAAAGAGTAAGTGTGCTATCAGCCCCCCACAATCGGAGCGTCCAGTGGTGTGACGGTCAGATTGGTGCGAAGCTTGTGAAACCGAGCTGGGGATAGAGCCTTAGTTAGAATGTTTGCTGGCTGATCAACAGAGTCGACGTGATGCAGAGCGACGGCATTATTTTTGATGTGCTCGCTGATGAAGTGATAATCGATTTCAATATGCTTGGTTCGAGCGTGGAAGACAGGGTTGCTGGCCAGTGCGAGCGCTGATGTATTGTCGCAACGAATCGCCGTCTGCTGGAGCTGTGGTACATTGAGTTCTGCTAGAAGTCGATGTAGCCAGATGACGTCTGAAGTAGTAGAGGATAAGGTACGATACTCGGCTTCGGTGGATGATTTGGAGACAGTGACCTGTTTCTTAACTTGCCAGGAGATCAAGTTTGGACCGAGGAAGGAGCAAAACCCGGTGATAGACTTACGGTCGGTTTTAGCGGCCCAGTCAGCATCCACGAATGTTTGGAGTTTGAGATCGCCTTTGATGAATGGCAGTCCGTAGTGTTGTGTGCCTTTGATGTAATGAAGCAGGCGCTTAAGAGTTTGATATTGTTGATTTGTGGGGTTGTGCATATGCTGGCAAATATGATTTGTTGCAAAGGCGATGTCGGGTTTAGTAATGGTGAGATATTGAAGAGCTCCGATGATTTTCCTGTACATGTTCGGATCTGCAAAGGCCTGATCAGGAAGTGAACTTTTTGCTGACTTGGTCGCTAGCGGAGTGAGTGCAGGATTGCACGAGGAGAAACCAGAGGACTGCAGGAGATCTCGTACGTAATGTGCTTGATGGAGAAACAGGCCAGTTGGCGTCCGTTGAATTTGAATGCCGAGGAATGTGTTGACATAGCCGAGCTATTTTAAGGCGAATGCAGCTTGTAGTTGTTGTAGGAGACGCCAAATAGTAGCTGAGTCGTTTCTTGTAATGAGCAGGTCATCTGCATAGATTAGTAGATAAATCAGTGTAGTCCCTTGGGCGTATATGAGAAGGGAGGGATCAGATTTGCTAAAGGCAAAGCCGAATGTTAGCAGAGTTGAAGTGAACTTGTTAGACCGCTGGCGTGGGGCCTATTTGAGGCCATAGAGGGACTTGTGGAGCTTGCAGACGTGGGTCAGTGAGTTGGATCGATGAAGCCTGGAGGCAGCTTCATGTACACGTCTTCGTGTAGGTCGCCATGTAGAAAGGCGTTGGAAACGTCGAACTGTAGGATTGGCCGTTCGTGTTGGAGAGCAACAATGAGAAGAATTCGAATGGTTGGCATCTTGGCGGCTGGGCTGAAGGTCTCATTGTAGTTGATGTCGTATTCTTGAGCAAATTCCTGTGCTACAAGTTGAGCTTTTTTGGTTTGCTATGGTGCCATTTGGGTGTAATTTGGTCTTGTATGTCCAGCGACACCCAAGAATTGGGGTGTTAGATGGAGTTGGGATTAAGGACCATGTTTTCTGAAGTTGGAGAGCATTGAATTCCTTGGCCATCGCTACTTGCCAGTGAGGTAGGAGAGTAGTCTGGCGGAAGGTGGAGGGAGTGTGGGCTGTTTGTGTGAGTGTGGAAAGATCAAGTATGGTTTTTGGTTTTAAGTGACCCGTCTTGTAACGGGTTAGCATCGGGTGATGTATGGGAGAGGATGTGGAGGTGATGGGTGAGGGTGGTAGTGATGGAAAGTGAGTTGAGGTAGAGAGTGTGGGTGAGTTAGATGGAGGTGGGGATGTGATTGTGGGAGAATTGGATGGAGAATTGGGTGTAGTAGGCGGAGGTGATAAGGTGGATGAGAGTGGGTTGGTCGTGAGAGGTGAGTTGAGAGTGGAGGTGGGTATGAGCATGAGTGGAGGGGAAGGAGGCGTTGTAGTGGAAGGTGGGGAAGATAGAGAGTTTGTTCGAAATGGAAAGACACGTTCATGAAGCACAACATGGCGAGATATATGTATCTTTTTGGTGGATAGGTTGTAACAGCGATAACCCTTGTGGGATGAGTAGCCAAGAAATAGGCACTCCTGGGATCGTGGTTTAAGTTTGTTGGATGTTAAGGGATGAAGCCATGGGAAGCAGAGGCACCCGAATGTTCTAAGATGATCATAGGTAGGTAGATGGCCATGGAGAAGTTGAAAGGGAATTTGATAGTTGCAAGCTCGGGTATGTAGACGGTTGATGAGGTAGTTGGATGTGAGGAGGGCTTCGGCCCAGAAATGAAGTGGTAGGTTAGCTGCCTGAAGTAGGGTGCATGTGGTCTCGATGAGGTGACGATTTTTTCGTTCGGCGAGATCATTTTGCTCCGGGGTGTATGGGCAGGTAAGTTGATGAGTAATGCCTTTTTTAGTGAAGAAGTTTCAGAATGAGTGGTTTGTGAATTCATCACCATTGTCGGAACGGAAGTTTGCAATACGGCGTTGAAATTTGTTTGTTACCATTTGATGGAATTGTAGAAATTTAGAGAAAGTTTCATCTTTAGAGTTCATTAGATAGATCCAGCAGAACCTAGTGTGCGTGTCAATGAACGTAATGAAATATTTGTAACCATTCATAGATGGAATGGGAGAAGGTTCCCATATGTCAAAGTGAACAAGAGCAAAAGGAACAATAACGTTTGATTTACTTAAAGTAAAAGGTAACTTATGGCTCTTGGCCATGGTACATGACTTGCAGGAAAGAGAACTAGATACATTGCTAATAAGTGGAGTTACATTAGCTAGATATTGCATGGTGCGAATGTTTGGATGACCCAATTGATCGTGCCATAGAGTGGTAGAAGTCTGCTTCGAGTGTAGGGCGGTAGGAGGCATCTGGGAGGTGGAGATCGTGTACAGGCCATCACGGGCTTGTCCACAAAGCAGAACTTGGCGGTCTAGTAGATCCTGAATGAGGAAGCCGTGAGGGTCGAAAGAGACAGAGCATTTGTCATCTACTGTTAGTTTGTGATTAGAGAGTAAATTATGTGAGAGTGATGGAACATGAAGAATTTGTTTAAGAAGGAGCTTACGTGGGGTGTTTGGAAGTGGTAGTATACATTGGCCTTGATGTTGGATAGGAAGAGAATTACCATTAGCGACGGAGACGGAGTCGGAGCCGAGGTAAGGTGTGGGTTGTTGAAGCATGTGTGTGTTTGCGGTGAGATGAGATGTGGCTCCGGAATCTAGCACCCAGCCGATGTTGATGTTGGTATTGGTTTGAGGCTGAGAGAAGAGGGCCTTAGATGGTTCGGTGGCCGAGTATTGGAGGTTGCAGCGATGCCAACATGTGAGTGCCATATGGCCAGTTTTTCTGCAGATTTGGCAAACTGACGAGTAGTTTTGCCGCTCCGAGGATCTGCTAGGGAGTGGCGAGCGAGAACTGCCTCTACCGCGATAGTTGCCTCTGCCACAGGAGTATTTTGTCCTGTTTGAGTACAACGTCAGTTGATCAGATGAGGGATTCGTCTCGCGTTGCAGCTGGTTCTGTATGTTGATTTCTTCACTGCATAGAAGTGAGTAGAGGACGTCGAGGCTGATGGGAAGTTGGGAGGTGCGGATTGCGGTTTTGAAGGTGTTGTAGTTGGGAGGCAGCCCGTTGAGGATGTACATGAGAATATATTCTGGATCAATGTGAGATCCTGCGGCAGCTATGTTGTCCACTAGAGTTTTGATCTGCGCCAAGTATTGATTCATGGTATTATCCTTCATTTGAATGTTGTGCAGTTCATTCTTTAACTGGATCACTCTTGAGCGATTTGTGGGTTGAAGTCTGCTAGATAATGTCGCCTAGATCTCACTCGTGCTTGAGAGATGAAGAACATAGGGAAGTACCGAAGGAGAGATCATGGATAGTAATGCAGACACGAGGTTCTGATCTATAAGCCTCCAAAGCTGGCTATCGGCGTGGTCGTCAGGCTTGTCGGGTCGGGTCTGATTTCCTGTGAGGTATCCCTCGAATCCGTTGGCCGCGAATAGTTTGTATATTTGCAGGCTCCATATGGCGTAGTTCTCACTGTTGAGCTGTAGATTGACAATGGATTAATTGAGGTTGGACATTAGGAATTTAAGGGGATGAGGTATTACGTATTCTGTCATAGAGGCAGAAAGTGAAGCAGCTGGTAGAGTTGCTGCTGAGGAGGGCAGTGCTGCTGTAGCGGATGAGTCTTGATCGGCCATTCGTGATGAAGCTCGGTGCTCTGATACCAAGAAGAAACACCTGCAGAAGAGTTTAGGAGGAAGAGAAAGAACGAGACGAGACTAGCAGAAAGAAATACTATTGCATTAATTGCTTAAAGATTTTACTGTTACAAGGTGTTAATATATAGCTGGAGCGTGATGCTATGATGGTCTATTGTAATCCGTTAGAAGCAATCTGGCATAGCAGAGAATGTGGAGACGGCTGGAGCAGGGAAGTTCGTTGGAGTCACACGGCTGAGTCGGCTTAGTGAGTAAGTGTGCTATCAAAACCTATGAGCAATTTATTATGTTATAAATTAATTTAATTTTAGGTTATGTTGTTCATGTAGGTTACCACATCTATGTAAATCTTAATAAATAGATATTGCATGTGATATAATATTTTGGGAAAAATTTACATAAAGCTTAATTTTATTTCCTCCAAATTGTTTCTCTCTCCTCCCCTTCCCTCTCTCTCTTGCAAGAAGAGCTCAAGATGAGCTCTTAAGAATCTTCCTTCTAGTTCTAACATATTCAATCTAATACAAGAAACAAACAAAAAATAAAGAGATGCAAGACAAACCATCGAGAGGGCCAAATGAAAGCAGTTAGAAGAGCACAATTCTCAGCATATATAAGGTTACGTAAGTAGGGAATTCCCAGCCCTTCAAAAGACATGAATTTGCAAGTATCCTTTCAAGCTATAAGATAAATTTTTCTTGCATTAATGTCCCTATGAAACAAAAATCAAGCGCATAGCAGTCTAACAAGAGACGTGCCATGAATCAAAACAGCCTCGGAAGCTATTCAAATAGGCCTAAATATACTTCTCAATATCTTTATGAAGAAGAAGACTACGAGAGAAATTTGAAAGACGAACTGAGATGAGTTTCTTTTATTATATATTTGTCCCCATTATTTGGATTCTTCCTCTCTACTCTCATATGCCATTTCTTTTATGAGAGAACCATGTTGTATTTTTTTTTTTATCTTTCGCTGGTGAAGTCCTTCGAAAGATCTAATTTATTCTGTAACATCTGCAAATGGTTCCCAAAAATTAGATATAGAACCTTCATAAGGAACGTGTCGTTGAAGATGTAAGGGCTTGTTTGATCATTTCAAGTTGAAAAAAAAAGTATTTTCTACGAAATAATGAATATTTTAGAGAGGTCATTTGAATTGTATTTGTAAATAAATGCATTTATAGTTTTATAAGCATCTTAAATAGTACTCAATATTATTATTTTATTCACTCAAAATGAAGAAAAATAAAATCAACAAATTATAATTTATTTTCTTTTTATCTGCACTAATGTTGTTTGTTGCTAAAGCCAGCTATGGCGTGTAATGAGTAATTTATTTAGCCATCTTCTCGCAAACTTTTTAAAGGTTTTTTTTTTTCACAACAACAAATAAATTTTATTAACATATAATAAAAGAAGGACAACCCTTTCATAAATCTCAAGTGAAAAAAAATGCAATTATATTTATTATTATATAGATGTAAAAACTTAAAATAATTGTGCAAGACTGCTAAACTGAAAATGGGCTCCTAAACTAAAAACCTTTATAACAAGAGCTGGGCTTTGTTTGATAAAAACAGTCCTAATTGTATGCATAAAGGAGAATATGTGACCCTCCAGCATTCTGGGTCATATCAAATGTATGCCTAATTTTCCTAGACTAAAATTAAGTACATGAGAGAAGCAAAAGCGTGGAATAATATCAGTTGCATGCACACAAATTTCCTCTGCTTTTATTTTAGAAAGTAAGTAGTGTAATCTTGGTTACTACACAATAAGCATCTACAAGAAAAAAATATACTTATACAAATAATGTTGTCCACCCAACAATAAGTCACCATTTAAGCAAAAATAAATGCAATCTTAGCTACGCCAAAACCCTAGGATGACTATGGATGCCTATCGTAGTATTAATCATGTGTTAAGTGTAGATAATTATATGATGACTTGAATAACTTTAATAATGCCTTTTTTAACTTATATGTGATTCATGTAATCCGATCCTAAAGGTCCTTTAATCTATGTCTAAAAGAGTTTTTATCATGAAGAATACGGAGATGAGATAACACATCTCAAATTCCTAGATTCTATATCTAGGGTTTAGGACACATTTTTTAAGTGATCAATATAGTAAGAGGCTACTTAGTTTATGATTTTAAAACCAAATTTAGAGGGTTTAGGGTAAAGAAATAAGGGATTGGCCATGACATATCCAAATTCCTAGCTTTAATTTTTAGGGGAATTACAAATTTTAAGAGACCATAAGAATGGTAGTATGAATCGTGTCATTTTAAGGTCTTAGGGTATGATAATGTAAAGAATCCAACTTATGGTGGAATGTCACATCATGGCTCCTCAAGGGATAATCAATGCTAACAAAATCACAAAAAAAATTGTGATGACTAAGTCAACATGTGTTAGTCCACTAATCAATTTAAGCTAAACTAGAATGAATTAGGGTAAACTAATTAGCCAATTAGGCTAAATTAGGATAGATTATAGTTAAAGGTATGGAGTAGATTGGTAATAAATGAACTACAAAAACTTAGAGTCTAGCCACTAGTCCGATCCAGTTAGGGTCAACTTAGATAGGGTTAGGATCATAATCACTTGTACACTTAGGGTCAATTAAAAAAAGACTAGCTAGGAGATAACATAAGAAGGTCATTATGTAACATAGGAATATATAAAGTTATCTAAGACAAAAGTAGTACGTAGAAATTTATATGCTAGGGTAGGCCACTAATCACATAGGCTTTATAAGGTCAAGATAATAATTAGGGCTATAAAGTAGACATTAGGTTTTCCTAGGGTCAGGATCAACTAGGTTAGCCCTGAAGAAACTACTAGCCTACCCAAGGTTAAGGAAAGTAAACTATGATAAATCATTAAACCACCTAAAATAAAAAGGATGGGTAAAAAACATGATAAACAAGCCCATTATTAGACCCAAGGTCTATTGTGTTAATATAGGGTCAACCCTATTTAGATTAGCTAGGGTTAACTAGACATAGCTAGGCTAAGCCACTAAACCACCTAAGATTAGCTAAGAAGGGTCAAGGGATATTTAAGAAGGTCCTTAAAATGGTTTATTTTTTTATTTTTATGACTTTAAATGGGCTAAAATACTTAAAATTAATGGTTTTAAATACTTGTTAGGGTTCACTTGATATCCATAATATAAAATAAAAATAAGGTTTATTAAGGCCTAACAACCCTAAGATAAAATTTAAGAATTTTCAAAGTAATATAAATTATTTAAGAATTTATTTGAGCTTAGAAATTTTATTTATGCAATGGTTAGTGAGAATATTATTTTGTAGCTTTTTTAAAGATTTTAGGAATTTTTTAATCTAATTTCATTAAATTTGGAATTGAAATAAAATTTCAATATACAAATCAACAAACCAACCAGTCCAATTGGTTCAACTTTGAATCGATTAAACAGTCAGACCCCTTAGGCTTTTTAATTGTATTCATAATAAACTTTTAAAATACTATTTGATTCCCTTTTTTATCACATAATCACTATTGATTTTAAATACAAAGTGCATAATTTATTCCCTTAAATAAAATATATATTATAAACCCTAATACTTATACATCTATACTGTGCATAACCCTAGCAATTCCCGTATATCCCTCCACCCGCAACTATATTTGCAAATTGTTGCATTCTTCTCTACCAGTAATTCGTCTAACTCCAATGGAATTTGTGCATCTCGAAGGTGCTTCATCCATCCCTAGTAGCACTTCATTCATATCTCTATCGGCATCAATCAACACTTCATCAAATTTATCTGTCGTTTAGCAATTCAGTGGTTTAGACATTCACGACCTATAAATTCTCAGGCAACCAATGTCATCTTTTACATTATTTAAGCTTAAAGTTAGATGGCTTGTAGAAAATTGTTATTATCTTTTTATGATAAAGTTCAACAATCATTTGGTCCTCTCTCTTGAAGCACTATACATTTACCCTAGTAAATTACAAATACATTGAGGGCATCGCCTCTTTTGTGAATTGCATTTGCATATTTAATTGCTTATTTTTAATTTATAGTTAAAATTACATAGAATGAATTAATTATTTCTTTTGAATACACATTCATGTACATATTTTCTTACATTCATGTTTCATTTGATTTCTCTGTATCTTTTATCAAAGTTTGTTCTAACAATGACAAACTCTCCTTGGCTTCTACATAGTTGGGTTAATTTGGCTCCAATTATATGAGTTATAGCAATAAAACTTGTTATTTTAACACAAACTTTATTTTCTTATAAAAGTTATGTTATTAAACCTTTTAAAGAAATTGAGAAAATATTTTCTTTTAGAATCAGATCATCTAATTCTCTGTCTTTTACCTCAATGCATAATATTTGTGGGAAAGTAAATCCATCATAGAATCATTTTATTGAAATTAAAACTTTTGATGCAAAAAAATGATACAAGTTCTTGTATTGTGAAATAATTCATAAAGTGGAGGCATTAATACTTAATAGAATGAAACAACACATTGTTGGGGTTAAGAAAAATAATGCTTCCAATAAAAAAGTTTAAAATAATATTTGTTACCAATTGCAAGAAAATATGAAGGAAATGACTTGAAAAATGCAAGAAGCAAAAGTAGAAAAAAGCAGGTGCAACCACATGGTGATGAGGGGGCTTCTTCTCATTAAAAAACACAAAGTTGAACAACACATGAAAAATTATTAGATAGAGGGAAGAGAATTTGCTGAGATCAAAAGAAATTTTGTTCCTAGTCTTAAGCCAATATCATAACCATGTTGGTATCCAAATAGGTTGTACAGCACACTGACATGACACTTGTAGGGTGCTTTTTTGATAGTTGTATATTTTTGAGTGTATTATATTCTTCTTTTGCACAAAAGGTCATGATGCAATCGTTATTATTAGGCTTGGATTCCAACTTTCCTCTTATTAAAGATTGAGAGTTAAGTTACACGAGGTTATAGGGAAGAATAATGTAAGCTATTAGTTGAGACTTACATGTGTAATTATTAATAAGAAGCAATCTACAACTTGATAGTTGTTGGGTGGATAGATAATGTGAATAGAACTTTAATTATTACCTAGTTTATTATCCAAGAGGTTTGTCATTTCTAAAATATATTGATGCTTTTAATATCATGAATGATGCTAATACTTTATGCTCATGATTTATTAAAGTTGTTGAGTAGATTGGTCTTGAAAGTACTGTTTAATTAATTATTGATCATAATGCAAACTGTAAAAAGGAAAAAAAAGTTACTACATAAAAAGTATGATGATATTTATTGGTTATCTTATACAACACATGGATTGAATCTTATTTTAAAAATATTGATATCATGATAAATGTTGTTGATCTTACCAGAAGTATTTTTAAAGTGATTATATTTATTTACAATCATATTTTCTTATTATCTTTGTTAAAGAGAAGACCTGGTTGGAAAGAGATTGTGCTCCTTGGAGCTATACGATATGATTTGCAATCAGTTTTATTACTTCAAGAAGTGTTAATAATCATAAGCATGATTTACAAGTTTTGATAAGTACTTTACTAATTTGAAGTTGTCAAACATAATGAAAGGGAAAGATGTAACTTCTATCAATTTGAATTCTACGTTTTGAATTGACTGGTTTATAATATCAAAATTAGCTAACTCATAAGATTATTATGATTAGTTAACTTTTATGAGAAACCATCACTCAACTACTATTTCTCCGGTTCAAACTGGTTTTGTTAAAGGTAGGGCGATTTTTGATAATATTTTGCTGGCCCAAGAGTTAGTTCATGATATTTATAGGCCTATAACTGGTGGTAACATGGTTATTAAAATTGATATTACCAAAGCTTACGATAACATTAATTGGGATTTCTTGTATAAAGTGCTTAATTGTTTGGGTTTCAGTGAGAATTTTATCATGCTTATTAAAAATAGTATCAATAATTGTTTTTTCTCTATTGTTATCAATGGGAGTTCTCACGGATACTTCAAATCGACTCACGGTCTGAGACAAGGTGATCCCATTTCTCCTGCTTTGTTTATCATTTCTATGGAATATTTATCTAGAGCTTTGAATAAGTTGTATGTGCTGTATCCTTCGATTAACTATGCTACCTATGGGGGTTTTCCTATTTCCCATCTGAGTTTTGCGGATGACTTTATCATCTTTACGAATGGTTCTATTAGAAATTTGAAGTTGCTTTTTAAAAGTTTGGATAGATTTCAGCTTTTAAGTGGTTTAACTATTAATAAGAATAAGAGTGGTTTCATTACTAGTAAGTCTGTGAGTGCTCGTCGTATTGCTAGAATCCATGAGATTTTTGGGATTTCTCATATGTCCTTACCTTTAACTTATTTGGGTACTCCCTTGTACAAAGGGAAGAAAAAGTCTTTTCTGTTTGAGAATATTATTGACAAGTTAGATAAAAATTTGAATAACTGGGCTTTTAATTTTCTTTCTTATGGTGGTAGACTTGTCCTTATTAAGAGTGTGCTTGCCGTTTTGCCTATTTATCTTCTTCATACTCTTAATCCCCTATTGCTGTTGTGATAAGATTGACAAAAGGTTGAATAAGTTTTTTTGGGGTGCCAAGCAAGGTAAAGGTGTTATTCATTGGGGATCTTGGAACAAATGTTGTGGCTCTCTTCTGAAGGGGGTTTGGGCTGTAAGACATGATCGACATGAGTAAAGTGTTTTCTTATAAGCTATGGTTTAATTTCAGAACTAATAAGAGCTTATGGGCTAACTTCTTACACAGTAAGTATTGTAAGGGTATGCATCCTTCTACTTGTTTTCCTAAAAGGGGTGACTCCCTATGGAAGAGATTATGTAAAATTCAAGGGAAACATGGAAAGTTTAATTCAGTGGGGAGTTGGTAAAGGTGAGGTTTTTTTTCTGGCAAGATCAATGGTTGGGTAAGTTTTCTATTGACATGTTGCTTAATACTAGATCCATTTCTACTCTGCAAGTGAATCATTTTATTCATGATGGGTTGTGGAATATTAATCTTCTTAAAGAGCATGTTCCTGATTTATATTATTAATTTGATTATTAAAATCCCTCTTCAATGCGAGAATCAGGATTCTATTCTCTTTACTAACTCGCACAATGGTTTATTTGAGGCGAAGGAAGCCTGGTATTGCATCAAGAAGAATACGACTCATAACCCATTTTTTTCTGTTATATGGCATAATTCGATCCCTACCACCTATGCTATTCTGGTGTGGCGTGTGATTTATAATTTTATTCCTGTCAATATGAACCTGATGAAAAAAGGTATACAATTAGCTTCTAAATGTCATTGCTGTCAGCATATTGAAACGGTAAACCATGTGTTTGCTAATGTGCCTATTGCTGTTTCTGTTTGGTTGTATTTTGAAGAGCTGTTTCATTTTAAATTTTATCACAGTTTTCATTCCATTATTGATATTTTTAAATGCTGGTTCTCTACTACTAAAGGCCATGTTAGGATTGTTTGGTTAGTATTATCATTTGGTCTCTTTAAAAGAATAGAAATGAAGCGAAGCATGATGGTATTAAGATGAACGCCTCTCGTATTATTCGTTCTGTTTGTGATAAAATCCAGCTGCTTTATGTGTCTGGTTTGCTCAAGTATATCAATTTTAAAGGTTGCCGGCATGTGCTTCATGCTTTTAATATTATGAGTAAATCGGGTGTGCAGGAGAATAGAGTCTGCATTATTAGATGGCTTAAGCCTGATGTTGACTGGATTAAGCTTAACACTGATGGTTCGTATAATGGTAAGGTGGCTGGGTGTGGGGGCATTTTAAGAAATCACTTGGGGCAGGTGATCAAGGCGTTTGCTGGGCCTGTTTCTGGTAAGTCTGCGTGTGTTGCTGAGCTTCATGGGGTTATTTATGGTATCAAAATGTGTATTAATTTGGGTTTATGATAGAGTCTGGATTGAAGTTGATGCCATGAATATTTTGCATTATATAAATAGTAATTTTTTGTTTAATGCGAGAATTATTATTTGATTAGGGATCTTAAGCAGGACTTGGCTACCATTACTTTTCAGATTTCTCATATCCACCGTGAGGGTAACGGATGTGCTGATGCTTTGGCTACTATTGGTTGCCAATTACGGGAGTATGTGGATTTTAACAGTAACGATATTCCTAGAATTGTCAATGGTTTGGTTAGATTGGATCGGTCTGGCTTGCCTTATATTAGGAAGTATTAGGGGTTTGAATGATGTTGTTTTTTGGGGTCTGAGCTGTTTGATGGTTAGGCTGGGCTGTGATGAAGTTTCTGGGTGCTGCGGGGGCTGTTATGTGTCCGTGGTGATTTCTGGGGTTTCTCTGCTCGATTGGTTGGTTGCTCGGCTTGCTGGTTTCGGGGGCTTGTTTTTTTAAATGGTTTGGGTGATGGCTTGTGTTGCCAGGTTTTTCAAGTTTTCCTTTTGGTGGAGGGGAGAA
Source organism: Dendrobium nobile (assembly GCA_022539455.1). Lineage (NCBI taxonomy): Eukaryota > Viridiplantae > Streptophyta > Magnoliopsida > Asparagales > Orchidaceae > Dendrobium > Dendrobium nobile. Next base: position 20,442,892 of record CM039729.1, on the reverse strand, counting down.
TTTATGTTCATTGCAAGATTTATCAATCTTACTTGAATTTGGTTAACAGTATGTGCTGCTTTTCGAGTTATTTTGTATTACAGGTTGGGGACTATTGTTTTTGGGCTACTGCTGACAGGGCTAACGTTAAAAGTGAGACGATGATGCCTCAGATGGTTGGGAGTGTGTTGTGCAAGGTTCCTTCAACTTTGAAGTACAAGATCTTCTGTGGAATCAAGGTACTCCGTATTGTGTTCTTTTTTTGGTTTTTCTTTTTGCTTCTCCATTTTTGCAGGAAGATGATGTTGAACGTCTATTTGATGAGCTTCCTTTTTTGGGTGGCGTTTGTTTACTGCCCCGGTAGTTTGTTTTTCATATATTTTAATATTAGGTTGAGGAACCACAGGCTCGTAGGTCTTTTTCTTTACTTTTTGATTGTAGCTCGATCGAGCAGTAGGGAGCTAGTGTTTTCTTTTAAGGACCATGTAATCGCTTTTTTGATATTAACACGTAGGCCCCTTTGAGGGTTTAAAAAAAAAAAAAAAAAAAAAACTATCTTTACGATTGAATGCACAGAGCAAGGAAGGCAATTGAAACCATATTTAGAAATATAGTAAGACTATGAAACCTTTACAAATGTATTATTAAGAGGAGATGGGATTGTCAGCTTTACAAAGGTAACTTTACGGTGTTCTTCCACTACACAAAAAAAGTGTTTATTGGCGGAAATTTTTGGTAGATTTTTTTCACCTGTAATTCTTACGTGAATTTTGGCAAAATAATTTCGCTGGTAGTTAAGTGTCCCTACGAAAATCAGGTGGTTTTTGCTTGATATGTTACTTAATTTACGACAAAAAAAATCCGTTAGAAATTATGCCCTAGAATGCTCTATTTCGTCCCCAAAGTCCTCCCTCATCATGATGTTTGCAACAAACTCCATTTCTACATCTCCCCTACCATCTTGCTGTGGCATATAACCTCCTGGTGCCAAATGAGAAGCATAATCATCTCTTTTGCGCTTCCCAGCAGATATCATGAAAAAATCCTACACATACAAACCCAAAATCAAACAGATGCCATGAAGTACTCACTGAAACTTATAATATAATATCTGAGAATGTCTATCAGAATATTGATGAAGGGAGCTTAAATAATGTTTAAGATCTATAATTAGAAAAGTAGGGAAACAATCACGACAGTAAACACCAAACAAAAGCAAGATAACCCTCAAAATATGTATGGTCCTGAAGAAGAGTTAAAAGAGCAATAAATGGCATTCAACAAATAAATAATTTATATTTAGAATTTAAATTGTCAATAAAATGAAAAAACGAACTACCTGGGTCATTGGCTGATGAGGAGCTCCCCTATCAATGTCTTCACGACCCTCAACATAAGCTATAGTATCCCA